>JAPZEB010000004.1:28430955-28443023 GCA_029783705.1 Chaetodon striatus
AAATTAGTTTGTCTATATCTTAATCAGTAGAATGTAACTGATTCGCACTGTTTTATTTCGTAGCCTAAAGTCTTAGGCGTGTTTGGTTTAACACCCTGAGCTGTTTCTGCATGAGAAAATGTGTCACTCACAAAAATACAGGCTGACCTTGACAAGGCAGTTACAGTGCTCAGCTGTTGTCTAGATGACTGAGTGCTAGCAGCCACAACAGACACACTGACCCGACCCCCTGACCTCTCACATGACCGCTCAATGACTCAGCCATGACCCGACTAAAGCCTCTGATGACATAAGACCTTCAACCCTCCCGCCACCATCATTCAACATTATCTCAGCACGCTAGCAAAGTTGCTACCATTACCTATGTGACACAGAAAGTGATTTATGATCACAGTCGCAATGACTTGACAGCTGATAAAATGCTATATTCAGGATATTTTGTTTTTAAAAATTGTCTGAGGTGCAAAGGTTCAAAAACAGGAAACAGGAACAGGAAAAGGAGCCATAGGCTAGTATAACGGAAAATCTGTATTATCAGAAAACATTTGGGTAATGAGAACAAAACAAAAAATAGTAATGGCCTCATGACTAAAATGTTTCCTCTCTGCGTTCTTTTCAGCATCCTTATGTTGTTTTCCTCATGGAAGAAAACAGTTTTTTTTTTTTTAGTTCTCCACTTTTTGGGGGTTCTTTGCGATCACAGTTCGCTGTGTGATTTTATTGTTTTTTCTATTTTCAAAAGCATCCAAAACATCATCCTGGGACCAAAAAACTCTCCTCATTATCTCAGAAATAATTGTTGTAATTACTGGAATACAAATTGCAACTTCAGTTAGTAACTAACACTCCTGTCTGGTCTAAACAATAATAAATGCAACAACACAATACCCTCAGTGTAGCCATGACCCTCACACATACCCTTCTCATTCTTCCTCTGCCGTGGTATTTGGGGCAGCTAAGACGTACAGAAACACCAGCAGGGTGGCCAGCAATTCGTTGGGGGCTCAGAGGAAGGACTCTACTGTCACTAGCGGAGGTCAGGAGGTTGGACAAGCAAACCTGGTGACCCTGCACATGCGTCAACCCCTATCCACACAAAACAGTGTCCCTAAAATGACAATATGTATCTGTTGTTGCTGACCTTCCTGCAACTTGTCAACACAAGACTTACACACACAGAAACAATTTTGAGAGCTATGTGTCCTTGGCAAAACCTCAGCCACCATGTCTGTCTTAACACATGGTGCAGTAATGATGTCAGTTATGTTAAAGGCACTGCTTTGTTGTGCCATCTATAATAAGATCATATGGGACATGTTGGTTGCACCAACCCTTGAAAACACAGGTTTACACAGTATTAAATACACACATTTACATGGACTTTTTATTGGCATATTGCACAGGTTTGAGAAAAAGTGTCTAAACCTGAATAAAGAGACATCAAATGCATGGATGGATTAAAGAATGGGCTTAAAGGGCTCAGGAACAGGGACCAAAAGTGTCAGGGGCACTTCACCTGCAAAATGTCACTCAAACTACCATGTATTGACCAGGAAAAGACTTAAAATGACCACAAAGAAATGCAAAGGAACTACAAAAAGACACAAATTGACCTTTATAGAGACACAAAATGACATCAAAGAGACACACAATGACCAATAGACACAACCATACTTAAAAGAGATGCAAAATGACTTTAAAGAGACTCAAATGATCACAAAAAGATGCAAAGAAACTACAATGAGACACAATATGACAACAAAAAGACTGAAATTGACCGAAAAGACAGAAATATACTTCAAAGACACACAAATTGACCTTCAAAGAGACACAAATTGGCCTTGAGAGTGACATGAAATGACAACAAAGACTATCAAAGCTACTTTAAAAAGATCCAAAACAACTACAAAGAGACACAAAATGACTAAAGGACACAACCATACCTAAAAGAGACACAATACTTTAAAGAGACTCAAAATGACCACAGGGAGATGCTAAGGAACTACCAAGACACAAGACGACTACAAAAAGGCACAAACTGACCAAAAAAGACACAGGTATCCCTTTAAAGAGACACAAAGAGACACAAAACAACAGCAAAGGTACTAAAAAAAGACACAAAATGACTAATAAGAGACACAAAATAACCACAACAACACAGAAAACTATCACAAAGAACACAAAACTACAAAAAAGCTGCCAATTATAAAGAGATGCAAACAACGAAAAGCAGCAGAAACAGCACAAAGCCTGTCTTGCCCCTGTGTAGGATAGGTTGTGGGGCCTATTGTATGTCTGTGCCTAGGGGCCCATTGTCTCATAATCTGCCCATAACTACAAAGCCAAATGTATGTGGACACCTCAGCATTACACCCATATGTGTGACAGTGGAAAATCTCATCTCAAAACCATTGGAATTAATATGCTGTTAACAAAGCCTCCACTCTTGTGGGAAGGCTTTACACCACATTTCGGAACCTGTGCACACTAGACTTGAAGCCCCCATGAGAGTAAGCAGTAATTATAAAATTTCTCCCAGTTAGTAATGAAATAATGAAAATTATGAAAATTGCCCAACACTAAAAGTACACAAACTACAAACAAACAAACAAATTTTGCTGAGAAATCCTTCACATATTGGCACATGAAGGACCCTCCTGGGCTATCTTTGCAATTGTCATACAACAGGGATAGTGTTGCTTTCACTGCCATCTAGTGGCCACAGGTAACTATTGCAGTGGACAAAGGACATGGACAGAAATGACACATTAACCTTTGCAGTGTAAGAATATCAACATTTTTTCCCATGCCACATCAAATACTTCAGTGGAATGGGTTACTCATTTAATAGCTTTTTGAATTACGTGGAAAATAAGAACTGAAAATAATAATGAAAAGCAAAATAAAAACATTTATGAAAACTAAAGCCTCTTTTTTGAAAGATATCAAATAATAAAACTTTCAATGCTGCTTTGTCCAACCTTAAAAAATATTATATAATATTTGACTTCACATACGGAAAGACCATTACCTGAAATTCATCATCCATTGTTCTAAATCTCAAAGGATCCAGCCTGTAAAAGAGTTGTCCAACTTAAACGACTTACTGTTATTAAAAAAAAATATCTGTAAAAAAGATCTGTCATGTGTCTGAGTCTTCAGAAATAAAAGTCTTTAACCGGTAGATATCTCATTCAGAGACAACAAGCCTCATATATGCACCTTGTGATGTACAGCTGTGCTCGGTCATCAACACACAGCAGAATATTAGGAGTTGGTGCTTTGGCTCCCCATCGATCTCTTCCTCAACTGAAGTTCAACACGTCAACCTGCATCCGCCTCAGGTGCAATAACACACTCCGATCTCATGGGTGACAGACGGAGGAGATTGAGAAGTAGGAGGGAAAACTCAACATTGACCACAACAGCACATCAGAGAAGATGTCAGAGGCATCAAAAATATTGATTACCCAGCATCCTCTTCACCTCTAAAGGTTGTAGTTTAGATGAATGTGAGGGGGATGGGTGAAGTTTGTCCCTGATGGCTGTGGCTCACATAACAAAATCTATTCTGTCTCCCTTTGATGTAGATGATGAGGGGTTGCTGAGTGGTGAAGGAGAAAGAGTGATCCCAGAGTGTTGGTTTTGTGTAAAGGAAAGCTGAATGGCATCTAAGTCTTGTCTTTGCTTTGACTTCTTGTCCACAGATTAGTTCATTAAGGAGGCTGACAAAGATATGCTGCTCTTGAGCAAATACCAAACCACCATGAAAATGATTTGAAACTGAAAGGCTGCTCGGGTTGAAATCTGCCTTTCCTTGCCTGTACCTTGGAGGAAGATCAAGGTCTTCTGTGTGCCATTTTTAAACACCAATTGAATTAATTTTACAACCTTGGTACAATTATCAGCCCTCACAGAGCAGATTAAAAACTCATAAGCTCTGCTCCTGCTATTCGATCAAAGGGGTACATTATCCGCTTATTCATTTTCTGGAGGATTTAGGAGAGACAGATTCAAATAAAATGGTCAAAACTGAAGCAGAAGAGGTGGAGATATCCTCTCGTTTGTCTCTAGTTTAAGTGAATCTCCAAAAAACACTAGATCCTACACTTCCCATAATGCACCTCAATAGCTTTTTTGTTTCTTAAGCCTCACCTGCCTGGAAAATACTCAAACTCCATGCACTCAAGTCACAAAATAGGTTTTCTGTTACAAATGTAAAGCCCGGTCTGAGATAATTTTCACACGTTGAGTAATAAACCTTGGGACAACTAACCTGATCTTAGCAGTGTGTGTATTAAAGTCTGGAAACATTTACTAGAAAATACATTCAGCCCGGTCACAAATGTCCCACACAGTTAAATTACAGCTAAGAACTGTATTACAGCAAGTTTTCTATTATGTTACAGAGTTTGAGATTGATTAAATATTTCTTTGACAGCTTTTTTTGCCCCCTGCGGAGAATGCCAAAAATGACAAACATGACCTTTGACCTTTCACCTCTACTCCATTACCCCGCATGACTTTTCACACAAACATGTGAGACGAGAGTCTTTAAATGTTTTTAAAATATATTGACAGAGTAAACCTCATACATCTTGATGACTTTTTATATTATCATCAGTACTTGTCGTCACATGACAGGGTTTGCTCACAGTAATCAATCTATAGAGCATTATTTCCTGACTCTGCAGTTCCCCTCGGCTCTGTGTAGCTTCTTTTGATGGCTTTTAACTGTGTTTTATGTTATAGCCAGCAACTTAACTTTTTAGGTTCACTGTCGCTGCTTTATCTGTGTCACTTTTGGCCACAGTGGGCAGCACTCCACTGTACACTACTTACCCAGTACCAAACATCAGACAGATGAAGTTAGCAGCTGACTGGTTAACATGACAGGGATGTACCCTGTGGGCATGTTCCCCATGGGGAGATTTCCCCCCATTTACAGCAGCTATAATCACTATTTTTCAATCTAATTGACATAATAGAATCATTTGGGAAAAACATGATAGTTACCAAGGGGAAAATATCATCCTGTAGAGCCAACATCCTATTTTGTATCTTATTGTTCTCCAGCTGTCCTCATCATTCTGATCGTACAACGCAACAGTTGTTGAGGGTGACTGATTGTTACTCCTGCCACCTAAAAAAAGGCAAAAAATAGTCTGATGTTACTATTTTTTACATTACATAACAGGTAAGGGAGGAATTTGGCATAAAAAGCGTTACTAAGCTTTAAACCTATTTTTGTTATACTGGGCTGTTCACATAATGAATGTTTGGCTGACAAATGCGCTACATTTGAATCCATACCATAATCATCTGGGCTGCTCTAATTGAACATCAAGGATCCCCAACAATGTTTTTTTTATTTTCAAGATTAGTTTTTGGGCATTTTTGCCTTTATTGATAGAGCAGCTGAAGAGTGATAGAAAAGGTTGGATGACATGCAGCAAAGGGCCATAGGTCAGAATGAAACCTGGGCCACTGCAAACAATTCAGCCTATATGTGGCGCACACTTTACCAGGTGTGCTAGAGGTCACCCCAAACAACGTTAAGGAAATCTAGTCTTCAGTACTCTGAACTGATTATTAGGTTAACAGAAAAACCACTTAAATATTTTTAATTTATTAAGGGAATGGCATATGGATGGATTTGGGGCTTCTGAAAAAAACATTCAAGGCTAGAATCCCAGAAGCCACCCCTCTGCTCTGCCCCTGAAACACAGCGGAGCACTAAGCAACTAAAGAGATACATATCCCCCCTCAGGAGTTGGTGGAGACCAAAAACAGGGCTAAAAGAGAGTCAGTATTGGACTTACATTAGCATGGTGGCAAATGAATGTCTGCTCGATGTGTAAATAGACAACTGTTTGCTAACAAGTTAGCAATGTCAGCTCAAAGGGTGTTAATATGTCAGAGATATTGCACTGCCTTGAAGAAAAAAACACATCCCTTACTATAGTCTCTTACTATGATGATTTCACTGTTTGGCTTGTTGTTAGAGTCATGGTATGGTTGATCCCAGCATGCTTTGGGGCAGAAAGCAGTGAGCTCATCTGTCAATCAAAAGGCATGTCAGTGAGGCCCAGAAGAAATATTTGTTTTAGACTGCATTGTAAATCAGCTATGGCATGACAATAGCTGTTATTGAAAGCAAAATACTTTCCACCCAGCTTTGTATACATTCTGAAATGACAGACTCCCAGTGCTACAGTATGTGACCTTTAACAACCCATATAAGCCATCCAGACATCTTAACATGATTTATTACAATCCAATCAGAGCCAGACGTTTAATTAGATCATTAGACAAAGATGGCATTCATAAACATCCTCACCAATGAAGAAGAGTTGGGTTGTCTAAATGTAACCAATAGGATCCCTCCATGATGAGCTCTTCCTGAAGCCAGCGCCTTGTTTATGTTTGGAGGAGATGGATCAGGCATGACCTCTCAACCCATTTCCTCTGTTGATTTTTTTTGCTTTTGGGCTTGAAGGAACATGCCCGACCCCCTACCACAACACAAATACACACACACGCACACACAGACTAAATGGAGGAAGCTAACTTGTCTCATGGTTAACAAGCAGTGGCAGAGCAATTTGTTCTCATTGGACAGAGCAAACAGGACCTGTTGTCTCTTAATTTGTGTAATGTAATTATTGAGGGAGACAAATTTAGACAATTAGACCTCTGTAGGAAGCAGCTGATTTGTTTATTTCGGTATATGGTGTTCCATAAAAAAAGTCAATTTGACAGGTCATTTAGTGTCAAAGTCAGAAATGTCCACTTGTTTCAGTGCATGATTGGGCACTGAGTCTCTAACCTTTGAACTCAGACTTACCCACCACAATGTTTCCATCCTGGGAATACATGTATTTCAGCATTATCTTAACCCTAAGTGGGGATCATCCCAAATATTACTCAGGACCTCAAGTCAAAAAGGCACAGCAGAGGTTGTACTTCCTGCAACAGCTGAAGAAGTTCAACCTGATGGTGCTCTTCTACACTGCCATCACTGAGTCCATCCTCACCTCCTCCATCACTATCTGGTATGCTGGTGCCACCGCAAAAGACAAGGCAGTGGACTGCAGTGTATGTTTTGCTCCGCTTAAAAGGTGATTGGCTGCAATCTGCAGGACCTGCACGCCTCCAGGCCTCTGGCAGGAGGCTGCAGCCCATCAGGACCAAAACCTCACACCACAAAAACAGTCTCCAAATTTTATATCGTACTTTTTTCTATTCTATAATTATATTCTTGGGTGTTGAAGTGCTTTGCCTTATTTTTATTCATCATGTTTATGGAATGTTTTTACATATGCACAAAAACCAAAGGCATTTTTGTGAGTGAAAACCTTCTTGGCAATAAATCCTTTTCTGATTCTGATATTTCAGGCTTAATTTGGGATTTGTTTTATGCACAAGATCGCTAAGATATTTTTTTTGATTTGTTGTGTCAGTGCAGTCAATAAATAACATGTAGTCTTACATTTAAATATTTACAGACATCTCCAACTAAGACAGTTGGAAAGAGCAGAGGCATAGTGCTGAAAAATACTTAAGAAATACATTTAAAGAAGCTTAAATGGAAGTTTAATTTGAAATCAAGAATTTAAGGGGTTATAAACATAAACTTGTATCAAAGACAAGTGACATTTTCTCACACTGGTTGGTTAAAACAGATGCTATTTTAGATTCAGTGCTACATTTAACCAACTTTGTAGATGTCCGTCATGTATTTTACGGGTAGCCATTTAATCGCCTGACCACAAGGTGGCAGCATGATAATACTTTATCCGTCTCTTCTCGCCCAAGTAGAGTTCAGAGTCTTCTCCAGAGTTTGGAGCTGATCGAGTTTTGTTATTCGCATCAATCACGTCATTTGAGGTGATGCAATACTGTTCTACTCCTAACTAATTTGAGTACAGTACTTCCTTAAATTGGAGGCAGGAAAATAAATCTCACATACGTGCCCCTTGCAGGCATTACGCACAAACTTTGAACATTTCCTGAACCGCAATTTAGTGAAGATACTGACAGTTAAGGAGTCCCATGATAAATGGACCACACACTGTCGTAATTACCTTTACGCACGGCAGAAAGAGGGTGTCAGCCTGCAGTTAAAAACGTCTGACCCTCTTTACTGACGCCTTAAATTATAAGCCCGAGGCATCTCTACATTGTCAAGAGTCCACCATATTAAAAACAACCTAAACGGACCATTTAAATGTTCACAATACGCATCCATTACCATGAAGCAGATATTTGTTTTGAAATTGTTGAAATTGTTGGAAATCCACCACTGTGGTCTGGCGAATTTGTCTCCAGTTATTTTCTTGAGGCTTCTGGTTGCCTTTCGTGTTTTGTTTCACGAACACAAGTCTCTTAAAAATATTCTAACAAGCTGATTTACACTGGAGAAAAAGATAAATGATCTCCCCCCCATTACCACTAATCCACCTGTTCTAAAAAGACAAAAAGGACTTAAAAAAGTAGGTGAAGTTAATTGACTCCTAAACGTAAAGACAGGATTAGGTTTAGCGTGACACATTTAGCCTGGATCAGGAGTTTTACAGAGGACAGAAGGCAAGAGTTAATAAAGCGCAGGGGGCATTAAACTGAGAGGACCACCTGTAGTGCACCCATACTGCCATGCCAATGTTGTTCTGTGCGTCTCACAGCATGTGGACCTGCAACACTGGGGAGGTTTAATAAAGCTTACAGATCTCATGTGGCCCCAAAGGAAAGTTGGGACTTTTAGTTAAATATAAAATAACCTCTAACTGTCATAACTCAGCCATTACGCACAAAGATATAAAGATTCAGCTTGTGCGCTCTGCAAAACCACGCAAGCATCAGTTCACAACTTTTTCAGCATGCGTGACAGATTTAAAAATGATTCACAGTATCACACCACAACAAAGTTAGGGCGCGAATGACCAGGACGCACGAGGAAAAATTCAATAAAAGTTGTTTTATTCTCAAAATAAAATTTTCTATCAAAGTGTAAATTATACATATTTACAATCTCGTAAATTTTCATATACAAATGTACAATATATGTACACCAATAATTATATAAATACACTTTACGCGCTAATGCAACCCGTATGAGACAGTATTAAGGCATTGATTAATGTAAGTGTAAATCCATCTTGTAGACCAAATGAAAAAAAAAAATAAGAAAAAAAAACAACCCGGGGTTGACCTCATTTCAAGCAGAGCAGTCTTGTGAATCTTATGTTTAAGACACAGCGGTTCTTTACAGTAAGACGAAGAAGAGCCTCAGCTATACCATGTAACCTATCGACAAGGGGGATCTTGTCAGCTGTGCGCATTCAATTAAGCCCAGATAAGACTCTGCATTCTTCGTGCCAGGTACATTGTTCTGCTGCTGACAGTCTCATTATTTAAAGAGAAGCCATTAGGCGCTCATTAATGTGCTAATTACAACACGCTGATGGACAATCCCAACACAATTAGTCACCCCCCCTTCTCTCCTACCCAACACCCTCTATTCAAACCCATGGACGTCATTTGGATAAGGCAAGAAGAGAGCACTTTCTTTAAGTATACCAAACTGATCTTATAACTTTTATGAGCAGAATGGAGCATAAATGACCACATATTGTTTACATTAGAGAGTGCTCGCCATCAAAGTTACAACTAAACTGGCAGTTTGGTGACTCACTTTGAATAATTTACCAAATTAACCAAACATTCAAAAGAAGTCTTAACGCCACTTTGTCCCCAAAGGAGTTGACAAACGCTGGTTTTAAGTCTTAAGTGTCAAATGACATAAGATGCATTTGAGCGGGTGACCCCCTGTGTTCAAACCCGGGACAGTGGCATCTGTTTGGGGCAGGAGACAGAGCTGGCTGTCCCAGACCTCCAGGTCAGTCCCGTGCTCACGTCACTGTACATAGAGCCCGCGGAGGCTTTACTCCCCCAGCAGCACCGCGTACAAAAAGTCCTCCAGGAGTCCAAGGTTTTCCCGGACCAGATCCAGGCCCCCGAAGTGATGCCTACCAGGAGGCACATAAAGTATTTCAACATGAACACTGCATAGTCCGGTCTCTGCCTGTTCGGGTCTGTCATGCACGTACAATTGTGCGTAATTTCCCACGTCTGTCTGTTATGCTGCTCGTAAAAGTAACACGCCACTATGACAGTGGCTGGGACTGTGTATAAAACTGTGAAAACTCCTATCCGGATCATCAGCCTCTCCAGTTTGTCAGTCTTGGTGCCCCCTTGTTTGATTACACTCCTGATCCTGAACAGCGAGACGAACCCTGCCAGCAGAAACATGGTGCCGATGAACAGGTAGATAACCAGCGGTGCCAACACAAAACCTCGCAGGTTATCCAAATTCTGGTTGCCTACGTAGCAAATCCCAGCCACTGAGTCTCCGTCCACTGAACTCAGAGCCAAAACTGCGATGGATTTCATGCTGGGGATGAGCCAGGCGGCCAAATGAAAGTACTGTGCGTAACTGGCGATGGCCTCGTTCCCCCACTTCATGCCAGCGGCGAGAAACCAAGTGAGTGACAGTATCACCCACCAGATCGAGCTGGCCATGCCGAAGAAGTAAATGAGCAGGAAAACGATGGTGCAGAGCGCAGGACCTGTGGTTTCATAGTGGATGTGTTCAGCGCCGTTTTCCCTGTTGCAGGCCACTTCCTCGTGCCCGGCGATCAGTCTGACAATGTATCCAATGGACACAAACATGTAACAGGCGGAGAGGAATATGATGGGGCGCTCTGGATACTTAAACCTCTCCATGTCGATTAAAAAAGTCGCCACAGTTGCGAAAGTAGAGATGAAGCAAAGGACGGACCACAGGCCAATCCAGAAGGCGGTAAAAGTCCTCTCTTCCTGGGTGAAGTATGGGTTGTGGCACGGCATGGCGCAGTTCAGGATCTGTCCCGTCTTGACGCGGTTGTGCAACGGGTGGCCGTCACTGGTGACTGGCACCATGGGCGCACGGCAGAAGCATCCAGGCTCACACGGGGACGCTGCTGGTTTATGTTTCCCGGGGATGCCGCGGCCGTAGCCGCTCTTCTTCCTGGGGTTGTACGGCTTCAGTGGCCGGTTGGTCGGCTTCGCCACCACGGGAGAAGCAGTGGTGGTCTGGCTACGGTTGTAGTCCATGCACAGCGTGTCCTGGTTGCCTTGCTCGGGCAGCAGGTCGCACCTCATCCGGTCTGGCCACGGGAATCCGTACTGTCTCATGAGCGGAGCGCAGCCAGCTTTGGCCCGCTCGCACACGCTCCTGCACGGCGGCAGAGGCTTCTTGTAGTCTTCCAGGCAGATCGGTGTGTACATGCTGCAGAGGAAGAAGCGCAAGTCCGGGGAGCACTTTATCTCAACCAGCGGCCAAAACTGGTGCACCTCCAGGCCGGCTTCGTCCTGCGTATCATGGTTGAACTGGTTGGGCATGTAGGTGTAATTGTAGCCGATTCCTTTGCACAGAGGCACGGAGATCTCCTGGCACTGGAGCTCCTTTGCCGCCATGCAGCCCGTTCCGTGCAGGACGAGGGCTAGCAGCACGCACCATCCCGGGATGCTCCTCTCCATCGTTGTTTTCTGTGCGCGATTCGTCCTCGACAAAGTGCCAGCGAACTTGCGCTTTGCAAGTAGGCTGCAAGCGCGATTAATCCAGGGATGCTGCTGAACTCATGCTAGAGCGCAGATAGTTTGTGATGGTTCTGTGGTGCCTGTAATATCCAAAACAAGCGCTTTACTTTCACACAGTCTGGGATACGGCCAGTCTCCTCTCTCCCTTTGTGTCGGTGTAGCACCGTGTCTCTCTTTGCATGCTCCTGTGTTGGTGGGTGCGTTGGGTTTTATACGGGAGGAGCGAGGACACTCCCCCAGCATGGGCGGGGAGGGAGAATAAGTCAATCAAGGGTTCCTTCTATAGGTGTTTGTTTAAAATGTTCACCCTGGAGGAAGGGTTATAATCACTTTGTCTCTGTTTACCCCCTCCACTTACACACACACACACACACACACACACACACACACACACACACACACACACACACACACACACACACACACAC
>JAPZEB010000004.1:28452918-28464613 GCA_029783705.1 Chaetodon striatus
ACTCAAAAAACTCTGATAATGTTTGGGAGCAGGGCCTCATGAAACGGAAAGATAATTGCAAGTGAATAAGTTATAATATTGAAGTGTTTTTTTCTCAGGGGGTAAAACCAGCTGCCAAACGTCTGACCATTTGTCTCACTTTGTCTCCTACACTCTCCATAATCCCTCCATACTGTAGTTTAAATTAGGAGGGTGCCAGCCCCGCACTGAGGGTGTTACCGCGAGCCCTTCTAAATTGCCACTTGTTCTGCTGGCGTCATTAAGACCCTGGAGCGACAGGAGGCCTGTTCTTAAATTGCTGCCCCTGGAAACAGCAATGGCATGTTTATAATTACGCTCTTTCTTCAGGGGCAATGACGTCTTCCCCGTGGTAAACACGCTCGTTCGGCCGGCTCTGGTCCTGCACAGACCTGAGGATTCATTAAGAGCTGTGACGACAGCCTCGGAGCTCGGTTAACTCCGACTTGTTGGCTGTGTTTTACGAGCAGCTCTCACCTCAGAGGGAGCTTGTCATCGAGGCTGTTCCATGGCTTAGAAACAGTGACGAGGTGGGAAATGTAGCCATGTTGAAAGCCATTAGTGTTCCATTAGTGTTTGGCCTTCTTGAGTGAGCTGAGGCAAACAGAGGTGACACACTGCACCTTTCTACATCTGACTGCTGTGCCATGTCTGTCACAGGTCAATTCTAAACTTATTGACTCTGTTCTTGATTGGACAGTGTATAAGTAAACAAAGCAGAAATTGTTTTAGGAAAGTTTTTAAAGTTTGTTTTGCCTTGACAACGTATTTATTTTAGCACATAGAAATCAACACCATAGCACCATTACAATTAGACTGGCATGATCTCTTTCTCAGGGGCATGATGTAAGTAAACAGCAAGTCTAGAAAACATCCCATCAGCTTTACCATGTTTGCAGCAGTTATAGATTTCAGAAATTATATTAAATACTCTTTGTACGTATGGTTTATCTGGCAAATTAATGTTGGCTCAAGTTCTACTAACTTGCTGTTTCTCGGGCTTGTAGTAGCTTTTTAATAACTATTTTTTCAAACTACTGTTTCTAAGGTCAACAGTGAATCTTCAGGCTGAATGTAGCTTGTTATTTTGTGTTTTCCAAATTATTTAAAACCTCTGATGAATTTTTTTTTTGCCCGGTTGTTAACAGCAAAAACAAGTTGTGAACATAACATTGAAAATATCCTCACCTTTTATATGGCCAACCAGTTAGGAATAGTTGCATTTTTTTTTTAGACATTCAGCAGTTAAAGAGTAACGTTATAATTCATTTGAACTCACATTGGTGCTGATATTCACTTACTTTTAGCTGTTTTTGGTTTCCACCAGTTCCTGGGGGAAAACTGTCTTCGTTAGCTGCTAAATCCTGCACTATGTCGCTACAGGCTGCACCCCTTTTGAATATTATCAGTTCATTAAATGGCTGTTGTTAGTTGTTACCCTACCATTATGCTTCTGATGGGGCAAACTGCACTCATCGGTAGGCCAGAAGGTGCATATCCAATGTTAATTAAGTTTAACTCTCAGTGTTGTGTAATTTTAGTGCCAAACCTGCATGGTTGGGTTTAGAAAAAGATCATGGTTTGGGTTAAAATAAGTATGTTTTTTAATGCGATGTGATGTAACCTAATGTGACGTAGTGTAGTGTAGGAATACTGTTACAATAAGCCAGTGATTGGTTTCACATGGAACACAAACAGCGGTCTTCTGTGTGAAAGTCCTGCATTTGTTTGATCCGTCCACCCTGACTTACTCCCAGTGTGGATTTTGACGCTCTTTATATTTCGTCATCTGACTTCCTCCTTTGCTTCTGTCATAAATACTACAGCCACCGGAGGTTGCTGCCTAATAATAAAGGTAAATGTAGGAGGTATATTAGGGCCACACTATCTCAAATCTGGCCTCCTGATGACAACTGATAATGGCCATTAAATGGGCTGATAATATGTGACGCAGGCAGTAGCTGTCGTTGTCAGCTTTTGTTTGTGAATACTATGTTTATATTGTCTACTTGGAGGTTATATATTCTTCAGTTTATCATAATCTCCAGCTTGTCATTAAACTAAGACAGATACATTTGCAGATTTTCAGATGTCTTATATGTACCAACCGAAAATAATGATCCCACTTGAATAGTAGAAAGATCTTTTACAAAGTGAGACAACAGAGTCCAGTACTGATAATTGTAGAGGCAGTGACTCGGTTCTCATGTTTTATGCTAAAAGTTTTATCTGCAAATGATTCGGCTGCTTGCAAATGCAGTTTACTAACAAAGCTGTAATCTCCACAGATGTTTTGAAGGCAGCTAATGCAGAAGAGCTGAAATCACATGTTGGTGATAAATAACATGTCCTTGCAAAAACGTTGTTGTGTGACTGAAAATGAATCATTTTATACAACTCTGAATAAGAGCTGTTTCTTAAAGTTACCTGAACACCTTTTCCTTAAATTTAGACTGGATGCCGTGAAAACATCCACCGTCAACCACTTCATCAAATGGAGTCTTCAACATTTGGTAAGATCAACTTCCCTGAAGTACTGAAGCCGTGAGCGTAAATGTTTGAAAAAGTGATAAGTAGCCTAGCATCTCCGTAGTGCCTGGGCCTTGTACTCTCTTTCTCAGGGAATTGGGGATTTGGCAGGTTTCCCTCATCTTAGTGGAGCTGGCCTTGTCTTTTCCTTTTTTTCCTCTTCTTTATACCGCTGGTAAACCTGTTGGCCCCTTTTTACCGCTGTCCTTCTACCTCAGAATACTTGGAGCAGTGAAGCTGGAAAAGCCATTTAGGACGGATATCAGATGATGTGTAATTTGGGCTTAAAATAACATGTACGCAGCGTGTGAGTCTGAAGGCTCGACTTATTTCCTGGAGGGTTTAAGTGGCCTCGTTTTACTCATTTGGTAAAAATCCGACTAACATACACATTTGCACAGACAGGTTAATAAACACGCAGCCACACACACACACACACACACACGCTCAGAAAGACATCCCACACACAAATACACACATCTGCACAGAGGGTAAACAGTCATGCTCTCTCTTTCTGTCTCTCTTTGCCTCTCTCCCTGCTAATATTTACCTGTGTTAGCCCCTAAAGTAACAGCTTCTCCTGCATTTACTCAGACTGTGTGTGCAGATATACCATTGCATGCAAATGTATAATATGCACGACTGTTTGTATATAGTCTCATGGATTGTATGCAGGTGTTTCCGTACAAAGAGTGAAAATATGCACAGCATTACTTAAAATGAAGTATTCAATCAAGCGTACACCTTCGACAACATGTCTTGGTGGATGTGTCTGTATCAGTGCAGCATATTAGAATGAATTTTGAGAAGTTCTCCCATTCCACCTTCGAAATATGGACCAAGCGAAGGGTGTTGGCTGCTCTCAGCAGGCAGTGTACATACATATATTTGTACCTGGAGCGTTGACACATTCCACACAAAGGTGATGAGTCAACCTCTACTTGGACGAAGCCTGGCAGCAGCATACACCCACCCTCTCGACCCACCCACGCCAATTGTCTACCTCATCTTCCAGCCCATACACACACACATACACACATAAACAGGCTTGTGGTAAACCGAGAGCTCCCCTGTCTCCCCCAGATAGACAGGAGTGAGTTATTGGGGTGAACGTGGGTCGATGTGGGAGTGAGGAAGGAGGAGGCGGTCAGACGGTGTAAAGAGGAAAAGGTGGGTGGGAAGAGGGAGAAGAATTAAAAATTACTTAACTTTCGTAGCATTACGTAATTTAGTGTATAGTGTTATCAGTAAAACCTGGAACAATAAGGAATTTTACATAACTACTACTCTTGATGGTGTTGTATGGATATTAAGTGTACTATATTCACTGTCAGTAATTAAGATGTGTGTGTGTGCTTTTAGCTTGCACAAATGAAGTTGGAAAAAAACATTATTTGAATTGAAAAAGTACCGAAATAAGTCAGAGAAAAGTATAATATTGCAGCATAGTTACACTATGTTATATAAAGTTCTGCGCTTGAAAGTTTCCCCCTTTAAGGAGTACATGCTCCTCTACAACCAGACGAAATTGACTTTGCACAACTAAAATGCACAGTGAAAGGAAAATCTGGCTCTGCAAAGTATGGTAACTGCAACCATCAGATAAATAGTGGAAGAGAAAGAACATTGCCTCCTGAAATGTAGAGGGGGGGAAAGTAGAAAGTCTTAGAAAAGTAAAATATTCATGAAACTCTTTTTAGAGGACATTCACCTCTGCTGCTACTAATATTATAATTCCTCCTCCCGTGCTATTTCTATTTTGTATTTATACTACTAAACAACCACTACTCACTAATGCTCTTCCCATGCAACTAAAACTGCCTCTTGTAGTATGGGAGACCGGGGATGGTTGTGAGATTTTTGACATGTACAACAACGTGACAAGTTTTTTAAAACTTTTCTTGGGGTAGGTTGTTAACTTTTTTTTTTAACATGTTGTTACTACTCCTCCCAGACTCCTGTTGCTTGAACTAACTTATTTTACAGCTGAAACATTAGCACTAACAACTTGCGCGAAAGATATCTACATGGACACATGATAGACGTGATTCAAGTTAAATGATTTTGACTACAAAGCAGGCAATGCTGTCAAAAATAAATTAAGTAAGAAATACTTACCTTACTACTTACTTACCTTATTACCACTTGCTTCAAAATTAGTTTTTCCCTTTAAACTGTGTTTGCCACAGGGTTGCTAATGAGTAATGAGGACTAAATGAAGCATGTGCAGAGTGATTCAAAGGTTATAACTATCCTTTGTTACAGCCATAGTCAGTTTCCCCTACTTCTCCTCTGAATCTGGAACCACTGATACTTTGAGTACCAACACTGCTGCAAAGACCCGCCCGTACTTTTCTATATTTTCCAAACTTTTGTTTTGTTGCATGAACTCGACATGTAACAGAATAAGATATGGTGCTTCTGTAAATTCTCAATATGTAGCACTGTAGATCTATGATCTGCATTTCAACTGATGCTACAGACACACAGTAAATAATTATATCACAAGTATAGTCAAAGCATGTTTTCATGACAGCTCTCTTAAAGAGCACTACATTTATTAAATGGCATTCCTGTTGCCCAGGAAGTGCAGCCCCTGTACAAACTCCAGGTATGTCACTCAGCGATGATAAAGCATGCACCAGAGCGTAATTAACCTTATCTCACCTCAAATAAGTCTGACAACAGGTGCGTTTAGAGCGGCAGTCGGCAAGGATTGCAGCTGCAAGAGCCCTCATTTGCGAGATAGTGCTGTCAAAGACTAACCAACCGGAGGAGAGATGTCTGTGAATGTTCAGACGCATATATAAATGTCAGTCTGCAAATGAGGGCGGCAGTTTCACCTGATTACAGACGAGCTCTGCCTATTTCAGAACCTGTGTCAGGTCCTTTTTATTATTTGCCTTGTTTCAAGGATAACATAAATGAAAAACAATTAATCAGCTGTTTGATTTGGATGGGTGTATTTTTATGCTGGTTATTAAGATTGAATGGATTTTAAACAGTCTAGAATATTGAGTCTTTCTACTGGTTGTCAATATTGAACAACATTCTCAACATGGAGGGGCACTGGAGCAAGGGGGCTATGCTTTCCTGATGATGCTGTTTTGATAACAGTGGTAACCACCGTATGAGCGCAGTCTAGAGCGGCGGCAATTAGTCAGCCAATGGGACACACTCACAGGGACTCACATGCACTAACAGGCACATGTAGCCGCTATATCTTTGCATAGCAAATAGTGGTTTGCTGCTATATTAATGTTCTGAATGTTGCATAAAGCTTATTTAACAGTCCAAAACCTCCAAATTTGCTGCTTTTAGCGGATATTTTTCTTTGCAGTGAGAAGAACAAAGTTCAGCCCCTGAACTCGGCTCCAAAGGTCACAGACGTTGACACAGCGAGACACTCCTTTCCTTTCTGTCAAAGAGCCTTGAGTACTTATGGCACAGACGCTCCAAATTTAGAGACACAACCCTAAATACATAAAGCTTTTTATACCATACAGCGCGCAAACATCTCATCCTGCCCAGACAACAACCCACTAATCTCGGCAAAGCTGAAGGTAACTGTTTAGTAACCGTGGTAACGTTGTGTGTTGTGGCGCTCCACTGTTAGGGCTATATCAAGACTATAGGGATTTAAATCAGTGTTTACATTGCAGGAAATAGATAAATACTATTTGACATGGGCCGTTAAAATGATGTAGGCGCAGAGCTTTCTTGGCCCTTCATGGATGACAGACACTGTAGAAGCCATCTGGAAGGTAAACTGACCATTGCACTGTATTTTCTTATGGTGAGCCATATAGCATAGCAGTAAGAGATAAATCTTCCTTACTCGCTGAGCGCCAGCTTTAGCCTCTGTCTCTGAAAACACAATTGAAGGCACCAGCATGTCTTTGAGCATCTGCAGCTTTTGTGCATTTGCCAGAAATGCTGTGGGCTTTCATTTTCAAGTGTGTCTTACAAAATAAACACATAGATTTGTCTCTGGGGATTTCACTTCTGCAGGCAAGTGTTTAAAAAACATTTTTCAACTTTTTGTCTCTGAGTCTTTATTTCTTTACCTTTCTTCAAGACAGAAGCTCGACAAGAAAGGCCTTTTTTGTCATGCATTATCAAGAGTAGTGTTCCTAATCCGCCAGCCATGCTGCTCCGGTAGGCTACAGGTGTTAAGTATAACAGACCAGACAAACAGGGACCCTTCAGTGAAGATGAGTGTGACTTTAAAGGTGTATTTCTTAAAAATACCCTCTTAAGCTATTGAATTGAAGCAAATTGTTGCTTCAGATAGTACTTTATCACCTGTGTTCATCATCTTGACATATTTCTGAGCCATAGCATAACCCCATACCCCGCCCAGTTGCAGAGTGGAGGTATTAGTGTTAGCTGACTGGCTGTTTAAACACTACTAAGGCTTAGATGGGCACAACCCTTGGAAACTGCATCAGAACATACCTGGCTCTTTATATAAAAAAGAACTCAAAGGTATAGGCTTGTGTACGTTAAAGCAATTAAAGGCTTCTTGTCTACTTAGCAACACCAGCAGAGGCTCATCAAGGGATTTGGAACCATTCACTATGCCAAACAGAAAAAATATGAAACAAAATTAAAATAATAAGAGCTGACAGCCATAACATAAAAGTCCTTTTACACAGAGATTGCCATGTAGGGCTGCTACAAAGTCCCTTATGCTACTTTTGCAATTTTACACAGAGCCAACTACGAAGCAAAAGGGGCATGACGGACGTGTTGTTTAACACAACAGTGTCGGCCTCTGGTGTAACATATAACACATGCATGGCATAACATGGCAATAACAATCATTTACTGTCTCTGTTATATGGCAGCTGACCTCATCCTCTGCTTGGATGGAGGGAGTTCCTGGACCTCATTGTTTTCCCATTTTGTGGACATTTTCAATGTTGTCCCTTATCTAAGAGTTAGCTGCTAACTGCTGCTAGCTGCTTTTTAAATCTCCTGTGGTGGGTCGTATGCATAAAACATCATCGAAACGTCACACCCATTCTGTCCATGGTCCTGTCCTGCTGGTCGTGCCTTTTACAAAGACGACAATTTGGTTGCTACCTCTGTTGCTTGTTTAAAGGCGAGACAGACCCCTATTTTGTGATCGTACCTTTTACACAGAATGGTATTCCCTTCTTGAACAGGCAGTGTGAAAGGGGCTAAACCTATGTAATTGTTGAACTGCCCAGTAGACACCTGTGTTTCTTTGCTGAGGAACATTGTTAAAGGAATAATTCAACCTGTAGGGAAAAGCGCCTACTTGCTTTCTTTCTGAGAATTAGAGGAGAAGATCCCACTCAGGTTAGCTTAGCTTAGCTCAGCACAAAGACTGGAAACAGGCTCTATCCAAACGTAACAAAATCCCTCTGCCAGCACCTCTAAAGCTCTTTAATGACCACAGTATATCTCACTTATTTAATCCAAAACCGTGGTGTAAATACACAAGTTGTAGCGGCTTATGTGCTGGAATATTTCTTGGCCAGGGGCAGTGACTTCCTGAAGTGTTGTTGTCCTTGTGTGGTTGACACAAGCAACTAAAGACTTCAGGAAGTATTACTTTAAAAGAGCATGATTAAAAGACAGCTTTCAAGCTAAAAATATTTCTGGCATACACAACAAATGGTTGAGACACATGTGTATAAGCATATATGACAACTTATGCTAATAGGTCTCTCCACATTATTGAGGGTCTTGTAAGTAAGTGTAAGATTGTAGGGTGGACTTTTCAGTGGCTTTGTAGTAATCCCGCTGGCTAGCTGCTGTGGCTCTGGCGTGGAGCTTGGAGCGCGGCGTTGGGTTTCGCCGGCGGGTCTTTTGACTGGGCTCACTGGGGATGAGTGGAGATCCCGAGCGCTACAGAGGCACTTATGAAGGACGCACATTGTTGCCAGCCCTGGGGAGAAAACTGAGCAGTCTGGCAACACAGGCGGAATTTCCTACTGCGATGTTATCTCACACAAGACATTTAGCTTCAGCCAAATGAAGGAGGGGGAAAGAAAGAGGGGGAGATACAGAGGGACAGGGAAAGATGGAAGAGGGAGAAAGGTGAGCAACTGAAGGGATGGAAGAGATACAGAAGAGGGGATGAGAATGATAGAGAGTAGTAGAGTGTGTGAGAGGGAAAGGAAATTATTGCAAATGAGAGAAATTCGACAGAGCCACACAAGTTATCAGAGGTAAAATCTTTAATTTGTGCACACAAATGTTTAATTCATACCCCTGAATTATTAATTTTGTTCCCTCATTAATTAGAACCATTTTGTATCCTGCACAATACTTTGAGGGATTGCAAATATAAGAGTGCACTGTGTTAAGGCAACAAGTCCTTATACCTAAATGATATATGACTGCTCCAAAAATGACTCATATGAGTGTTAAAAACAAAAACACAAAGAACCTTTCATATTTATCTTGCACGGCTGTGTGTGTGTAGCTAGCAGCTGAATCAGGCCGGCAAAGAGTAAACAAGGAGTTCAGAAACAACACATTTCAACACTGGGAGTGGGGGGACACATATGAAATGTGGGGTTTGGGGGTCCTCGGCCAGAAATTTTGAGCATCAAACACTTCACTTTCTGCATTCTGGTGAATTTTTATGCACCAATTTGTACATTTTCTGCATCAATTTATGGTGTAAATGTCTTTAAATTTGTAAAAATAAAAGCCCTCTGCTACTTTTATGCTTTTATTAGGGGGGACAAAGTCACATGTTCTGAATATTGAGGCGGATGTGTACCCTGCGTCCCTCCCGGAAATCTACACCTATGTGTTGCATCAAAACTGCATGGAAAAGAATGGCATGTGAGGACCTTTGAACCTGTACTAAAGAGTGAACAATGCCTTATTCATATGACCTTTGTACCGTACGATTTCATTGTATGAGTCTATTGGCTCAAAGCAGTTTCAATCTTATGTACTGCAAAAAAATCATTTCAGTAACCTGTTGAATGTATGTGTGTGTTTGTATGTTTTTATTCCTATTAAATTAAAATGGGTGAGAAAATGCAACATGTTGGATAGTGCAGAATATGAAGCACTTTACTGTGAGATTTTTTTTCCTTTTTTTCTAATCCACTCATAGCTGCTCAAACTAAACCGCAAGTTTGTACGTGAGCCAAAGGTGGTGTTAATATAACATTCATTAACTTAAGATTAACACATTTTTGCAATGTGGTTTAAATTTTAAGTGACGAAGTGTTAAACATCTGAGTGAACCTGCACTGAGGCAAAATCATGTGTCTGGGGGTGTAAACTGCTACGATAAACCATCCTTTATGAGGGTTTCCTTCCTTATTTCCTGCACTTTGATAGTTAATCATAGAAAGTGTGAACATTAGACATAGATGCAGAGCAGTCCATGTTTATACCAACAGCTCCTGAAAGATTTTTCACTGAGGATATAAAGATAAAAAAAAACACCTCATAAAAGAACCGGGAACACAGCTTAATAAAAATTCCACAGGAATCAAATATCATCTGTCTTATCTCTCTGATTGAGCTGTGAAGGGTAAAAAGTGACAATATCATATAATAAATTGTCTGGATTGCAGGACACACTGGGCAGACTGGTAAATGTTTTACACTTGTTCCTCAGGCGACACTCTCAGGGAGGCTAACGGCTGACCTGCTGACTAGGTTTTAAACTTTTAATATGCTGGATAATGATTACCAAAGGGCAATCTGTCGTGAACTATTTCACACCTTGACTATGGCTTTAAATTAGGAGAGTGTTTCTTGGTGTTAGTATCAAGATTTGTAGCATGCTAAGAATCCAATCCTAATTTGTTAGGAAAAAACTCGACTGTCCTTCTAGAAGATTTAATTTGTGATTGAATGTTTTTGTCTTTATGAGATAAAGTATCAGTCACGCTTTTCAGCTGATGAACACTAAGTTTTGGAAGTGTTTACCGTGCTGCGGTTGTGAGGAGGCAGCCGGAGCCAAAGTGACAGTGAGTGACATGTGACAGTAACATTTTGTCGTGCATAGGCCTACCTCATCTGTCTGTTTAAAGGACATCACTCGCAGTCAAAGTGAAGACTGATCCTCAGACTTCTCCAGGCCTTTTTTCGCTGCTGTCAGATCAAAACATTTGTATCCTCATGAAGCTGAACAAGCAGAAATCAAAAAACGCACTCTTATTTTTAAATTGATACCGTCTGATTTTTAGAAAAGTTATCACAAGGTTTGCATGGGGTTTTGTAGTTCACCTGCACAGGTTCAGTCAGTTTACAGTAAGTGAAAACGTAAAATATGATTGCAACTACAATCTCAATCAAAACTCACCACATGAAAAAAACTAGAAGGCAGATCTCTGCCAAGTTGCCACGTGGCTGCCCAAGCTGATCACTTGACTGTCCCTTTAAAAGATTTAATTTGTTATTGAGTGTTTTGTTTTTTATGAGATCGAGTGTCAGTCACACTTTTCAGTTGGTGAACACTAAGTTTTGAAAGTGTAAACTGTGCTGCTGTTGTGAGGAGGCAGCTGGAGCCAAAGTGACAGTGAGTGACATTTAACATGTGACGGTAACATTTTGTTGTGCACAGGCCAGTTTGAACAATTTCAGCAGATGCGCAGCGGCGCATTTCAGAAGAATCCCAGAAACTACGAAAAATATGGGCAATGCACTGAGCAGATTGAGTTCTCCTGCTATGTGCTGTGTGAAATATAGATATGATGTAATTATGATGGTGGTGATGTATTTAACTCACAAAAGCACAACCGCAAATCTTTGATCAATATGAATCATAAATGGACTTTTAACTGTATTAACTTTGCAGACTACAGCACAACAAAGTAGGAAATAACAACAATAAACATAACTAAAAGAGGGGGAAGAGTGGATGACATGCAGCAAGCACCCATAGGTTGCAATCGACAACACGACCACTGAGGCAAGGACACTGCTTTCTTATATGGGATGCCTGCTCTACCCACTAAGCCACTGGGCACCCCAAAATGCTCTGCTTCTATAAAGCCTTCAGTGATGTATGACAGCAGACAGTTGACGGAACAAAACTGGGTCACAGCCATGGCAGCTGAAACATGGCGTGGCTGAGTCTCATGGAATTGTCCCTCCTGGTTCCCTTACAGTCAAGATCATGGCAAAGATAAGAAAACAA
>JAPZEB010000004.1:28472733-28486450 GCA_029783705.1 Chaetodon striatus
CACACACACACACACACACACACACACACACACACACACACACACACACACACACACACACACACACACACACCAGGAATGCATGCAGCACAGCGGGGATGGATGTAGTTGTGTGGTGGCGTCATCCCAGAGGCCAATTTGGGAAGATTGAGGGACTTAAGAGAGCTTTTCACTGTCTCAGTCACGACACACACACACAGGTGCAGGCACACACACACTTTTCCATCCATACTGAAGCTAAAAAGGTTCTCATTAGTGATGTTCAGGACAAGCCGGGAGTTTGCTTTCTGTTTGCTCATTTGTCGCCCTGTGATTCCTTCCCGCTGCTCACCGGAGTTTTTCAATTTTTGTGTGAAAAACATTTTCTGCAAGAAACATATTTCAGCATCTCGGTGAAGCAGCAGCGGGGTAACAAAATCAGCATGCTGTGTCTGTGGTGGATACATAAATAACCCATGCACCTCGTCTCTGAGGAAATTCAGTAAATTTCAGCGTCTGTGAAATAAAAAAAAAACATACAAATAATGATATTCCACCACCATCTGTCTCTAAAAGGGAAATGCATTGAAAAGTGAAAACTTTGCAAAGCCTTCCTCTTTTTTTTTTTTTATCTCATAATAGGAGCAGAAAGTGGGTCTCTTTTTCTCCGTTTATCTGTGTAGCGTTCCCAGGAGAAACAGTGGCTACCCCTCCTTATCTTTGTTACCGCCGAGTGCTGCAGTGGATTATGAAGTGGATTATGCAAATGCCTCACAATATATTCATATTAACAAAGGTTGAGGTTCATGCGCCCGTGCCCGGAATTTATGAATACGCAAATAAAAAAAAAAACTGAATTGGCTGGAATGTGTTATCATTTAATGAAAATTAACTCGGTTCACAGTATTGTGCCGTGTTTTGGCTCATTTGTTAATTTGTTGAATTAGCTGCATCTGTAAAATAGAGTGATATCCAATTTAGCCATTGTTTTAATTAGTTTTGGGGTGTTTTAGTGCAGCTCAATAACTGATATGCCTGTAGGTATTATACGTGTATAATTGTGTGGATTTTTCCCCCTCACTTTTTACTCTATTGTGACAGAAGAATGGATTCTCTGCTGCATTGTTGGAGGTTGTTGGATATCGATCCAAATGCGGAATCATCTCCAGTTCATTGTTTTTAACGTTCAACCAACTGCTGGGATCAAAGTATGCATGGCAACAAATTTGCGCGTTCTGCCTTTCGTTTGGTTGGTGCTTTTTTTGTGAAAAATCTTATCTGTCAAGCTGAAAAAAAAAACCCCTTCAAACATCCACGTTTTGGCTCCGAGCTGCTCTGGATCCACTCAGCGCTAAGCAGCAGAGGAAGCTCGTACTGGGTGGTTCCTCGACTGCAGGAAAAATGAAGGTCATACAACAAGTAATCTGTTTTACATTCAGCATATGCAAACTAAATTTTGCAGCTCATCCTGTAGATGGACTACCTGGAATTATCACCAGCAGAGTCAGCCTTGATTTAGTGGTATGCAAGTCAGAAGATGTTGTGATGTCGAGGATTAAACTGGGCTAAATTTGTTTAAAGTGTGAATGTTATACAGATGTTTAGATTTCATATTACTGTCTTTTCAGCAACATTTAAATGATGGTATTTCAACATGCAGCAAGTTCAGCTTCACATTGAGATAAACAATAACTGCATGTAACTGTAATATGTAATATCAGATCATTTGACCTGATAATTTTCAAATCAATATTCATTTGGAATGACGTTTTGGAAACTTTTGAGTTTTCTTTATCAAACAGCACTGACACTGCTTGCCAGTGATACACGAAATAGAACAAATGGCCATGATTTCATCATCGAGGTGTTTCATTAACAAACAATAAGAACTGACTCATACATGATGATGCAATGAAGAAAATTATAGTCATCTAAGTTATGATTCATCTGAGATCCTTTGCTTCAACTCATCAGTGTGTTTAAGAAAACCAACAATGAGTTTCTCCAGAGGTAAAAAGAAATATGAGATAAAATACTCTTCTTCAGCACAGGCTATTGTCTCGTGAGATTACAAACATCCAGTCAACTGTGCCGGGGAAGCGAAGCAATTAATAACAACTGTGACATCCTTGAAGATAAAGGTTACAGGTTAAAGTAACAAGTTCAAACGTGCAGATTGGGTGGAAATATCTGGGGGTGGAAAGTTAGCAGGAAACACTGCTCATCCTTCAGAAATGACTGGTGCAGTGTCCTTCAGCAAGGCATTCCAATATCAGCCAAGCAAAATAGAAAAAGGTGAAAGCTACATAACTTTACTGTGACAGATGGCAGCAATAGGTAACTTTAAAGCTGCTCTAATCAATCATTTATATTAACAATAAATCACATGACTATGTGTAATGTGAAAATTGTTGCAAGTAGTGACAAACTCAAGGATCGTTACCCTCCTGACCCCACTGCACACTACCTGCTAAGACGCAAACAGTAGACAATCAAAGTTAGGGACCAGCTAATGAACATATTGGGGCATGTAGTAGCTTATGAAACTATTTTTTTAATATTTGGTGTGGCCCAAAGAGATCTGGGTCTCCCCAAGCCCAGACCTGTGCTTTGGCCTTTTCATTGATACTAGCAAGATGTCTCATTCTGTACAATTGGAAGTCTAACCTGCCCCCTCTGGCTGCTGGGTCAATGATGTCATGGCTCACTTGAAGTTGGAAAAGCTCAGATATACCACTCAAGGATCAGTCATTTAATTCCATAAAGTATGGCAACCATTCCTGGACTATTATCATAATGTCTATACTTCAAGAAATGTGATTTGTTGTTGTTGTTCAGTGACTACGTTTACAAGCACAAAATATCCCCATTTTTGAAAAAGACAACATTCCTACTAAGCTGTTTACGAATACTCTGATTAACATGCCCTAAGATGTCATTATCAGGTCAAAATATACAAAAGTGGAACAGCTGGAGCTGCTTCTTTCATTTTGCTTCTTTGCATCAAAATAGGATGTTTTTCAAAGTTTCCTGTCAGTGGTGGAGTTATCGGACCATGTGAACACAGCCTCCCTCTTTCATTCCCTCAACCACCTTCTTGAAAAGGTCGGTGTTGCAGTATTTGTGCATTTTCAAAAACCTGTTGATATCCAAGTCTTTCATAGTGTTACAAAGTAAGTGTTCTGCTGACTGGAAATGTGGGTGTTTCTTATGGGCATGCATCTCTGCCCCACAACCTTGCCAACTGTTGGTTTGTGAACAAAGCTTCCAGGACAACGAAAAAAGCTGAATGTAAACAGGCAAGAGGCCATCTGTCTCAAACAACAGTAAAAATCCCAACTGAGATCCATATTCTGAATATGCTGTATACATGTCCAAAGAATGTTCCTAAAACTGGACTAATATCGGCATATGCCATGTCTTCATAAAAAAAAAAAAAAAAAAAAAAGCAACATTCGGGTTAAGAGACTATCCAAACTGAATGTGTGGTTGATGTAACTTGCATCAAATTCTAAATAATGTCTTTTTTTTTTTTTTTTTAGAATAACAGTGGAATATTAGTGTGCATAAAAGTAGTTACAGTGTGGTGAATGTATAAACAGACTACTGGTTGCTAGTAAACTGACTGAAATGTCAGTTACACACAAGTATATATATTGATAGTTTACTAATGTGAGCCACCATAAACTTCTACCAGACCAATTAAGGCTGTAGTGGTAAATTTCCTGAGCATTTAAAAATGAGCATGGGTGAATTTTGTTAGATAATGGATCAAACTTTTAACTAGCACAAAGGAAGAATGTGTTTGCTCTTTCAAAAGTTACGTAGTTTCACTTTAAAGTCAACTTGGGCTGAAATCTCTCGAGCCCAGCCTGCTTTACATTCTGTTACACTGTGGGCATTTTACTGGCACTCCCATTCACAGGCTGATGAATCAGGGAGAGTCTGCACACTCTCATCTGCTGCCAAGGTGTGCAAGTTTATTACCACCTAAACACAGGTGATGCTTTGAGTGGACTGCTCATGTTCGGATTTTAATCTGCACCTGTTGTTGTTGAGATCCATGTATGTGTGTTTTGTTCTTTCCTCCTGTGTTATCAGAGCACATTTAACTGACTGAGCAGCTAAAAGTCTGCTGTCAAGGACACTTCAGCAGGACATTTGGCTACTTAAGAACACACACTGACCTTCCAAATGCTACTTCATTTGCAGTCTCAGTGGTCATCTGCATATTCTGTTTTCTCACAGGCTCACTATCACTGCCAGTCCCTTCTGTATCATTTTCCATGCTGAGAACGATTTGCCCACTAATTTCATGACCTCATGCCAGATACCATTACAGCTCTGTGTGTTTCTGTGTGCTGGAGCTGAATGGCTGACTAGCTGAACCAGTATGACTGGGCACTCTGTGTATTGGGGGGAGCGTGGTGAGTTTCATCGTCTTTGGGTGGCAGCAGGGACGAATCTAGCGGCTAATTGGTGTTGTCAGCATTTTAAACACAATTAATGACAGTTCCTTCTCCTCTTCTGCCTGACCTAATTGTAGGTGATAATTATTGTTTGGGACCTCATTTATACAAATAATTAACAGATGTATGCTGACAAATAGGCTGGCTTGATTCTTTGCAAATCCCTGCACCATTGTATTGTTAATTGGGCCGAATGTAAGCAGATACTCTAACGTGTTTTCCCCCCCTCCTCGCAGCTCCTCACTGAATACAATCCTAATCTTCTGAATAAACAGCCTCAACTTCGGGAGGTGTGTTCCTCCTAAAGCCTAGATTGAGTTTCACATTGTTAGTCCAGTTAGGTGACATTAACAAGAAATGGACGAACAGTTTGTTTATTGGAACCTTCACGACAAAGCTAACGATCCTACATTGACCATTTGAATAGAAACAGACTCAGTTTAAAAGTCGAAGGATGTTAAGTGAATAAGACTTATGTATTGTAAAATATCTCAGGATATTGAATCCTTTGTCCAAAAAAACTTTAAATTTGTGTGTTTGTTAATGTCATTTATGGGTTAACAATGCACTGTTGAACACTTCATATTAATCTAGTTGGGTTTCCATCAATATTTAATGAAAATTAGAACCAAATTTTAAGGTAATCTGCAAAAGAAACTGCGATTTTATGCTTTTCCGCCAATCACTATCATTATGGGAATATTGGTAGTTGGTTCATCATTATCAGCAGTGGCTGGCAAGATTGTTTTTCAATTTTTGGCAGTTCCACCCAGTTGTTTTTAGTGCAAATTAAAAATGCATGTAAAAACAGGTGGATGTAAACACAACCTCTGTAAATCTGGCAGAGCGATGGATACATTTTGTTTTGCTCTTTTTATTAATCAATATACCCCTTATTCTGCACCCTATTCTCAACCTCTTTCCCCTATAATGTTGATTTAAATTATTTTTTGGTTCATCTGGTTAGTTAAGTTAACAAAATATGGAAAAACGTATGCTTATCAGAGCCTGTGCAATGCAGACAATATACTTATACTGCAGTTAAAAGGGATACTTAACTAAAAAAGGTTAATTTTCTCCACTGACTTGACTGTATCATTAATGACATTTCTGTATTTTTGTATGTATTCTCTCATCTGTGCTCTGGTGTAATAATGTGGACAGTTAGCAGGGTATGCATACATATTTAACCATAACCTGTAAGTCTGATGATTTCAGTAAACTCTTGATTGTGCTTCCAACCTGTATCCCTTACACAGTAAGAAGTCAGTAATTTATTTAAGTCACAATATCTTGTTTTAGGATCATAAAATGAAAAACAAGCACACACTGCAAACATGTCCCTGAAGACAAACGAACTTATGTCACAAACTTCAATCTTGAATTTCTGAGGTTTCGTTGCTTTTATCAAGTTTTTTCCCACCAGTGTCAGATAATGTTTTGTGGCAGCAGAATGATTTAATGCAAGTTTGAAAAAATCTTACCAATACATTTTGCTGACACCATTGGGATATTTCTGTTTGATACTTGCAAACACCTGCAGATTACAGAATGTTCATCTTGTTTTGGGGAAGGAGACTGTGAACTACCTTACATCTGCAGCCCAGTTTGCTCTGCAGCCCGCAGGATGCTTAAATATCCTCCAGAGATAATCACATAAAACGCCCTGTTAGAACTTCTGACAGCGCACAACAATATGACATTTCAGACCATGGCATGTTTCCACCGAGGAGATTCCCAAGTCATGATAAAAGCATGAATCATGCTGGTGATGGCTATTTGTAAGGGGTTTCCCACCCTGCCACACAAAGGGGGCTTAGCTGAGAGGCAGCGTGTTCTCAGGCATTGTCTCTGGGTCGGGACCACCCGTTCCCCCTCGCTGTCCCACTGTCAGTCAAACAATACAATGCTACAACTCCTGCTTTGCCCCCAACCCCCATCCTATTTACTCAGCCTGCCCCTCCCTGCTCCCACCACCCACACTTTGGACACAGGGAGTGGTGACATGGTGTTTTTTTAGCGGTGAATGTGGACCATTAGTCAACAGCTGGGCCACAATTCATTCAGAGGGTAAGTCAAGTCGAGTCAAGACGTGGTGGCTTTGCACGAGCACGCAGCAGCAGAGGGCAGAGGACATGAATACAGAACAACAGAACAAGCCAGCAGTTTTTCACTTTTAACAAAAATCTAGTCTGCATTTTAATGACACAGAAAGATATAAAAAAAAGCTCTGTTTTTTTTTTTTTTTTTAAAAATTTAATTTTAATGATTNNNNTTTTTTTTTTTTTTTTTTTCAAAATTTCAGTTTCAGCATTCCCTTATATAAACCCCCTTAATTTATCTCTTATGATGTGATATTATTCACCATGTCTTCTTGTATTATTCCTGAAAAGCCAGTTAACATCCCCTGGAGATCTTCTCTTTTCTCACCTCATCTGCAAAAGGGGAAATCTCGGGATTAAAGTGTCCCATGGCTGCAGTAACAGCAGTCTAACAGCTGCCTATCTAAAGCAAGCGCTTTGTGATGCTGTCTCGGATTTGTAGTGTATTCAGTGTTTCCCACAGAATTATAATTTATTTGTGATATTTGAATGGTGGGTGATGGGTGTCAGCAGCAGCTTATCACCGCTGATCAGCTGTAAATGCCGCTTGACATAGCGCTGATCGACCGCCCCCATGAGAGGATCTTCTCTTGCTCTCTCCGCCTGATTAGCACGAGCTAACACAGCACAATGTGATCTCATCACTACTCATCATATTTTCATCCAGCACCAAGCTGTTAATCTCACACTGATAGCAAAATGGCTCGTCGTTAACCCTGTAAACAACCATTGGGTACCATTAGCTGTGTGATGCTAACAGTTAGCCCTGTCACTGTCTGTGACTCAAATTTGTGGTAAAGCTGTGGTGAATGGAATTTGTGGTTGCTCTTTGCGTCTGAAACATCGCGAAACACTAGAGTGATTAATTATTTATTAATAATAATAATACTTTATTGAGTCCACATATTAAAGTCCTCCATGGCTCAGTTATTAGTGTTGAGGACTGTAGGAGAGCAGTGCTAATATCAACAGGCCTCGGGTTTGACTCTGGCTTGAGGGAGGAGGCTTTTGCGGGTGAAGCTAAAACATGCTGATGCACTCATGTTGGAAAACATTTACTGTGTGTCAGTGAGGCATTTTGTCACTCCTACTGACAGGCATGTAAGTTAAGTGAGCAATAGACTATCTGTTAATACACAACACCACAGCATCTTTACTTTTACTGTTCCAATTTGAGCATTATTGCATATTTACCATTACTAACTTTACACAGACACCATTGGGGCAAGGCAAAGGAGTTTTCTATTAGCACGGGATTAGTATTGTTTTGTAGTATTCACAAAACAGCATCTGGATGAGCTGTTTTGATATCTCAGCTGGCAGAGCAGAGAACTGTGTGAGAGCAGTGCTGAAATCCTTAGGTTGGTGGTTCAACTCCAGCTTGAAAGAGGAGATTTTTGTGGTTGTATTATAGAGGCTATGCATCATGCGGGGAAATCAAATGCTCATATTGGCAAACATCCACCTTGCACACAACATCGTTATAATAATGAATTTTAAATTAACTCGGTAATTTACTGTAAGTGCTATACTTTTGTTTCCTCCTATTTTTCTATTTACTAATTTGTTTATGAATGTGCAAAGCCCTTCTCTGTGAAAAATCTGAGTCCAATGCTTTATAACAAACTGTCACAGTCATCCAGGGCTGCAGCTGTGGATTAGAATCAATCAATATGAAATCAGTATTCAGAAACAGCAGCTGATAGGGTTATTGAGAGCATGAGCGAGGTACTACAACATGGCCTTGTGGGTCCCTGGAGGCCTCGTCTGAGTTTTTGGCCCTGATCTCGTCCAATCATAAGCGAGGCTGACTTTGTTGACTGATGTCTCTGTGCAGGCGCAGGCATGAGCTGGCGTGAATAGCGCCTGGGGCTGTGTTGACCGGTAGTCAGGCAGGAGTCAATATGGCTTCAGGCTAAAGCATCTGGGCAGACAGCTAGCTAGGTAGCCAGGCCTACATTTTGCATTACATGTGAGGAATAAAGCTGATGCTCTTTTCCAGAGCAACTTAATAATGAGTGACACAGAACTTAAATCCCCAGATCATTCACTGGACATGCAGCAAAAGAGTCCAAGTACACAGTCCAAGCACCAAGCCATAAATGATCATGGATGACAGATAAGTGCCACAACAGGAAACAGGAGCTGAGGTAGAAAGATTTGCATGAAGCTGACATTAATTTTGTGTGACTGGACTTGGCTTCACTTACATGATGAACTCAACAAGGGAATAATTGTCCCGACAGTGACCTGGTGCAGAACTACCGTGCATAGAAGTATTTATTTGGCATTTATTCTGATTGACAAGGCTGAAAATGTTTTGTCATATTGTTATTTAACAGCGAGTGCCTGTTGGCGAGCAGCAGGAGGAGGTCGTGAGGAGGATGTCTGTGTCTCTGCTGGCAGATTGTGCTGCAACGTCTTTCAAAACGGCAGAGTTAGACGTCTGTCTGCGCAGCAGGAAGAGGCTAATATTGTATTCTCATCACCTGAACTGTGACCCATCTTGGTAGGTGAATAAGTAGTGGAACTTCCACTTCTCAGTCCATCATAAACATATCCCAAACCGGACAGGATGTGAGCTTGTAAAATAGCAAATTGAGTGCTTGAAATGAGCAGCAAATGTTCCAGGCTGTCCTCTCAGTGAGCATTTGCAGGTTTAAAGACATCTAGATGGGCTTAGTTTGTTTGAAAAGTTTCAATAGCATTTAATGACTATAATTCAATGTGTAATTAAAGCCTGCAGCACAAACCAAATTTACCCCTCTTTAAATCTAGGTGCATAAACACTTTTTGACATGTAAACCAGCAAGACAAATCTAACTGGAACTTTTGTTTGCAAATATGTCCTCAGTATATTAAAACTACATTAAAACAATATGTTGATGATAGTTGCACACATACATATCTTAAAGTTTTTAATGTAGTGTATGCACTTTTAACACAACACCTTTCAAAGAATAACTAACTTGAGCAGAATGAGATCATATTAAAGATGTATTAAATTGTAAGCAATGATGATACATGGTTGCACAAAGTTGAATTGATGTCCTTTTTATAATCCACCAGTGAATTTGGGGGTCAGACATGGAGACATTGTGGCTGCTCCTCACTCACATCCCAGTAGTTTGGTGTAGTGGAATGCTAATGACGGTGAATCACAGGTCTCCGGTCGATGTGCTGGAGGGAGTGAGGAAGTCGGGAGACCACCCAGATCTCCTCCCTGTCTCCCTCTGAAACACTTAGCAGCGTAATTATATGGGAGTGACATGTGAAAAACACTCTCTGTGCAAATATGGATTAAGTCCCAGACAGATGCTTGTGTCTGCGTGCCACGCAGCGTGCACTTCCAACACACCACATCTTACTTTCCTTTAATCACCACTTGAAGTTGCGTAAAAATGTAGAAGGTAAAGTTTGGATGAGTGCTATAATTCTGTCTACTCGGGACTAAGTCATTTGTTATTCTTTATTTTTGGGGTTAGTCATGTTGTAGCCATGACGATGTTGTTGATTCTCAATATTTTTACAAATCATGTCCTCACTCTGAAATTCTCCTTCACTTAATAAGATGCATACCTGTCAGATAAATCCTGTCTACCTCTCAAGATTTGTTGGTTTTTACAGCATGTCTCTCTGTACAAGGTTACTCTTGGGAATGATCCTGCACATTCACAGGAATGTTGTAAAGTCCTACCAGTGATCTAAGAAGGAGTCACCATGCTCCACCTTCTTTAATTGGTATGTCAACACCAGCAAAAGCAACAATTTCCAAATAGACGCAAACCATTTTGAATGAAAAAAGAAGTGTGGTTAAAATGTTTCTTAAGTTTTCATTTACTTCACTGATTCATAATGTAGAAGATAAACTTGCACAGGTTCATTGACCATCACAGTTCAACCTCTTTTATCAGGTGGGATCAGGTGCCAACAATTAAAACCAATCAAGGGCTGTCATAGAGATAGATCAGATCGGAAGTTATAGCAGAACATAGACCAGCCCAATCGCCAGATTAAAATATTGGCATTGTAACTTTCTGCAAACAACAGATATGTTACATTTGTGCATTTCATATGTATCGCATCTACATTACTAAAGTGACATTTACATATGAAATGTACAAATGTAACATATCTGTGGTTTGTAGAAATGTACAATGCCAACATATATTCTCGTGAGTGGGTTCATAGAGCCAAAATTTACTTATGTGGTTTGGTGAAAAGGCATGTAGGACAGAAAAAATTACAATCTTCAACTAACAACAATTGACATGTTTGCACATTTTGTATCTTCTTATCAAACACTTCTCTGTCATCACTGTGATCAGATATTATTATCCTGATAATTTTCCCCGATACAGATCACGTCGGTTCAGAGACTGTCTGCCCCTCAAAATTTTTTATGCCTCCACACCAGCGGTAGCCTTGGCTGGAGGCATCATGTTTCGGGGTTGTCCGTCTGTCCATCTGTACGTCCAACGCATTCTTGTGAATGCGATATCACAAGAACACCTTGAGGGGATATCTTTAAATTTGGCACAAACGTTCACGTGGACTCAGCAATGAACTGACTAGATTTTGGTGGAGAAAGGTCAATATGAGTGTGACCTTGCATCCATCTCATTTTCATGAAGGTGAAGAAGGACCACAGGGAGTTTTCCCAAATTTGGTACAAACTTCCACTTGGATTCAAGAATGAACTGATTTGAATTTGGTGGTCGAAGGTCAGAGGTTAAGGTCACTGTGACCTCACTATTTCTGACCATAATCAAAGAATTCCAATTGTAATTATGACAAAGGTTTACACAAATGTCCAATAGGATATAATGATGGGGTGATGGCATTTAACATCAAGGTCAAAGGTCAACTTCACTGTGACATCATAATGTTGTGAAAAAACAACAAACAAAAACAGACAAAAACACTTTTTTGGCCATTATTCAATGTCACAGCTCAGCAAAAGAAAGGGAGACATTTGGTCAGACACTGGTGACACTAATCTTGAGTGTCCACCTTGAAACTGTGCTGATTGTATAGATCTTCTGTGCTGCCTGTGGGAAGCATCCATATTTTAAAAGACACGGATGTTAATTTTAAGTGCAACTTGAGTGGTTCATGGAGGTTTACAACTGTGAAGCAGTATTCTAGTCTTTTCAAGAGTTTTTGAAAGCACAGACAAGTTATGGTGCTCTGTTTATAGGGGGGTAAAATCTTCTATGTGTTGTTATAGAGGGCATGGACAGTTGATGTATTTTGTTGATTAATTTGGAGGACTGAATCTCAATTAATACTATCCATTACAGTGAGTTGCGACAGATTTCAAAGTTTTTCAGTGTAGCTTAACATTTTCTTGTAACTGAGGGTCATTTATTTCTTGGTAAAAGCCTCATTCCCTGAGTTTGCCGTCTTTTTTGCTGAGCACTAAATCAGTGCAGGTGCACGCGGCTTGAATCCAGGGTGTTATATAAATGAAATTCAGCTGTCAAAATTTAAAAAACACATGTGATGTAAACCATGATGAGTGCAAGTTATTACGATGGGTCATAACTTTGATACTATTCCTTTGCATTCTTAAGAAATCATTTTGTGTAGGATGATATTGAATATCTTATTTTAGAAACTTTCAGAAAGCTCAGGAACAACTCTGCCGTGTAGTTTCTGTCTGTCTGTCTTCCTCCCTCTTCCTTCCATGAAACCTTATATCTGTGTTTAGCTGATCGGATAAACATCTGTATGTGCAGCAGCAGAGATCCCACAGCCTGCTGTGAGACGCTCTAGTGTTTCTGGTTTAGAGAAAATACAATCGAAAACAAACACTGCGTTCAGAAGTATAGACAATGCCGTGGTGGCCGGGTGAGAGTGCTGCACATTCCTCTCCATTTGAGCTAATATTCTGGGAGATTCAGTGCTTAATGTAATTACTGGGGAAATGACGGTCTCCCATGCGCAGAAGGGAGTTGAATGCAGGGATGGACTCTAATACTCTGAAACTCACTCTGTTACTGTGGGAGTAGTGCTAAATGTATTTCCCAGAATTCCAAGGCTCAAGTTTGACATGGACTAAATTTCCAGAGGTTTCACCTCCGAGGGATTGAGCTAACCAGCCGGACTGCTTTCTGCTAAACAGAACAAACTGGATCTCTCCTGCAAAGATACTAATTTATGAATTTTCCAGTGACAAACTATTAAAGAGGGAGCTCAGTGGCTGCAGAGGGCTGAGCTCAGCTGTAAAACAGATGTGGGGAAAGCCTTTTTTGTAGTAATGAACAGGTTTCCAATCGGCAGTCGACTTCTGAGGGAGTTCAACAATGATAGGCGATATGGATCAACAAAAACTACACGAGCATGGAATGCCAGTATTTGAGAAGTAGGACAGAAACATTACTGATCTGCTGACATAATGTCTGCACTATGCTGCACTCAATATGACAATAAGTAATGTGAAATATATGAAGTGTGCATTTGGAACAAGTATTTCTACAAAGACTTTAATGATGTGGACAAAAGGGGATTTATTGCATCATGCTAGCATTATATTAAACCCTTAATTTGAGTTCAGGGAAATGATCCTGAAGAAAATTTGTTATGAGAATAAATAACAAGATGCACCTTCAATGCCAGTGTAATTAATGTGCACTGAAAGGTTGCAAAACAAGGACCAAACCAAAGGTTTGTTGTGACTGAAGCTGCAGTAACAGTTTTGTGATGCAAAGCAAATCAACCAGTGACAAACACTTTGACTGAAAGAAATACAAGCCAAAGAATTTAATGGAAAACTTACTCACACACAAACAAAGTCCTATTATTGTTTTAAAGGAATATACCACCATTTTGGGAAATGTGCTCAATTGCTGTTAAACCTAGATGTAGATAAAAAGATCATTATCAGATGCGTCTTCAGAGTCATATAATGTTTTCCTTGTTCCATCCTGATTGAAACTTGGGTTTAGCTGGACCTGCTTAGGCCCTGATAACACAGGATAAGGAGACCTTAAAAAAGAGGGTGTATCAAGGGGGAGTACCACCAGTTGGTCCAGGAGCTTTGCCTTGATGATGACCGTTTCCAGGCATATTTTAGGATGATTTGGGGGCAGTTTGACAACCTGCTGTCTATCGTCGGGCTGTATAGCTCTAGGTATCCAGCAACCACTACCACCAGTTTCTCCT
>JAPZEB010000004.1:28493020-28516264 GCA_029783705.1 Chaetodon striatus
ATTACCAGAGATAGATAAATAAAAACAAACAGGTAATTACAGATTTAGGGCCTTGTGTGGCCACAGAAAGATTGTGAAAGAGCAAAATCCTAGAAGAAATAAAGTAGAGCAGCTACGACTAAAGCACCATCTTAAACTACTATGTATAAAATGTGTATGCAAACTGACACTCAGGTCAATACACGTGTTTACCTTCTAATTTTAATCCTAATCTTATATTATTTTGGTTTGTTTTCAGTGTTCAGGTGTTCATTTAAGGATGTTTATGAGTGTGTCTCCTCCTGTGGTGGGGGCTCAGTGGTTGTGTTAAGCCTGAGGTAAAGGGAAGTGTCTGGACAGGTTAGCATCTCAGAGTGCCACTGTCAGCCAGCTGTCTGCTGCTGTGCAGCTGCCAAAAATATGACGCGCTAGCCCTGGCGTCTAGCTACGTTTGCAAGACAAACCGAGCCAAAGTGCTGCTGTCAGGGTGAGAACTGCATACCATCAACGTGCACCTCCAACTACCATTGCCATTTTAATGTCATAATTCATGATCAATCTTAGAAGGTTGGCTCGTTAATTAACATTCAGATGCAAGGCACCAAAATATCTAAACATAAAATAACAGAGCAAATCCGACCAGCAAAGACTGATCCTGTTTATGGTGTAGTTTTGGGAACTATTTTACGTGAAAATCCTGTGTGCAGTGATTTTTTTTGTGCTATAGGAGCGTCAGTGTCTAAATATATTTTATGATTGGATGGGCATTCATCTGAGAAACATTGCAGTCAATTTGAAAAAACCCAAATTTAATTGTTGTAAAAATCTGAATTGTCACATACACCTTGCTTTAGTTACAGAAATGTGTTTTCTCCCAAACCAGACGCACAGGTGTGCTGAAAAACAACCCCTCTATGATTTCATAAAGTGTAGGTGTGTTGGTAAATAATTAAGCTGCAAATTACCTCCAAATCCTTTTAATCATATATTCCCAGACATGATGAAAAGTCACTCTGCAGGATTGGAGACAGACAGCATGCAGGCACCAGAGATGTGAGGGAATGCGGGTGAATATGATTTGTGATCATATGTAGGGGGTCTGATTAAACCAGACAGTGATACACAAACACACACACACACACACACACACACACAACACAACCTGCACATGCACCTGCCTCAAATCCTGGACCATAAGATCAATGACAAATATACGAACGCTCCAATCTCTCGGAATTAAACAAAAACATTGACTGTTATTCAATTTATGTCCCTCAGTAACTAATTATTTGCAACATCACAGGAACATTTGCCCAGCCCTTTGCCATTGTAACATGAGGAGGGAGGTTTTGAACACTGCGGTCTGTTTCTGTGTTTATAAATCTCTCATGGCAACCTTCACCTTCCTTCAGCCAGGGTATTCAGTGAAAGAAATACAGCGCTCTTTGTTATGTATGAAAACAAACATAAAATTCAGTGAAAGGTCAACTTTAGAGGATGGCAAGCGTTTTCGCTATCTTGTATTTGGTTTAAGGAAAATTGTGTTTGAACTGAAACATGTTTGCCAAATTACCACAGACCAGAATGACAAATTCGATGTGTGTGGCTTGCCTGAATAATTACATGTCTTTTTTGCCAACGCTGTAAAGATAAACAGTGATGCAATCTCTCTACCTGAAGCTTGCAAAATAAGTCTTTGTGTAAATCATGGCTCAAAATGTGCTTTGCAGAAAGGCTCATGTGTATTTTGCTTGTAGTTTGCATTGCTTTTATGAAGTGCTGTTTTATGTCAAACTTATTTGTATCCTATTGTCTAATATTTATTAATATTTTACTCCAATCAAGTGCACGTTTTTCGTGTGTGACACCGAAAACAAAGTCCTAAAAAATTGTAAGACATTTTAAGGGTTCAGTGAGAGTTACAGAGAGGAGGTTTACTTTGGAGACAAACTTGTGTTTACGGAGGGAAGGGGAAGCCAAAGGTCCACTGGCCGCATTTCAGCTGTGATGTTGTGTGGTCTTCCGCCGGGGGTCACCTGGTCACTCAGCACCTGAGGCAGAAAATGACTTGACCTGTGGGTCTAAAGGCAGTTTCAGATCTTTCAAATTAAGTTTCATGCATTCTCTTGCACATTCCCATAGGAGCTTTCCTTTCATTTTTTTGAAAATTGTATTGGTTTATCTAAAACAGGGACAGTGTACAATATTTGTATTGCACCAGATGCTAATTTTCATCTGCTGTCCTGGACATGGATATACTGACCATATAACAATGCTAACATGACAATTTCATGAAACACTGATAAACATGTGGGACAGACCAGTGCATAAAATTAAGACGTTATCGGCCATTAATGACAACATAACTGTCTTTCACCTATTTTTTAACGTAAGTTTTAAACTAAATAAAACTAATACGGTCTTTAACATTGGTAAAGAGGGCAACCCGCTGTTTTGTTGCTGTAACTGGAAAAGTCTCCCCTTGTAGATGATCTTATTTGCTTTATATCGCCATGAACTGTTGGAATTAATTGATTTTGGGGTTCGGGAGCTAAACACTTTACATAGCTTCTCTGTCACAAGTTTGTTTGTAATCAGCTATGTAACCCCCCCCCAGATAGACCAACTCACTGCTCTGTTTCAGTTTATCACAATGACATTGGCACTTAATCTTGTAAAATACATGTATGTTAGATGCATGAATACATATATCCGACACATATAAAAAAATCTATTGGATATGATGTTCCGCTTGTTTCACAAATATTATCAAACATTTAAAAACCCACATAATTCTGTCAGTCAAAACAGCTGGAAACTACAGACCATTTTATAAAGGGATCACTTCAGCCACAATAGAGCTATGTCCAACTTCAGGCAAATGCTGGCCAGGGGTGTAAAGTGGGGATCCAATGGGCCCCTCCTTACCTCCTAACCCCCTACTTCCTGCCCCTTGCTCAGACCACTCAATCTTCAAACTCAGCCATCATAAAGATTTCAGCTACACACCTTTAAAGTTTTGTGACTGCATCTTGCATGGTTGCGATGCCATCAAGCATATCCACAGACAGACATAAACACCTGTCAGATTACTCAAAGCAGATTCTGTGGTACAATAGATGTGACCAGGAACACATTTTGCCATGATCACACACACGCACACACGCACGCATGCACGCATGCACGCACGCACGCACGCACGCACGCACGCACGCACGCACGCACGCACGCACGCACAAAGACAGGAGATCACAATACCAGCCGTTGCAATGTTGTCACTGCTGGAATAAACATTATTCACAGAGGAATCTTTTAATTACACACACACCAAAAAGACAGAGACGATCCATAAACAGCAGTAGAAAAACGTTCGCATCATCTCAGGGTACTGAGTCCTGAATATTTCCCTTCCTAACCACTGACTACTTCCTAACTTCCCCTCTGTCTTAAATAACCCCTCCCTTCCAGCCCACACACACTCACACACAAGGTGCTGCGGTAGAAACAGTTCTGTGACAATAAATTATATGTAAGAAAACAAATGATATAAAGTTGTAATCGTCTTGAATGCACAGGACTCTCGATAGTAAATTACACCAGAAACATGCATTGTAGTCTGGAAAACCTTATTCGTGCCCCTCGCCAAAACTCACTTCATGACCACCCAGTTACAGAAATTAAATTCACCGCATTACAAAACCACGCCGGTCACAGACTGCCATTTACACGTCAAGAATAACCCACATCTTCTCCTGTAACAGAATTAATGAATTAGCTGGTTTGGGTTAAAGACTGTGTGTGCAGATCCAATTCAATTACAATGCACTGCTCTGGCAGTGGAGAGGATGGAAAAGAAAGGGGAAAAGGGAGGAGGAATGGAGGCTAAAAGTAGGATTAAATGAGAAGGCAAGCTCGGCACCAGTGAGAGAAATAAATGGAGAGGCAGGTGGAAAAGAGAAGGAAAAAGAGAGGAGAGAAATTATGAAGTGTGTGGAGAAAAGGATAGGTGGAGAGACAAGGGTAGAGGAGAGGAGAGGGAATTAAAGGGAGTGAGGACAGTGTAGCGAAGAACAGAGGAGAAGAAGACATGAGGAAAGAAAACAGGAGATGAGGAGGTTAATGTGTAGAAGGAGTGATGGAAGACAAAAGTGCAGGACATGAGGCAGGGAAGAAGGAGAGTGAAGGAGAAGTGCGCTGCTGAGAGGGTGACACCAAAGGTCAGGGAGCGCCAGGCAGGATTTCTAGCCTCCTGCTTCCAGCCCAGCTCCATGTGTCTGATGGGAAATCCCACCGAGAAGCCACTGACCTTGAACAAAGAGGAGAGAAGAGAGACAGTAGATACTGAGAGAGGAGGGAAAAAAAGACAGAGTTGGAAGGGTGTATAGAGAGACAGATAGAGAGAGAAAAAAAGACATACGTAGAGGTCGATTTGGAAAGAGGGAAACAGAGATGGGAAAGAAACGGTGACCTTTTTTCATCATTTGTTACAATAAACTATAAATGTCTGTAAATAGATTTGACTTGGCAGGTGTAGCTAGGAAGAGCTCGAAAGTGGCACAGGGAACGCAGGAAAAAATGTAATCAAAATAATTCTCAGCTGCAACAAAAAGACAAACTTGGCAAGAATTCTCTTATCTTGTATCCTGACTTATCTACCTCACCGCATGATATTTTTAGACAAATTACCTCACTGTACTGGCAGATAATCAAGCTAATTCCAATAAAATGTATTTTGTTCAGGTGGTAGGGGCTCCTTTGTCCTTCAGTTGACTGCTCGGACAAGTAGATGCCATTCTCACTCACGTAGCATTAAATACAGGTACAGATACACCCAGGGATGCAAGTGTCTGCTCTGTTCTAGGTTAACCACAGAAGAAGTGAAAACATAATTGAAATCGACTGCTGTTCCTCATGCAGAGGAAAGTTAGAAGAAAAGACAGAAAGACTGACACACAGAGAGGGAGAGACAAAGACAAGTCAGCTTCTTCCTTCCTTTTTCCTCCCCTCTTTCCAATAATGTATCAATAAAACCACCACAGAGGAAGAGGATGAACCCATAGGGCGTCATAGCACAAAGTGTCTGGCTGTTGTTGATTCAGCAAACACACTTTTAAAGGAAACACACACACACACACACTCACACATGTCCATCAATTTAGCTCCATCTAAATTCTATAGACAAGGAAACTGACACACACACACACACACACACACAAAATAAACCTCCCCTTTCTCAACACCACCCTGACTCTCATCATTTATTTTACATTTTACACGTACTATACTGTATATACATAGAGACCCTTCCCTCATCATTTACATTAAGCAATTTACCATACCTGCCAGGCTTGCCCTTGAATGCAAGTTTAAAATGTGTGTCAGCAAAACAGGTGTTTAAAAGTGTTGTGCTTCTTTTGTAAACTGGCGATTTGTTTGGCTGAGGGCTGGGTGTCTTTAAAGAAGAGGATGCAAAATTGAATTATGGAGTTTTCCCTCTTGAGGCTACTCTGGAGTGGAGTTATTCCAGTGTCTTTGTTTGGGTATGAATAAATCACAACACCCTGTAAAAATGCATCGTTAGTTGAGACTGAACAAGGCTAGTTGTGGTTACAAATTTCGTTAAGTAATCAATTAGCACACACATACATAATTCAATCAATCCTGGAAACAACTGTATGTATCTTTGTAACAACCTTTACTGCACATTCTGAAGCAGAGTGTGTGTGTGTTTGCTATTTGTGTGTGTATTGTGCTGTCTGACTAATTGTCCTCTCTGTTTACGGCTCGTTAGCGTTATAAAGGGCTGGACTAAATGCAGCTGGGGGGGAACAGCAAATTGGGGATTATTAGTCCATTTGCTGATTAGGGATGTTAGCTACAGTTTCACTAAAAGACTGAAGACAGACGAGGAGATTACATGTTGGCCGACAACTGGCCAGCTGCTGCAAACTAAACAATCAGCTCTGTGGCCAGCACACACACCACAGCAGCAGCATAAACCACAGCAGCAGAGAGCAGCCCATTTGCCTGCAGACAGCTACACATCAGATCTAGGTGTGGATACGGATAAAATCTTAGAAGAATCTTCTACAGTAGTGTATGTGGCAGTCATAATACTGTAATATACATAGAGAATAAACTGGAGATTAGTTTACAAATCTATAAAATATCTATGGAAGGGGAAAAGTTTCTCTCTAATCACCTTAAATCTCAGTTTAACACGTCGACATAGAAGCATGATTTTATGACATCACAACTAGTCTGGAAGCTATTTGTGGTCCAATATGAAAATTAGACATGTGTGATGTGTAAACTTGGAACTTCTTGTGCACATTTACTGATAATAGACTTTTTGTGAAGTATACGAGACAGTGTATGTCCAGTGACATGGAAAATAATTTTCCTATTCATAGATTCTGGAATTTCAAACTGAGGAGAATATGTAGATGTGATTTTAAGAATTTTGAATGAAGTAATTGAACTGAAAAAAAACAAAAACAAAAAAAAAACCATATCAGACCCAAATTATTATTCAAAGCAGAGAGATTTCTCTAAAGTCCTTGAAAACTGGTGTTTGGGCAGTGACGAAAAAAGACAGACAGCGACAAAAAAAGCTGTCCTTTGACGTTGGCGTGATATGCAGCCAGTTGCTGCTATTGTGTAACGGCACCTTGCGGCATCAGGAGGAAACACGGCGGGACAACAACAAAAGTTAAAGCAGTGGAAGTCAGAGTAGGCCGGGTGGGAGGAGTGGTGTATGCGTCCAACAACCACTGACTTTCGCCCGGGACGCTGGTGTTCACTCCCCGGAAGATTGCCAAAGAAAGCCGAACCCTGTTACACATGCGTGTGTTGGCTAAACGTAACCACGAGCTTTTGTTGCCTAAACCCAACCATGTGTGTGTATTGGCTAAAGGTAACATATGTGTTTGCTGTTGAAGGACGCAGTGTGTTTATTTTGAAAGAGACTGGCAGAACTTGCCACGGCGTCCCAGAACATCAATAACCTTGGACATCATATTTCAATGTGGAAAGTCCATTAACAGACGTCAATATGTGACAAGGTCAGAGAGAGAATGTGCTGCCTTTAAAGTCTTACAGAAATACACTATCAGACATATACATAGTCACACACTGTGCATACTGTAGAGACTTAAATCTACCCACATGCGTACAGTATCCCAATCACATACCATAACTCTACTACATTCATGCATTTGCACATATGCATACAAATGCATACACTTTATGAATAAGGAAGTCTTGCCCTGATCTGTTCTGGAGGGTTGTGGGAGGGTTTGCTCTCCATAGATTTCTGTGGTTGTGAATGCGTGTGTATGTGTGTATGTGTGTGTGTGTGTATGTGTGTTTGCTCTGTCCAGGCCCTTTCCTTATCTGTGCTAATCATCCACATCTTTATTTCTCTCCCTCTGTCTTACTGTCTTCTTCGGTGTCTCTCCTTTTGTTTCTCTCTCTCTCTGTCTCAAACACACACACACACATACACACACACACCTCAGAGACTCGCAGTCCACATGTGGTTAAGTGTCTTTCCTCTGTTTCCTCGTCTCGTCTGAGAGGTGGAGCTGAGCCCTCGGGGCACTGCTGTCTAATGAGCCGCTGGCTGCTCTGCGTTTGTCCTGTCAGAGCAGAGAAACGACCTCGCTGCTAACGCTGAAGCCATGTTATCTCTGCGGGGAAGCTAGCCGGAGCTGCAGCATCTTTAAAAGGATTTAGTGCAGCTGAGCGTGAAATCCCAATCTCTCATGGTGGATATCCTTATTTAAACAGATGTTAAAACCACAACCACCTGGCAGCAGGGGTGTATGATCACCTGAGGGCTTATCTGTCTGTCTGTATTTGTTTATTTATTATTGATTGTAAATTGCATGTAGAGTCATACATATAGCCTAGAGTGTACCTGTAGTATGTACATGCAATTAAATAGGCTTCTCTGTGTCTTTGCACTGAATCCTGGATCAAGTGATTGTCTTTGTGCCACATGTGCCAGCTGGACTTTTTCTGACATGTTGGAAGAATTTGAAAAATTTGAAACATTACAAAATAAATGCAAGCTCATTTTTAGTCTGTTACATTTACAGAAAGACTCTGAAACATCGTTAAAAGGTTTCAGAATAGTCTAAATGATCCGCATTATTTTGCATCTGACAAAAGACTCAAACTTTGTGGGTTTTCAGGTCATGAATAAAAGAAAAAAACATGTTTTGATACAGATAAATTACATTTTGATGCAGTGTCAGTGATTGTAGCTTCAGTTTTTTTCCCTTAAGTCAGTACCGTATTGTGCAGCTTTCACACAAGATAAACACATATAATAGGAAGTGACTTATTCTTTGGATTCACAAGCATTTCGCAGAATGCACAAGAACAAAGTAGACGGTGGAGAACATACACATTTGTTGTAGATGAAATCAGTTTTTCTTGGTTGGTCACATTCATCAAGTCAGAATGCAGCTATTCTAACTGAAAGTTACAGTAGTGACAGTATAGAGTGTTTTTTGACTCCAAATTTAAATCTTTTCACTGGCTGCAACTGGTCACCTTACTCTGAATGTACGACACTGCCAGTTTTCTTGACAACTACACAATTGTTTCACGCCCTCTCATTGCAGCACATGGAAGTGATCAGGGATCAGATGCACCACCAGGGAGACATAAAGGGATAAATCCCACAGATATTTAACTAACAACCTAAAGTGCAGGCAGTCCACCCATTGTCATTGTTTTGGCATCATGCATTAGAGCATAAATCAAATGCGTAATTGAAAAACACAAGCACAAGAGCACATATTGATAAAGACCCGGAGCATGTAGGAGGTCTGCTGCAGTCGGGATAAAACAGGAAGCAGAGGAAAGGAAGCCGTGACACAGACATCAGCGTGTTGCTGTCAGCGCTCTGCGGCGTGTGTCGGCTCAGTGCCGAGGGAGAGGGGAACCCCGCTGGGAGGAAAGTCCACTGAACAGCTCATCACACATGAGTGTGACTGAGAGAGTGTGTGTGTGTGTGTGTGTGTGTGTGTGTGTGTGTAAGAGAGAGAGAGAGAGAAAGACAGAGGGAATTACAGAACTGCTGCTGCTATAATTCATCACAGCTCTTCATGATGTACTCCTACACACTGCTGCTCTCTGTGGGTATGATGTTCGTATGCACACAGTTGTCCTGGTTGCTGTGTGATTATATCAAGGCATCAGTTACAGCGTTAACATACATTAATACTTCTAATGGGAGGGATTTTGAAGTTCACGCGCTTACAGTGCAAATCTACTAGTTCAAAGAGTTTTCTTGGCAGTGTAAATTCAGTAAAACGACGGGAGTTGGACAAAATGTTGAGAGGGAGAACACTCCGGTGTCTTTTTTATACCGCTTATTATTTGTCTTGAATCCACAGTAATAACGGCAATAACTTAAACGAATCTTTATTTTTTGTTATTTTGATTCACAATCTGATATGACACATGGATAGAAGTGAAAACTGAATATTTGTAATGAAGGGAAATGTGTGGTTTTCTAGGAAAAACATCCTCCTCCTCACTCTTCCCTCCTTTTCAGTTTCCTCCTCCCCATCTCACTCTCTTTCCTGGCTTTGCTTCTCTGCTCTGTTCAGGGTCAGTGGCTTCCCGGCAGGACTTCCCATCAGAGGGATGAACCGAGGGCTGCACACAGGAGGTTGTGTGCTTGTAAGACGTCCCTGCAGGCAGCCGGCAGAGTGCCTTCCTCCTCTCCTTCCCTCTTTTATAGGTGAATGAGGACTGAACCACACTTAGGAAGTGAACTGTGGAGTATTTCTTCTGTTAATGTGCAGTGTCTGAGCAGATGAATAATGAGATTCAAACCTGGGTGGCACCAAATGACTGAAATGCTTTGCAATTCACTGAGTGAGAGCATAACTCAGCCCGGATCTTGACAGAAAAACATTTAGAAAAGGTAGAGGTCCTGCTTGAGATGAACTAGCTCATATGACGTGCCTTTCAACCACAACCAAAACCAGAGATACAATAATTGTTCAAATGGGGATATTAAAATGTAAATAATGGTCTTTCCTAAAAGGCATAACACAAGAAAAAAAGCATGAGAAGAACAAAAAAAAGAGTGAAACATGTTGTGATATTCTATGTGAAGCAGTTTTCTCATATGAACTATTACTGGACTATGTCCAGAGAATTAGGTCTGGACATTGTCCAGAGTTTCCCTTTCACACATATAGCACACAACAGGAGATTTTCTGTGTCAAAAGCATTCTCACCTCCTGGAACCGCTGTGGTTTGGGCGAGAGGTGGTGTTTAGGTAGAGTGTGCAGGAGGCAGGACATGACATGGATTACACCCCGTTATGTAGCCAGTTCTAATCTGGTCATAAATAACAGAGTCTCTTGTTGTCCCTTTAATTTATCTGACAATTTCAGCTTCAGCCCTCATCTCTCCTCATCTCCTTCCATCTTTGTTGCTGTCTTTGTGTAAATGACCCTTCATCTACACTCTGGGATGTTTGATTTTCTCTGGTTTTGCATTAAAAACATCGCTTACACACCCACTCACTCGCTGTAAATTCTCTGGACAATTACTTTCTCTATTCACACATGGGCTCAATCGGACATTATACAGCCTTTGTACTAAGGAGCTGGCAGGATAAAGTTTGTTTAATGCCCTGTTTGGTTAAGCTCCGTCGGATGATGTCTACATAATTTCAGCTTTGCAGTGCAAGTGTTAAGGGGGCTTTAGAAGGAGCAAGAGAGAAGTTCAAATCCTGGCTCCGTTCTCACCTCTGAACAGCTGGCCAATCACTGCATAAAGTGGGTATGATTGTTGCATTGTTGGTTCCTGAAAATTGAGATGCTTCCCCCGAAGCTCACCCTCCAAAGGAATGGGAAAACAGCTTTTGAGCTTGTTGAGTGAATATGAATATGAAAAATCCTAGCTCAGACTGGCCGTAACTGATTTTTTACTCTTCTGTTATAGTTAAACTTATAGACAATGTTCAAAACAATTGAGGATAGCTGCAATTGTACAACTTGTAATAATAGAAAACAAAGTTAAATATGAAGAGCATATCCAAATTAGGTGCTGATAACAATCACTGAACAGCCTTGCTGCTGAGAAATAACATTTATATACAACTAATTTGAAACAGCAAATATGTTTGAGGGAAATGTAATGCTAAGCCAATTTTGTTTTCTATTAACATAATGAGGAAATGTTGCTAGAGCTGAACATGTCACAATGTGCACTTCAAACCTGCCATACATGCCATTCTCTCAGTTCACCCAGTATATTTCCACTCACGCTGCCTCTTCACCACACCTGTCCACACTTCTCCTGCTCCTGTCTGTCCACCAGGCCAGTTGCCAAGTTATTCTTTGTCATATCCATGCAAGACTTTCCAGTGTTTATTCCTGGACTGCTGCCTTGTTGCCAACCTCGCCTGCCTCTGACTCTCCTGCTTCGCCTGCTCCCCGGTAAACCTTCTGTCCCTGACCAAGAATTTTGCTTCTGTGTTCCTGGTTTCTCTTCACCTGTTCCCAACCTACAGTCAGCTCCTGACAGGTGTGCTGGTTTTCCTCATGTGTAGACCTAGTATCTGATCCTCTGCTTGTGTGACATCACCTCCTGTCTGCTCCTTTATAGTACTGCTGCACACTATTAAACTGTTTGCTGTTTGTGTGCGTCCAGCGGATACTGGACACTCTCCTGCTCGCTGCTTTGGCGTGGCTTACCGAAGCTTCTGGACTAAACTTGTGCCTTGGGAAACCTCAAGCCTAGAATTGGTCTTGTACACCGTTTCACTTGCCTGTTTGTTCTGTGTGCGGCCAGTGATTTCACTAAAGACTATTACAAACTGTCCTTCTGTTTGTGGTAATGCTATTGGGTTTAAATCACACCCATGACAGAAAGTATCAGGGAAATGACAATGTATTTAATTTGTTTTCCCCCAAAATAGGCAATCTTGCGATACACTATCCACTCAGTGACTACGACATTATTTTATCAAATTACATTATTTTAACATTTAACTGAAATCCTGATCCTCCCTAAAACTAACCACAGACAGGAGTCTAGACGCAAACCTGGGAATCTGGTGTCACATTCCTGCAACCCCAAAGACTTCCCTTGGACTTTACCACAGTACATATGGGTAGTGATTCGATAACTGAAAGACATGTAAACTGCATTCTTGTTTACTTGTGTGTCTTTCTTGATTGAATGTATTAATGTTTGTTTGCACTTACATCTGTTTTTGCAGCTAGAACCTTAAACTTCAGTGCCCCTGCTTTCCTTTCCCACTGCTAATTTTCTCCGTTCATCTCCTCCCTCTCCCCTCTTGTTGCAATCTCCTGCCTGCCCTCCCATGTCTTCCACATACTTCCTCTCGTAGCTGAATGAAGGTTAAACGCATGCACATTATCTGAGTTGTAAGGAGTAGCAGGACATTACATAATCTACTCCACCTTATCAATCTTTCCCATTTTTCTTATCTTGGCAGACGATCGGAATTTCAACTTCCATGGTGCTACAGCTTCTGTGATGCAATTTAGATTGTTCCCCCCAGGTGGAGGAATGGTGTCTCAGCAGGTTAAGGCAAAAACCCGTGCCTCACCGTACCGGCACTATCGTAGATTTGAATCAAGTATTTCCTCATCTACTCCTGTCTCCAAACACCTATCTCCTCTACTTTCTGCACTTCCTCACAATTCTCCTTCACCACCTCTCTTCCACTCTGCAGCTCATGACCTTCAGTCTCTCTCCATCCCATCAGTCCTGCTGTTCCCTTATAGAATCTGCTAAATACCCACACAGATTCACTCACTAGACAAGACTGAGATTTCCAAATCCTGCTTATCTCTGATCACCTTGTTTTGTTTTACTTTAAACTCTTAATGAGCAGTTTTATCTCCGCACCACCTATACTCACCACTATCTGTCACACATCAGTAATGAGATGAGGCGGAAGAAGCAGAGGAGACTTAAGTAACTCATATTTATCTCTCTGTGTTGCAGCGCTGAATTCTTTGCCATAATCGAATGAGAAAATGACGAAGCCGTTTTGGGTTAATTAGGGACTTGACCCCGTTGAGAACGGGCTCCCCGGTTTATCTCCTGCTCTAACAAGCGTGTGACTAACAGCCATTTAAAACACCACTTATTTACATTTAGAGTGAATCTTATGGCCCCAGCAACCCTTGACAGGAACTTTATGACTTGCAGTTAAAAAGAAACAAATGTGTTTAAGTGCCGTCTTTTTAAAAAGTAATTAACCCATTTGTTCAAATGTCACGGTTCGTGAGTTTTTTTCTTTTTTTACACCGAGTGAAGGTTTGATTAGACATGGCGTTGGTTTGTTATCCACTTAGGAATATCTGTCCATTTCATCTTGCTGCCGTGTCCGGAGGCAAATTCCCATTTCTGCTGCTAGATTGGTGGGTGTGAAATCAGAAAGTTAACGTCAAATTGCCGTGAGAGAGAGATGTGTTTAACTTGGCTGTTCCTATTTAGAAATGAGTTAAATCAGCTTCTGGTATCTCTCTGGCTCGCTAATCAAATTGTCCCTGCTCGACACTCAATTTGACGTCGACAGTTGTGGCCTGTCTGTCTTAAGCCCAAATACTAACAATGACACACACATGCACTAAACTGCATTCTCTTGTGTCTCCTTGTGTCCTGCAAACACGCCAAATAACACATAGGCTACTTGATTATGTTAACAGGCTCTACATGAGAGCATGTAGTTTTGTACACACAACACACACTGCATATGCATTTATGTTCTTGTATTCTCTTAAATGAGCTTACACAACAACTCGGTACACTCAAAAGCATATCAAAAATCATGACTGTCCTCTCCCAAAATATGACCACATAGGTCATTTGTACAAGCAGCTTTGCAAACCATATTTATATCTATTGTTGGGTGGCGACCTCTAGTGGCTACAGTAAGTATGGAGGACGTCAAGTTATATAGGGAAATGGATGAGGTGGATGGATGGGTCAAACAAACACAGGACTTTGAGCCATTTATATCTACATTGGGAGCAGGTCCTCGTCAATGGTTGCCATGTTGTGTTTTTCCTGTGATTGTTTGACCCATGAGACTGCTGTTCATGTCCTATGTGAAAACAAAAGTCAACGTTAAGCAAAAATTGCTCACCTCCTGTATGTATTGTGGAGTTAAGTATGTGACGTTGATAACTAACTGAAGTTATGGGACATACAAACTTATTTCAACCGAAACCATGATCTCTTACCAAACCTAACCAAGAAATTTTGTTTCCTAAACCTAACAGTGACCATTTCAAACAAACACAGGACTTTGATTCAGGAGACTGCTGTTTGTGTACTATGTGAAATCAAAAGTTAATGTTAATTTTATTAGCTAATATACTGTACATAAAGTGAAGCTACGTATGTGATGTTTTTGTTACATAAGAAGTTACAAGATTTAGGGTGATTTAGTGGCATCTGGTAGTGATAACTTAAGACCCAGACGTTCACTGAATAAAGCAGTTTCATGTTAAAAAACTGTGTTTTGCGGAGGGGCTGCTAACTAACTGGCTGACGTGAAAAAGGTCAATTTCCCTATCCCTGATGGATTGTCTGTTCTAGGCTACTGTAAAAATATGTCGGCACAACATATCTACATCCCAATATAGATATAAATGGCTCATTCTAAGGTAACGAAAACACAATTATTTTTAGGCCATTATACACTGAAGAAAACATACTTATTTTATTGTCTTCCATTTCTGCCAATATATCTCCTTAAATCCTACAAACTGGACCTTTAAACAAAACTATGTTTTTTTTTTTTTAACCTAACCAAGTAGTTTTGTTTCCTATGCTTAACCACAGCTGTTTCACAATTATAACCACGTGTTTTAAACTACAACCATTGTTTTTGTTTTTTATCTCCTGCCACCAGTGGCGGCACTAATTTAAGAAATGCACACACACACACACACACACACACACACACACACACACACACAGAGAGAATGGTGAGAGAGGGATGCCAGTTGTTATTGATCCATCAGGCAGCTGACATTTTGCTCTCCAACTCTTGACTTTTCTTTGAAGTCATATTTTCCATGTGTGCCACAAACACTGATGACGTTTGCTGCCTGACATTTTATTGGTTAAGGTGACAAATTGTTTTGTTATGCTGCCAATACTACAAGAGCAATGATGAAAATAGCATACAACATGCTTGAAAAATGATCTGGATGTCCTAGAGTAAAGGGAGAAAGGGACAGAAGTAATCAAGGGCAAGATGATGATGATCTCATTTTTTTGTAAGCAGCACTGTTCCTAGCAACACTCGGAATGGTTCCCTGCTGTGACATTAGTACCACTCTATAACAATCACTTTAGAGGACTTGCCCTTTCTTTACTATCCTTGTACATATTTTTTTGTCCACAAATGTACCATTTTTTCCCCATGTCAGTAAATACAAGAAAACATAAAAACCCACCTCATACTCGTCAAACCTGTCACAACACACACACAGTCCGTCAGCTCTCTGCAGCACAGCTGTGCATCGCTGACGCAATAGCAGGTCTCGAGGAAGGGCTTAAGCGTTGCAAGCACAACTCTCCCACTCCGCTTCGAACACAAGCAAACCATTGTGGGTACTCTGAGCGCTGGTAACAGCTGGACCACACGGCAGTTATCTTGGACCCTGACCCTGTGGTGATGACAGGATCAGCTTTGGCCAAAAGTTGCCTTATCCACGCTTTGCCCATGATAACATGATGGATGAATGTGAAGACAGGCCAGAGGAGTGAGCTGGCACAGAGTGACAATTCCTATGCTTACACTGGGTGGCACTTTACAATTTCTTGTTCTAGACTTGAAATCAATGTTTTAATTAACATATGCGTGTTGAAAGACCTGAGTTAGCTGTTTTATGCAGGATTTATGTGAAAATCAAAGAGGGTTGCCAACAAAATAAAAAAAGAACAGACGGGTAAAGTTCAGACGTAATATGACTCAAATATAGTTTTGATTTCTGGCTTTTCAAGTTCACATTTTCACTGCTATCATGTAGTCAGAAATAGTGAAAGTGGAATAAAAACGTGTTAAAGGAAGTAGTAATATTAAGTAACGCAGTTGTGAATTAAAAACAATTACCATAGGGAAATATCAAATCAAACAAAGAGAAAATACACTCATACTGACAAAGATTTCCAAAGCCTATCAGAAATTTAATGGCCGAATAACACAGTGACAAATTTTTGGTTGTCATGCAAACAATGGTCCAGTGTATAGTTTTTTTTTTTTGTTTTTTTTTAAATATGTTTGGGTTTATTTTCTATACAGAGGCAGAACAGGGTGATATAAATATATTGTACCCACTAGGTAGAAACACACACATTCTCCTTGTTTGCTTCTTATCAACACGCATTTTGAACAGTATGCACCCCCCTCCCTTCAGTGACTCCATGCAGATGTCAGGATTATGCTGAGGTATGTGTCCATCATCGGTTGTGTATATTTATGAGGGGATTATGATTGGACCTCTGCTTCCTGCAACCTCTGACCCCAGTTTATCCCCATATGTTATTGGCTCATGAGTGATGGTCAGGCTCTCCTTTGATATTTTCAGTGCACGTGCATCAGAGGCAGAGTGGGTGGGTGGTGGGGGGGCTTCTGGGTTTTCAAAATACCATGAACTTTGTGTCATTCAGATAATAATATATGCCCATTTTGTTAATCCTACTATGCAACTCCCCAAACAAATCTAATATATTTAAGTAAATGTTCTTCTTTTGGCTTTATATTTAATTCAGAGTGTTAAAGAACATTTACTTGGCATTATTGGGGACCCTTAATTTGCAATTAGAGCAGCCCAGATTGTCATGGTTTCAAAAATAGGTGTCAAGATTAGATATGCTGTTTAAGCCAAATTCCTACTCTACCTATGTTATGTAACTTAATTAAAAATAGTAACAGACACTTTTTGCCTCTTTTTAGGTGGCAGGAGTGAAAATTAGTCATCCTCAGCATTTGTTGTGTTAAATGGCATCAGTATGAGACAGCTGGAGGACAATTAAGCCCCTTTCATACATCCACTGCAAACCTGAAATTATCTAGACATTACCTTGAGGAGCTGTACATGAGAACACAAACATCTGAATGATCATATAATAAACAGACTTAATCTTGCCAGCTCCCCTGTACAAAGTCTGTGAATAGAGCAAGTAATTGTCAGCAGAATTTGCAGCGAGTGAGTGGGTGTGTTGATGACTCTTGCAGCTCCCGCAAAACCAGAAGAAAACAAACATCCGAGGGTGACAAGACGGGTTGTTTACAGGGAAGCACAATATGGATTTTTTTCCAGCTGATACCGAAAATCAATAATTACCTTCTTCTCATGGCGGATGCCACTGTGATTATTTTACATTTTTATATTTTAAAAGTCAGTTTTTAACCTGTAGTTTATGCATTCCTGAGAGTAAGAATAATCTGTCAAAACAGACTTGTAAATGTGTGATGCACAAATAACTGAAACAGAGGGTAAAGTCCCTCCATCTCCCAGCAGAGCCATGAGACTAATGCTGTGGGTGGTGTGCGGTCTGCTCTGGGGACAGTTGGTAAGAGTCCACCTGCACACACACAGTGTCAGAGCTAAGTGTAGCATCACACGGCTAGTGTTACTTAATGGTTATTAATGGGTTTAACTACGGACAGCGTGGTCCTTCAGCGCTGCATTTAACCTGTTTAATGGCAGCAGGAAGTTTGCCCATCTAGTGGGGGGTCAGCATGCTGTGCCTGTTATTTTTCTCCTTCTTTGCGTTTCTTGTTGGCTCACAAACCAACTTTACAGGAAGACAGCAATGAAAATGTCTAAGTGAAGTGAAGACAAGTGATGATGAGATTCCAAAACTTCAGTTGAAATTGTCAGACAAATTCAAGGAACAGCAAGAGACTCTGTTGCTGATGACCAAAATATGACCAGCTACGTTGACTATGGGTGCTGGCCCTCGCCTAAACCAAAGGGAATACTTCAGTTTATCTAGAACGCTTCTGACACAGACAGTCTCTTCTCGAGTGCTACACATGTGACTGATCATGTCAGAAAATATCACTGGTTGGTTGAGGCGAGCAGGACAAAGGCGATGAAGCAGCGTTCTGAGATAGTTATGATATTGATAGGCTAACTTACAGAAACCTTGCATGAGTCCACTGTCACCTTCTCACCCCCTCTTTCTGTTTCTCTTTCAACACACAAATGCACAGCTTGAACAGCACCATGGCGCTCGTCTCTGTCCTCAGTCTGACAGTTGTGCCACTATTATTCAAAAAGTTTGCAGTTTGCAGGTCGAGTGGTTGTTTAACATGTATTTTTACCATCCCATGTGTTTGTACTATTCATTTCCACTACTGACACTACTAAATATGTTTGGCATTCACTCTCTGCAGAAGTACTTCCACTTAAACACAGAGTTGTTTTTTTAATGATAAGAGTCCGATTCCTCATCCTCTTCAGACTTTCAGCCTCTCTTAAAGCAACTCTTACCTTTCTTGCATTTCACAAAGCACTTAAAAAAAATTGAACATCCACAACTCACGCTCCCTCCTCCTGCAACTCCACCTCCCTCCAAAGGCCTACTCTCCCCTCCTCCATATGTCTGTGGTAGACGTAGGTGGTGGCAACGTTAGATACATGGAAGAGGAGAGCAAGTGCAACATGCCAAGAGAAGAGTAGAAGAGAAGAGGAGTAAAACACGCTGCTGATTGCAGAACGTTATATTTTATATTAGAAGCAAACTAAACATAATGTTACCTGTCCTGCGGAGTCAAACGCTACCCCGGAGTTTTGAAACTTATCCAGGGTCAGTGATGACTGATGAGTTTTATAATATAACATAAACGCTAACGTTAGATAGTACTGGTGACTGGCAACAAACAAGGAAGGTAATACAGAGGCTCAGGCTACGTTAGGCTACAGTAGGCTAACCGTTAACAACTGGATGCTGTGTTGTCATATATAACATTTTAGCCTATGTTACGCAAGCGGTTACGTCACATTAAGGCCTCCACGTGGGGAAGACAGACAAGATGCTTGGCCAATCATTGGTCAGAATTTTCTTAGAACCATATGAGAATGGTATAATTATGAGTTTGTATCTCCGGTGGAATTCACTTACATTTTTGTGTGCCATCAGCTTATTAATAGCATTTTAACCTAAACAAAGACAAGCGCAGCATTTCCAGAAAGGTAAGTGTCGCTTTAACTTTTCTTTCTGTTCAGTCTCCCTGTGTGCCCACGGCCCTGCAGTCTCATGCCCTTTTATTGGGATTTGCAGGCGTTTACCTATGCTAAGTAGGATCAACTGGCATGTGCCGTCAGCTTACTAGGACAATAAGATTTATCATTATAGGAACATAGCTGTGAACATAGTGTGAATGGGAAAAAAATTCCCTGGGGGAGTACGTCCCCCTTAGGTTTGGGTTGGGCCCTGAATGCTTACAAAGTGTGGCTCCATTCCTGATGTGCATCATGCCCCTGATATGAATCATGCTTGAAAAAAAAAGCTGAGGACAGTTTGTTTTTAACTAAAAGGATGTCTTTGGTATTTATTGCTATATATTTGCAGACAGAGATATGTATATTTTTTACTCCGTGATTAGTGTTCAGAGCTCAACAACAGCATTTTAATATTTCACTGGAGTTAAATGCACATTGTGTTTTATTTTTTAAAACCCACTGCTGATAAAGAATTATATTGCTCTTTACCCGTCTCTTCCCTTTACACACATACACACATGCACACACACGCGCAGAATGAGATGTGCAGACAAGTACGCAAAAGCTTTCACACAAACCCAAAACTAATTTTCCAGGAGGTCCAAGGTACATATCCACCTTTAGATAGCAAAAAGGAAAAAATATGAAAAATTCTTGCTTCTGTCCCGCTTGTATTAATCATAACGTTCACAACATGATGCAACGCTTGCAGCTCCGAGTTGTAAGTCAAATGTAACACCTGTCTGGGTTAGGCTGAAATATTTCTCAGTCTGAGATTTCTCTGTCAAACATTTGACACAAAATGGTCATTTTCTCATTAGCCGATGGAGAAATAAAACGAGATGTTAAGCACGTAACTAAGTAGCTTAAGGATGAACGTCTGGAATCCTGACAAATGTGTTACCTGCCTGACATTGGGCTCGCTTCATTTAAGCGAAGGGCTGATACACCCGAAAGAAGTGACATCCACTTTCAAAAAATTCAAATTACAAAAAAAGGAGGAAGAGAGAGAGAGGGAAAGATGTTTGTGTCTGAGAGAGCTAAACTGAGCGAGTCACCGAGGCTTTGGCTCTGAGTCAAATAATTCCCCGCACCAGCTGATGTTAACATGAGCAGCAAGCAAATGAGGCCTGGGAATAAATCTTGTCACATCCCATACTGTCTACATACTGTTCTCTCAGTGCCTCGGTAAAATTTAAATGCTGGAGGGAGTGGACTTCCACTTTTGCCACATCGGGCAAATCTGTCAGATGTGTGTGTATGGAAATGTGTGTTGTGTTTGTTGCTCTTCACTCATTGCGGTGATGTTTCTGCACTGCACCTCCTGTCACTCAGTTATTGAGTGTAGGTGTTACTGTTGATGAAGTTGGAGCTTTTAGAAATGTGGTTGTTTGTTGGTGACTTGCAGGGTGGCCCATGTGACTGTTCCTAAAACAACTTATGGATGTATGAGTGTTCTGCTGAGGAGAAGGAGCAGTAGTTTGACTTTGCGGCGAAATACTCTTACTCGCTCTCCTGATGGGAGCTAGATGAGAGGATTTATACCACTCTCATATCAAATATTAAGCTAGAGCCAGCAGGGGGTTAGCTTAGCTTAGCACAAAGACTGGAAGCAGGGAAAAGCAGCTAGCCTGGCTCTGACCAAAGATAACAAAATCTACCAAACAGCACCTCTAAAACTCACTAACCTGTACGTCTTTGTTTAGCTTGTAGAAAAACCCAAATGTAAAAATGCTAATATGTGTTTTTGCACAGGCACTTGCGCACTGAAACTGCTTCTTGGCTGGGCCGTGACTTCCTGGAGTCTCCGCTGGTTCCCTGGCAACCTTACGGTGATCACAAGACTCCAGGAAATCACTGCGCTCAGCCAAGAAATAGTTCCACCAGTCCCCACTATCAAAGTCACACACTTTGTAACCCTCCTCAAAGAGCTCAAAGACCGGGTGCAAAAATTCCAAAACACGAAACACTGAAGGATTCTCAGGGGCGATCTGTGAGAAAAGTCATTATTTGCAGACTGCAGGAGGTTGTTTGTGAGGGAAACATCTTTGCTTTTTTGATTTTGATTAAATATTTTTCCTGGTGAAGACAGTCTTGGTGTTTCTTGTATTGACTCCCAGCTAATCAGCTTTTCTGCACCTGTGGTCTGTTCCTGTGTGCCAGACCTGACACTGGCTTCTATGTGCAACTCTAAATGTATTAGCTTTCATCAACTATCTGCAGGTTGAAATATTATTGTGTTGTGTACTGTATATTTGAGGGAGAGGAAAGAGAGTCCAGTGTTTCTGGACAGCAGTGTGTGGTACGTGCAGGGCAGATGCAGTAGGTACGGCAGTAATATGCACAAAGTGGAGGTGCATGGAGCAGCCATGTATAATGAATGAACAGCTGAGCCGCTGGAGGATGAGGCGAAGTAGATGGTGTTTTATTTTTTTGACATATCACATGCTAGCGTGTCATGCATATTTCATTGGGCATGTCTGGTTGGGCTGCTGCTTGCCTAGGGAGCCAGGCAGATGTTGCATGTGCCTTCGTGTGTGTGTGTGTGTGTGTGTGTGTGTGTGTGTGTGTGTGTGCGTCAGAGGATACAAATAAAGCATCAAAAATGTGTATGTGTGTGTACCTGACTGTGAGGTTTGGGATTGATCTAAAATCTGTCTGCACAGGTGGATGGAGTGCAATATGCTGTACCAAGAAATTCTAATACTACACTGATATTTCACTTCACTACATGTTGAATTACTGGTCTGAAATGCACTTAGATGAACACAAATAATTTGAAAACATACTGAAAGTCACCAGTACATGTGGAAAATGGAATTGTTGCAATAAGATCTCATATTTGTTTCATATTAACTGTATGATAAAAGGATGGTTTTCATTGTTACCTGTTTCGTCTTGCTTATTTCTTGATTAATTTGCTATCAGGTAAAGTAAATGTTAACAGCTAGATCTATTGTGCTGTGATTTCAAAATGAGTGAAGTAAAAAAACAAAAATATAATGAAAATAAAATTCTTCCACAGTATAACATTTCGTCTATGAAAGCTGTCTGGGTTCAGACCGGGGTTTCAGGAACTGCTTCCATGGGTTAAAAGAAAGGCTTTTCTGTAGAACTACAGTTTGATTTGGCACAAAAAAGTCACTTCTGTATCAACTGATTGACACTGCTTTTGTTGCATATCAGCCAAACTTTTTTAACAGCCTGTCACAAGACAAGTTTGGGCTTTTTATTCAATTTCTCTGAAACAGGATGGAGCGAAAGTGACTTGGCGCATTTAGCTTTTCTTTCTAAGTATTAGAGGTGCCTTAACATCACACCAGCCTATTCAGCATTCAGGTTAAAAAATGGTGGCAAATAATTTAGCTGCTCGAGTTTAAACATTGATGGTGAATATATATTAAGCATATTACTGAGAAGTATGAAGAGAGAAGCTCGAGTAGTCGCTGAAATTTCAAAATCACCAACAAGCAACCAGTACTCTGAAGGGAAAGGTTAATCAGCAGTGCACAGGCAAAGATGCAGAGGTGGGTCCAAGAAATTGTGTTGCAAGCCACTAGTAGGTCTCAAGTCTCTGCACCTAAGTTCCAAGTCCTCGAGTTTAAGATTTAAGTCTTAGAGAAATCAAAATGCTCTCTTCACCAAATGTAATGGGATTTTATCAACAGACTAAAACATATTAAATTTTAAAAAATCATGACTGCTTTTTAAAATTTGTTTTATTTGTCAAAACAAGTTTGTTGAAAGTTATTGCGTCTCCATCTGTAATTTTCAACCAGCAAGTTTTACAAACTACAATTCGTTTTTCATTGACTATTGCATAGTTTTTGTGTGCAAATTAAATTATCTGTGCTTTCATTATTTTCACTCATTATTTTCATACATTCCTCTGTCAGTACTTTCTTTATACAAACATTAACTCACATTATTTTGCCACAATTTAAACCCCAATTATTAATCTAACAATAATGACTTAACTTAGATAGTTCTGGTTCTAAATTAT
>JAPZEB010000004.1:28524445-28545713 GCA_029783705.1 Chaetodon striatus
ATTTATTTAGCTGCCGGAGTTAAATGGCTTAGTGACAAATTAGAGTGTAACGATAATGACCGCGATAGTTAACAACGCTCGCTTCTCATCGAACACAGGAGGGAATTTCCAATGCTCCTTTCTCTCATTCTTATCCTGACGTATTTCACACCATCTCAATGTGAATGACAATTACTGCCCCCGACGTGAATGGGAGCTCTGAACTTTGTTTTCTTTTTTTTTCTCCTCGGAATCTAATGTGGCAATCTAGAAATAGAGCGCGGGTTGCGACTGAAGCACACAATAAGGGGGGAGGGTGTTTTTTTGGAGGAGGAGCAGGCTGAGTTTGGGAAAAAAAGGGGGTCAAGAATCAAAATGGGAATGACATTTGCCATCAGCGGAGGCCTGCTTTATGCCAGCCATTGATGCGCCTTTTCCCAAAGTGAGCCTGCAAGGGGGGAGATCTGCATTGCAAATTGGCAGCGCACTGGCCCTTTTCACAAGTGGACAGGCGGGCCGGGGCACGGTTCCCACACACACCCCATCCGTCATTCTGCCCCCCGACAAACACCCAACCCCCCGCCCTCCCTCCTTCCTAACCTCAGCTTGCCCAAATGGCCTCAATCGTAGCCGCGGTGGAGGCGGCCCAGCGTTCTCCCAGGCTGACTCCCCAGAGCAGGCACACACAGTGGGTACTTTGTTCCAGCAGCAAGGCCTGGGGAGGGTCTGGGTCAAGGGGAGGAGACCGACAGCTTTGACAGGCTGCAAGTAAAGGTGTAGTCTGCGCGGTGCGAGTTCCCCCACACTGAACTGCATGTTTGTTTGTTTGTTTTCTCCCAGCTTTTGGCATATGAAGCACTTTTGTGTGCAGGATGTATACAGAGTTTCCTTTATTTGAGGCATTAAGGTGAATGAATGCAGTTTGTTTAAACTGACAGACCTTTGAGGTGATCACACCAACAGGAGCAATAATTAAATACACATACTAAATTTTATTCATTTATTTTGCATTTCAATCACTCCCCAAATTGACAGCCATGTTCACTCACACAGGTGTTTTCACTTGTGTTGCCTCATTAGACCTCCGCTCAGGACAGTGTGGAAGTATTAAAACTCTTTTGACTCTTTCTCTAGTTTTTAATTTTAGAAGAAGTTTTAAATTGATTCTTAAACCAATTAACACACTGGGAAATTGTGATGCACTTCACTTTGAGTATTATAAGCAGACTTGTTGGCATTTGGCTGCAGAACAAGCTTATTGAAGAGCTATGTGAGTAAAAAATGTACTACAATAATCCCACCAGGAAACTAACAAAGGCTTCTTGATGTCATAAAGAGACATAAGTGGGTGTCATTTCTGTGATAGCTTACATCAAACATGACTTTTTTTTTTTTTTAATGTAAGAACACGTAAGTCGGTATGGTGATGTCAGTCAAGCACAGTCCTGAGGGAAGGTCTAATAAGGCAGTGGTGGATCATACTATACTGGACTTTAACATTACTCCCATGTAATAATTGGTTTTGTTAAAAAGCAATAAAATAACACAGCTAAGAGATTTCATTGAAAATTATATGCAAGCGCATCACAATGAAGGAAGTTACAAAAGTTTGGATGACTTTCTCAGCGTCATAAAGCAACAGAACAGAATAGGTCTGATTTTAGTGCCTGATTTTAGTTCTGAGCTGAAGGCAAGTTGACAGGACCACTCTCATGCGGTTAGCTGATTTTTTTCCTTGTTTTTACGAATTAAGTTAATCACATATTTTAAATATTTTTAAAATGTTAGTTTAATATTATGTAAGAAAACTTGGACTTTGGGGACCTCAAATAACTTCAGCCTGAGTAAGAGGTCGAAACAGACAGCATACTGAAAACACCTCTATAGGAGGGTGGGTACTTTAACCATGAAGTTACAAAGGTGGTTCATTTTTGGTTGCTTCTGCTTTAGCAGCAGGTATCGGCAAGAACGGCAAACAACGCTTTCATGTCAGCGGTTTCAAAGAAACAGAAGATGACAAACTAACAGAGCAAAAGTTCCAACAGTTGTTGAATCGATTGTTTTGAAGCTGATGATACTGAGAGTGACAGCAATACAAATCCCACTGGATGAGTGGTAAACGTGTGCAGATGTTGCATGATACCTTACATGTAAAGTCCCTTTTATTGATGTGTTCAAGGCATTGTAATTGTCTATACTTTTTGCATTAATGACACAACTCACCAGCACTCAGTTTTTTCCTCTCGCCTTCATCAAGTGTGTAGCTTACTGATTACATAACCTTTTGGATTTGAGACAGTTTGCCTTCTCCTAAATCTGAGGCCTTTGACAGATGTTAATTTTGTAAACAATGTGTTTTTTCTTCATGCATACTTGAATCCTATTTGTGCACAACACTGAAATAATTCCTTTGAGCCACCATCAACATTCCTTGTTAGCCCCTGCTCAAAATGAGAGTGAACTCTTGAATAAAAAAGGAGGGAGAAAAAATGACATTGTTGGAACACTTCCTCATGGTGCATGGAGGAAAAGTGCAGCATTAGCACAGTAGGAGCCATGAAATATGAAGTAGGACCTCTGTGCTGGCTACGGTATTCTCACCTCCTGTTTCAGAGTTATGACAGATTTGTATTTCTCTCATATTTCCGCCTCTACGTCGCTGAAATTTAACATCTGTTGGCGAAATTAACATAGAGAAGCACGGCCAAAAAAAAAAAAAAATCAGTCAGTCGACACTGGAAAAATATGGTAAAATAACTGTTAAATGTATTTTGAAGACAGGAGAGACGAGAGAGGATGCCACACTTCAAACCTCATATTTCTGCATTACACTTAATTTTCTGCAGTCTACATGCCTGCAGACGTTTGCCTTTCACTTCTCTAAACCAGTAAGTATTTTGCAAACTGCTGACCTGAGACTACAGTATGTTTGGTGAAATTCTAATTTCATTCTTATGTAGTGATCAACAATTTCAAACTTTTTAAAATGTGTATGAACAGCATCAGCAAGTTAAGAACTGCAAATGCTTCTAAGCTGTTTCCCAGACTACATGTCTTCCCCCCTTTGGATTTCAATTAAAATCCTCATTGAAATGACAAACGTGCAAACTTTTTTTTTTTTTCACTTCAAGTGATGAAAGCTCCCACCCTTCACAAGCAACAACAGTGTCTGAGAGCTCACTTTAAAAACAACCATAAATTGTAACCCCGTAAAGTCCCCTTTGTCCACGCTTTTAATATCAAGAGTTTTATTGCCGGCCTTGACATTGTGTACGGGGGTTGGTGGAGTGTTATTGAGAGTGAATGGGCTCTGAGTGTTGTGGTAGTAGAGCTCTAAAGGTCACCTTAAAGCATCTCCTCCCCGTCCCCAACACACTGATATCCTACATTTGTGGTATTTATAAGATACATCACCAGAGAATGAGTTTAACAGAGGGATGAGAGTACAGTTTTGAATCATCAAGCAGAGATCGAGACATTCATGTTTCTCACGTTCCCTGTGGAGGAAGAGTTAACTTGTCATTTTGACAGGTTACATGTGAAAAGGACCAGGGTGGCGTAGTGCTTAGTGTCAGTTCATGCGTGAGTTTGAACATTTGTCTGGCTTGAGAGAAAAATCCAAAGTGTATCTAAAAAGTGACACCAGACGAAAACATGTCTGGGCACGCCTTGTCATATTTCATTTGCTTTGTTATTGAAGATTTCTGCACGCACTTGCTTTTTGTCTTGGACCAGTGCATTTGATCAGCGTCAGCCTGGGTGATTCTAGATCTTACTAAATTTAAACTCTAAACTGAAAGAATGAAATGATCCTAAGAACAAAATTCCATAACAAGGCTAGTGCACCACCACTAATTTCGTGACCACGCTTAAAAGCGTCAGAAAACACGGCACGCAGCAGTGGAACACAAACATCACATTAAAAGAGAACAAATATGTAACACGGACAATATATATGTAACGTGTAGTTGCACAAATACACACAGATGCCTTTGTTTGCCAATTCACTTCATCCTTAATTGCAAGGCAGCAGAGATGCAACAAAATATTGCCGTCACCCTGGGATGATTATGTAGATAATAAACAATAGTAACAAAGTAAGGGCCGAGGTGAGGAGGTGGAGAGGGTATTTATTTATCTTTTCCCCATGGACCGGGAACCTGGTGGTTTTATATTGGTCTGTGTGAAAGGGGAGGCTGCTCAGGGGCCCTTTTTTTTTTTTTTTTAGTGCTGCGCCGTCTCTCTGTCTCCGCCTTTATGTTTGGATGCCTTTGAGACGGGACGTGAAGGTATGCGGCTGGGAGAGGGCAAGCTCAGGGATGAATGGCTTCACGTTTTGAGTTGTTTTTAAAGTACAGGGTTGTTTTTGCCCCAGTGTGTCCTCACCTCCAGGACGCCCCCAAAGCAGAGCAGCAGCACTGCTCTGTGGTCGAGTGGATTAATTATAAAGGGATCCTGTTGGTCTGCTTATGGGGAAGAAGGACTGAGACACTTAAGGAAGTGCAGATATGTTATCAGGTAGATTGATGAAAAATGTTAGTGGACAAACAGAGTCCTAGCTGCAGCCGTAGTTGAATTGATCCACCACCACTGGTTTTCCACGTGTTCACCTAAGGAACACAATAAAAGATCTATTGTATTGTGAGACTAAGGACATCAGGAGAAAATAAATTTTGTATAATATCTTGAACACAATGTTATTATAAACAAATGTACTGCCAGGCATTCCATCATTAAATTCAGTTTACAACAACCAAATAAAGCTAAGACATGACAGATTACATACTTGTCATTACAATACTTGGAAGAATAAAATAATAATTAAAACATGGAACATTTAATTTCCAGTGCAACAGACTGTTTTTCATCAGCAGCTGAAGATATGCTCAGTAACTTGCTCATGACTTGACTTGAATTTGCAACAAAAAAAAGAGGGGTTGAGGGGGGGGCATTGGCAAGGAAACGCAGCAGAAACAGTTCCTTTATGCTACAGTAAGAAGGTGAAAATGAGAATTTCAGTGCTTGACAAAACTGAGCTTTGGTGTCTCCATTCAGACTCTGTCAAGCGTTTCTCTCTCCGAGCCTCCATGAGACAACTATTAACGAGCGAGCTGATTTCAAAGGCCCTCTGGGTTGGAGAGACTGCATGTCCGGGCATCTGTGGAAGAAAAAAAAAGAAAAAAAGTCCCATATTGCTCTCTCGCTCTCTCTCTGTCTCCTCTCTCTCCCTTTGAGAACTGACAGAAGTTTCGACAGTGGCAGTAAATTCACTTCGCAGACCTGCTGGGAGGCAGGGGAGTGCAGCGATGGGAAGGCCTTTCTGCACTTCAAGGACCCCGAGCGTCTGCCGGATAGCCTGTCAGAAATACTGAGGCTGATAATAAATTTGCTTTTGCACAGCTGTGGCTGTGAAACGAGCGCTGAGGCACCGGGGTGGAGGCGAGAGCTAGAGGAGACAAATCTATGTGAGGCAATTGGTTGGACTAACTTTTATAGAGGGAGCAATTGTTCAAACAGTGAAGGCAAGGCGAAGAGTGAAATTTATCACCACAGCATACTTCTTCACAAATACAGTCTTTTACGTGTCATATGGGGTTTCATCCATGCTGACAGACATCAAAAATTAATCATGTAAGTTTTCCAAACACACATAAGAGGAAAAAATAAAGGTTCTTTACAAAATTCAGGACATTAATATAGAAACAAACAACTATTTGCTATGTAAAGATATAGTGGAGTGATGGTGTCCTGAGCAGAATATGAGATTGTGTTACCTCTGTGTTGTAATTGGAACTGCTCTTTACTCTGTTGTGGTAAGTGCATGTTAGTCGTTGTTAGTCTTTGTGTGTGTGTGTGTGTGTGTGTGCGCCACTGGCTAGCCAATCCTCGCCTTTCTGCACTGCACTCACATGGTGTTAAAATGTGGTCACCGCTAATAATGGTGACTACATTGTCGCAAAAGTGTAATGCTCAGCCTTTAGTCCCCCCCAGGTTAACACTGTTAGCTCTGTCCGCACTGTTGCTGTTGTTAGCACCATTAGCTGCTAGCCACTGGCTCAGCCACCTCCATGTTTAGATGCCGGCTCAGACTCATATCATAGATATGCTCTGAATGTTGTAACCAGCTTTTTTTCTTTTTTTTTTTTTTTTAATACATCATAGACAAATCAACCTTTCTTATCAGCCAAATTACACAGCAAAATTTAAACTGTCTGCTTCACAGTGTTCCACCAACAATGGGACTGAGATTTTCATTTCTTTTGTCCCATTTCTATGAAGCCTCTCAGATCAGCTGGGTAGACATAAAAGTGTGCTATTGAGGTTGCTAAAGTCAAAAGAATTCTTCACCTGCAAAAGACCATTTGTATACCAATTACTCACTTTGCTTTACCTTCAATTTGTGAAGGAAACAGGGAATAGGGACAACCTTTTCAAATCAGCAAAACTATACCAAAGCATCCATTTACACACTCTCACACAACACACGAGATCAAGTCTCATTTATCAGGTTGTATGCTCAGTACATCCCAAACACTTGCATTTTCACAACATGTTAAATGCGGTTCCTATTTACTTTGATCCATCAAAAATGGATTCTCCGTTCACTGGGGGCATGTGAGAAAAACAAGGATTTCTTCTCAAATTCAAGGTAACGAGTGATGAGTAACTGATATATAAATGGTGATTTTTGTGGGTAAGTATTTTTTTAAGAGAAAGCAGGAATTTAATGTTGAACTTCAGCAATGGATTTAAAGAACATTTAGATTATTAAAATTGATGCAGCAGAAACAGAGAATGTTTTTTTTGTCATTACATGTATTTTTCTAGGTTGTCAAAACCTGGCACCTGCATTACCCACGGTGTAACTTGACTGCCATTTGTTTGGTTGTAGATTTGGTTAAATCGATACAAACTATCAAGTTCACCTTATCCTTTTTGCAGGATTAATTTCTCTTTTTCTTTTCTGGCAACACAGCTCAAAAATACAATAAACAAAAGTTTGATTTTGGTTGCATTACCAAGGAAAGTTTACAGAACAGTTGCAGCAAAAAGCGGCATTGCCACATGACAATAATATAACTTTGACAACAAATACAGTTGACTGATCTAACTGGATGAATCTTACTCAGACACATTTTATACTTATTTTAATATGCATATTAATTCAAAACATTTTCTACATGGAAGAAGAAAAACTAAAAAGCACAGCAACAGGCTAAAAATATGCAAACCCTCCGGAGTGGTCCTGATGAAGCGTACACATGACGATTGCAAGGATCAAGCCTGCGACTGTGAAGGTGCAGTCTCAGGGCGGTCTTTCTACACACTTCTCCTGCCTCAGGGCCTGTTTGCTCTGTCGCATGTGTGTCAGAATTTACTCGGAAACTCTATGAACTGTCAGTTTGTGTCACCACGGAAAAATTCCTGCAGTTATTGCACCTGGTAAATAAAATTGATTCAGGATGTAGAAACAAATGTTGATGTGAACTTTAATTTTTTTCTCTTCAAGTATGAAAGTGTTAATGTTCAATAGGATTTTATACAAATACGCTTCTGAGGCAGGTTATGCCGAGCACATTTCGAGACGTCTCCTCACATCCTTGCAAGAGCTGCCTCTCATTCCTTTTGCTCCGTGCTTCCTGTGATCCGCCTCTCACAATGTAAAGGAAGGTGATACGTGTCCCTTTGCAATTTCCCTCATCTGAAGCCGTTATTTCCTTTCTTATCACACAAATGGAATGAGATCTGTGAGAAATCTGTTCTCCTGGTATCTGCCCCTCTCCCTTTTCCCTTCTTTCCTTCGCCCACTCGCTGTCCCTCGCTCCCCCAGCACTCCCCCTCGCGCTGCGTTCCGTTTGCTTTGAGCCACTCTGTGCATTAAGGCTGGAATTTGAGTAATGTATAAATCTATTTGGTCCCTTCTTTTGCACACGCCCCACCCTGCAGTTCAGGCAGGCCTGGAGTGTCCAGGACCTCCTCGTGAGGCTCCCATGGGGGATACCTGCTGTTTGAAGCCATCTGCCTTGGTACAAAAAAACCCAGTCCGGGGGGTAGAGAGGCAGGGAGGGCGATACAAAGTCAGAAAGGGAAATAGTGAGGTAGAGAGGCAGAGACAGTATTTTTACCCTTTTTATATTGTTTATTTTGTCATTTTTAGCGACAATTTTACTTTTGTGACACTCTTTGATTGTCATTTATTTTTTCTTTTATTTGATGGAGGCCATAGTTTTAATGGCTGCCAGGCTGCTCTCAGGTCACCACTGCTATATTTAATTTCAATTTTTTTTCCTATAGTTCATTTTGGCCTTGGCTATATCAGCCTTGACTTCTCTGGAGACAGCCTTCATCTCCAGAGGATCCAGAACACTTCTGAATAACCTGACAATGAAGACCTTATTAATACTTAGTTACTTTATGCAGATTGGACAGCCATCCAATGCCAAGTGTAAATGCAACAAAGAACTGTTTAAACAGGGAATTAAAGAAAATTGAGACACATTCTAGCTGGGCGTCAAAAAAGTGTAAACGGATCTGTATCTCCAAGACAAATTCGTAATCTTTATCTTCCCCAAATCTGTTAGTCAGCTGTCCTGGAAATTGCCCCTCACTGGGTCTGTCTCCTGTAATAATGGCAGCTCAAGGGACGCTGAAATAAAACTGAAATCAGCTGTCTTTCTCCCTGTTTCATAGCGAGTGGAAGAAAGTGGTTCCGGTAATTTTAATGCATGTGGTCATACAAAGGTCACAACGAGCTGTTATAGCATTTATCTGATCCCTGGGAAGCGCAGCAATTGGATAATCTATATGGGTGACAGTGCGGTGTGAGTCTGGGCTGCTGAAGACATGAAAAGCTTCCTTTCTGCTCTTCGTCACAGTCCATCCATTATCCGTGTGTTTGTCTTAGGTCATTGATTAAACTGTTATTGTTGTAATCAAACTGCTAAACTGCAGATATTATTCTTCTTGCATTTTTTGGCGGTTACTAAAAAGCTTTAGATACATTACCACCACCTTTTGGACTGAAACAGGGCTGACCCTGATTTGTGTGTTGCCCTGGAGACTAGCTAGCAGAGACACATATTTATGCTGAATTAAAATGCATTCAACAGCATCTGGATTTTATCTGAAAATGAGATGTTTTTAAATAACAAGTATAAATGTGACCTATTTCCCGTACTAGGATGTAAAATCTATTTTTAAAAAAAAAAATTAAAGCTAGTTGGTAACTTTTATGAAATTAACTGTGCCATATTTGCTAAACTGTCACTATATTATTCAAGATGTACATGAGTCAGATAATCTGTGAAAAGAAACATGCCCCTCCTTCTCTTCCTACTTCTAATAACATTTGCTAGAAATGACTGTGGAGCACCAAAAACAACCAGAGCCAAAGAGTCTCTCATGCAGCGGTTAATCATGTCAATCACTGTGGGAAAACTGTTAAACAAGGCAGCACTGTTCAAAAATGAGTTATTTTGTTATTGCATTGCCTATTTCTCACCTCAAATGTTTTCAGAAACATACTTTAGTGTACTGTTGAGATGTTGATATGAGAGTTTATCACCCAGCCCCCTGCCATTATGAAACAGTCGAGCAAAGTACCAAGTACCACCCACTGAAGGGACCAACCGGTCCCTCCAGGATCTAGTGGCAAAAAAACCTTGAATTTGACAATTCTGTCAAAAAATTGCGCTAAAAATTGCAGCATTTTTATGTGATTTTTTTTGCGGGAAATTGCGGCAAATGACAAAGATTACAAGTCAGGAGAAAAAAAGAAGTGATTTTTTTTAAACTACTGCCTCCAAAAATAAGTAATGTGATTACTTGCTATAGTAATCATAGTGAATATTACAAAAACATCTGCAAATGTTTCAGTTCTCTTCTTTAATTTTATTCAATTAGTTTCAAAACATGGACTCCAATAATGTTGCAAAAAAACCCTGAGTGAATATTGTAGCTCTCTAACCAGACAATGTGACTGTAAAACAACATGTAAGCTACATCCACTGTAAACATAACATTTTAATAACTTAAACACATATTGTATGCATTGAAACAAAATGAAAATTCTTATGTCAATACAGAGCGTTTCTCCATACTGCAATGCCATTAGTGTGATTTGATGACACTTCTGATGACGTTTCAAATGACGTTGCATGTGTGACGACTTCCGGTCAGCCGGAAAATGCGGAAAAATCAGTACGCTAAAATATGTTTCTGAAAACATTTTGAGAGAAGAAATAGACAATACACAACAGGACCTTGATTAATATTTGATCAGCAAATGACCTTTCCAGCAAATATGACAAATTCTTTTTTTACCAAATATACCAGTTACCAAATATAACTTTAATGGATATGATTGAGTGTTGATGTAAATAAAAAGGTACATATTAAGTGCAATGTCTGCCACACAATCACAGAATCTAATTCATCAAACTGCAGAAGCAAATATCTAGTCCTTATCTAATGAACTCCTTTAGATTTGTCCAAAAATATACTATATATAATGAAGTTGGGAGTCCTATTGTTTAAGTGTTTGACTTTCAGTGTGAGCACAACTACAATTATCTGTCTTGTTAATTCTAACTAGCAGCTGTATTATTTGTTCTGCAACAACACTGACACTGTTAGAGGTAACACAAGTTACAATGACCACAACTTTCAACAAACAAACACTGCTGTTTGATATTCAGTCGACCTTTAATACATATGAAAAGTCAGAGCTTTTGTGCAACAGTGACTTTAAGTAGCAGACTTACTTTTTTGAAGATGTCCCTCTATGTGAAATTAGAAACAGCTAAAATCCTGTGCATAATTCTGACACGGATTAGATATCACAGTCTGACTCTGAAACATCAATAAAGGCATTTCCATTCAGAATGGGTACATGTACTAACATCTCTTTAATGTAATCTGAAATGTCTTTACTTGAAGTGGTTTGGGAGCTTTGAGGTAAGATCAAATAGCTTTACGCATCAAGATAAGAAACCACCTATCCGTGTTCAGCCACCAGCCTCACGCTGTCGTTCTGGCATTTTCTTGTTCATTCTGTGGTCTCACTATCTGTGTACATACATTACTCACTCACTGCTTTTCAACTCTCTGCAGCCTGTGGGATTCAAAGGAGAGAGCATGTTTGAATTAAGCTCATCATTTCAAGTGGTTGCAACATGGACAGTTTTTCAGTTTCAACATCACTAGGTTTGTGAGGACTGTGGACTTTTTTAACTGACACAAGATCGTGTAATCCAACTGTAGTGAATACAGCAGTTGTCAGGTAGTCTGTCACTGTTAATTTCCATTTCACGTTTTCTTTCAACATGGTGAAGTGGTGACCTTAAGGTTGGAGAAACGAACTTGTGACCGGGAGTTCAATCGGTGCTTACCCCTCCCTCATTACCACCATTAACCATTACCACCTTAATCCCAACTGCTGCAGTGGAGCTGCTCAATGGCCAGCAGATTGAATGTAGGGCTTTTCCATTGAGACACACGTGTCAAACCATGCCAGTTTGATCTGCAATTCCGTTACCTGTTTATACCCAAGAAGTCGCACCCGAGATGCACCCAACAGCATGCTAGGTTGTGGTTACATCAGATGATCCATTTGTTTATCACATGAAATTATACAAGCAACAACTCCAGTGAAATGTAATCCCATCAGCTCCTTCAACTCGTGCTCTACTTGTGTGTTGATGTTAAAATAAAATGTGTAAGAAATAAAGAAACCATCAAAAGGGTAATGTGTATTTCATATACAGTTAGCTAGCTATACCGTGAGAGCAAATAATGTCTTTCACTGTGCTACTTAAAGGCTATCGGCAACTTTGAAGGTGGAGTGTTTCCTTGCATGTTACTCAATGCATGAGTTGAGGTGATGAACCAGTCAACACACCTTAAATTGCAATCTGACATTTTTACCATTCCATTTGTTTTTATTGGCTCTCTTGCATGACACGCTTTACTGATAGCTCCTGCAGCACTACACCTGTGCTTCTGAGACATTGCAAGCAAGCTGGAGGAGATGGACACCTGGCTTATATTCTACAGTGCTGAGAAAAAATAAAAAACTCCAACAGTACAAGAAAGCTGTGGAACACAATTACACCAGAAAGGGTGAACAGAAGTATGTTCTGTTGGTTCACAAGCAAAAGCTGTCTTTAGTATGACTTGGGCTGACGCCTTGAGTCATACTAAATCAAGCCAAGCCAGTACGTGTATTAGAGTTCTCAATCGCAACCCGAGCCTGATGGGTCCCGATAAGCCTGACAACTTGGACGTGGTTCGGGCCATATGTACGCTGATTGGCCGGGTCAGGGAGGACTTGGACTGTGAAAAGAAAAGTATCTTCTTTTTTACATAAGTAAAAAACATCAAAAAGTGAGCACTCTTGGAGCAGCTTCCTCGCCACCTCTTGAGAGATGACGAGGAGCAGCCAAGCTCTGTGCCGGGCTCTCTGTCCTTTCTCCTGACCGAAGCAGGGAGCTTTACTGGCGGGAAAATACAACATGGATAGTTGGTGATCCAGCGAGTGTGTTTTTTGGGGGGTTGGGGCTTGGTTGGGCTTGAGCTCAGTATTTTATGTGATGATCTCGAAGGGGCTGGAATTCAGGCTTCAGCTCACACGAATCGGTTTGATGTGGCTTGTAATTTTTCGAACCCTTCAGAACTCTTATGTGTATGGAAAAGCCCATACTGTGGTTTCAGGTGTGTATCTGTTCCTGCAAAAAAGAGGCTTGAAATCCCCATGAATAAATAAAGGTTTATAAAAAATCCTAAAAATAATAAAGGTTTCATGGTCATTTAAATTATGACAACTTTGTTTCCTGTCCCTTCTGTCAGCTGGTATGCACATTGTAATTACTACAATACCCATGAACCTCAGCTGACATTTCTATGAGGAAAAAGAGCGGAAGCAAATTCAGCATTCTGGCTGTTGCATTCTGAAACAAAACCACATTTGTGAAATTTATGAAAACGTCAAAACGTCAAAGTAGGAAAGTTAACCAATTTAAATTACTGATTTTTTTTTTCTGATTTTTAGCTAAATGCCATCTTTGGCTTCAGATTGATATCAGCAGCATACTCAGCTAAATCTTAAACTTGGTGAATGTGTGGTTCTTATTGAGATGCTCCTTGGGAGCTTCTGTCGTTTGATCTTTGTATGAACAAGCTTTAGTTTTCAGCTTGTTGCCAAAGAACCAGATATTAAAGGGTGACTTAAATGTGTAAGGTGTTCGTCCAACACAATCCTTTAGAACAACTTCAGAGCTTCTTCCTAGAGATTCTCCAACTCTCTGAACTTTACTGGAGGGATGGTCAGAATTCTTTCAAAAGATTGCTCTTAATTTGCTTTTTTGATAATGGTGAAAAGCACTGCTCCAACGTGTCACTCCAAAATCTCCCTTGGATGTTCAGTTGTGTTGAGTTAACTGTGACTTTGAAGGCTATAGTAAATAAATCACACCAGTTTTGATTCAAACCATTCTCCAATTAATCTTTTTACATTTTCTGACGAAGCATCTTATATTTTGTACTCAGCTTCAGGCAAGTCTTGAAAATACTGTAACTGTTCGTAATCTTTCTATGCAGAAAACAAAGGGACATGCACAGGACGTCTACTTCTGGAACCCTGGACACCCAGTTCTAAGACTTGGTTACTCCATGGAAGAACCCCAAAGTGAAATTATAAGACATTTCAGACAAAGAAGCACCATATTACTGTTAAGATATGCCATGTTCAGCACAAAACAGCACAATTATACCATGTGGTACCCAAAATGAGTCACACAGATGTGTTAAAAAAAAATCTTTTTTTTTCCCAATGTGGATTCGTACTTTGTTCTGTTTGTTGAATAATAGGGTTTGGACAAATGGGATATGATTTTTTTTTGTCATTTCATACTTAAACTCACCCATATGCTGCACCATCTGTGCTCCACATAGCTGTTCTGTTTTCTATTGGATCAGCACACAACCTGGCAACCTTACAACTTGAAACCAAAATAATGGACTGTGTGTTTGCACAGGAAATCAACCAATTTCAAGTTCACATATGTCTTTTTCAACGCCACCCTTAGACCTAAATGGCGACAGTTTCTCTTGGCTGCACATGCTAAAGCTAAGCATGCTAGCAGGAGGGCAGCATGTAGCCAGAGCATAACCGCCTTCTGCTGAGGGCCAATTTGCAAAGGAGGGTCCTGGAGGAAAGTGTCTATGCTTATGTTGGCTCTGACTGCCGCTTTAGTTCAACAGACTTGACCTTTTCCAGACCAGTCAACCAACAAACTCTGTGGACACCCAGGGAGAAGGCAAATGAAGGGGAAAAAATGATTAGAGAGGAACTAGTGATATTGTGTCTGCTGTTTGAAGGAGGTATGAATGACTCATCACTTTATGTGCTGTGTTGAATGGGGATTTTTGCAAAGTGACACAGTATAGAAAGACAATGATAGTATAAAAAAAAAGTTATGTAGCTAAGGGAATGTATCTGTCCCTGTCAGATGGTTCAATATATATTTCTGGATCATGATCTGATACAAAAACGATGGGCATTTGTAATGATAAAATTCAGTTCAAGGTCAATCTGTTGCACTTTATCAGCCTAGTTACCATAATATAATGTTGGCAGTGTATGTTTCTGCAAACATGTATTCATGCGTATGACGACGTTCAGATTACATGTGTATGAGCTGAGTTATTTCATCAGGAGGGGGAGGGGATGGTGTGACACTTTGGCAAGACACCTTTGATGCTAGGTGAGCTAGAAGGAAATGCATGATCTGCGTGGTGATATGGTTCGCGTGTGTAGTTCAGTATAAAGAAGATAGTTCTTACACAAAACTGCTCACAGCAAGGTCTGTGGATTAGCTTGAGTAACCAGACTGTTTTCTGGAATGGAAAGACACATTGCTGTTGAGATTTTCAAATGTATTTAGTGAAACCCTGGTGCCATTATATTTGAGAGAGTGTAGACATTTCTACGGCTGTCCCAAATATTTGGCAACTCACCATAGCAATCTAGAATGGTTAAAAGCACTACAGGTAAGTGGAAAAATATGTGTTTTTGATACTGGTTAGGTCTGTGCCTGTGATTGTGAAATGTGATTTTAGCAATTGTGCATGACATGTTTGGCCATTTTTGGCTAGGCATTTAAGGCATGTTTTCTAACCTTAGTCCCAGCAATGTTACAACATAAAACTGAAAATTAAAACATATAGAAATGTAAAATATCCGCTACATATGACAGCATGGTTTGCAGAAAGATACAGGCAATTGGGCTGACATAATTCAATTTATATCAGATTCAGATACAATTGGATATTTTTACTAGTATTGTTGTTGTAATATTGTATTGTAAGCATATTAGTCACAGTATTATATCAATGTCAAATTTAATGACTTTGAATGTGGTTCAAGCCTGTGGCCATCATTAATGTTGTGGTATCTTCAGTTTTTGTATCTGTTTACCAAAAACATTCCATTAAATTTGTGGTAAAATATTCAGAACTCAAGTGTCACTTACTAATTTTATAAAGCTACTGTTTTCATCATATCCATCCTCAGCAAGTGGATATTTCTTATGTGGCATCACATGACCTAAGTTTGGAACCTTCTTATGTTTAATATTATATAATATTATTATCTTTATCATCCCAAATACAAGCTTTGATTATTTGAACTGCTTGGCATGTAAAACATGTGTGTAGCTTTGCTTTGGCTGCAGAACTAGAAGATTATTTTAAATAAATACCATAAAAATGAAAAGTATAAAAAACATTTCCTATTTGTCACGGCTAAAGCGTTCCCAGCTATTTTTATTCAGTCAAATGTACCCGGTGCTTTGCATTCCCCAGAGTCATACCATGTGTGAATGTGGTGTGAAATGGAGAGCTGTGTAACTGTAATCTGAATGTCAAACCCATGACGACCTTTTCAATCCCAGGGACGCCACTGTTAATAATTAGTTTGATTTAACCTTTTATTTATCCAGTGTTTTTCTCAGCATGAAATGTTTGTTTATTGTAGCAACACTTTGCCTCAGCTGAGTACAGTCCTATGCTTTTAACACCTGAGTTGCCCAAACCAGCTGTTGTCTAACACTGACCATTGAGAGAGTACTTAAAGGGGACCTGACAGATTTTACAGATGAAAGTTATTTACTGGTAATGGATAATACTAGTCAGCCCATGAGCTGTTGTATAATGGCTTCTTTGATTCTTGACGAGGTTTGTCAAGCCTGAGAAAATAACTGCGAGGAGCATTATCTCAGTGTTTTCTCTGGTTGGGTTTGAAGAATACATGTTTTTTAATGTAAAGCCTGCCTTACAAACTGAGATCATGGAGCGTGACCTGTACTTGAGACTCTGCTACAACACTCTTAATGAGTCTCCCAACTACTCAAATGCATAATGATCAATAGCTACATTAAGTGGATTACTCTTTTTAAGCTCCTCTTTGACTGTAGCTATTTCCAAATTATCCTCATCACTTATTGTTTGCTTCACTAAGAACTAATCAGATGGTCCTAGCCAGATGGCCCAACTTTACACCTAATTGCCTTTAAATCTGTTCATGGTCAGATTTTATTTTTCAGGCCAATAATTTCCTAATTTCCTTGAAAGAACTATGCACTATAAGTACCAATGCACATAGCAGAGACACATTTCTGTTGAAGGGAAAACAGCTGCCTATAAACTCAACAAAGATATAAACACGAGTAAATATTCATTCAGTATTAGTTTCTAAATGTTAAATTAGACTAATCTCAATAATAATAATAATAATGATAATCTTTATACATAAAGCGCTTTTCAAAGCAGAGTTACAAAGTGCTTTACATGTCAATACTTAAAACAGACAAGACATGAAAAGAACTACTTTTTAAAGGACTGATAAAAGCACTTTAGTATATAAAAACTGAGGAAGTCAAAGACAGTTTTATTTACCTTAAAACTCAGGTAAAATCAGGAAAGGCTCTCCAATAAAAGCATGTTTTAGGAAGGGACTTAAAAGAGATCATTGACTCACAGAGCAAACTTTCTGTCCCGTTCAATTTTCAGCTGGGCCTCTGGAATAGACAATAGGACCTAAAGGTACGTCCTGGTATGTATGGTACTACGAGGTGGGAAATATAGCTGGGAGAGAGACCATGAAGAGCCTTAAAGTAATCAGTAAAATTCTAAAATCTATTCTGAAACATACTAGGAGCCAGAGTACAGAGGCTTGGTTCTGGTTAAAAGCCTGGCAGGTGTCATTCTAGAGTGAATTAATAGAGTTTTGATTTAGGCAAGAAAAGCAGTAATTCAGGTGTGAAGAGATGAAGGTGTGTAAAATTGACTCAGTGTCTTTAAAAATTTGAAATTGATCAAATTTCTTTAACATTTGATGAAAACATGATTAAAACATTTTACATTTAGCTGCCATGTATAGACAAGGAAACAATTTCAAGAAACTGCAAGTATAACAAATGTAATACATATTTCCTACAATGTGTACAAAATGTCATAGTCTTGTTCAGGGACCTCCTGTGAATTTACAGTTGAATGCAGGAAATTGTAGAAAATTATGAAAGCTTAAAAAGCACTGCACTATCAGGGCACCCAGCAGTTTAGGGGTTAACACAGAAACCATGACCCATTAGGTCTCTTGTTCAAATGTGGTTAGTTAAAATCTCTATTGCTATCTAAAGTCATAAAATGCCCAAACAAATTATTTTAAGAAATAGTAAATAAAGCTCTGACACCCTGCTTACATAAATGCAAGTGGAACAAAATACATCACTCTTTTGATACACAGTCGTGACTACTGGTGATTTTTTATTTTTTTTAAACTCAAATTGTGTTGCAATAAAAGGTGCTTGAAAACAAATAGTTTAGTCTTAAAGTCTGAACAAAGCAAAAACTTGGAAAGGGAAAAAGTGGCTTCATCTCTGGTGGTCCAAGCCTGTGAAACCTCAGATGATGATGATGTCTTAAGCATAGAGCAGTACAATCAAAACTTCCTGCATATACCCGCAGTGCATTCATACACAAACAAGGTCCAACCTGGCAGCTTCAGCCTCTCTCTGTGTGCTGGCAGAGGTCCTACCTGACAGTGACTAATGCTCCTGTTATAGAAACTGAGTGTGTTTGTGATTGTACAAACATCAACTGCTGCATTGCTGTGGGCTGCACCCTGCGGAGTGGATGCGGATGAGTGAATGATAGCTGTCACAGTTCAGGTGACACTCAAGATGCTCCAATTTTTTTTTGTTTTTTTTTTTTTGTCAAGATTTCTTTAATCTCTTTTTTTTTTCTCTCTTCACTAACTTAAGCTTCATGTGGTTTAGTGCAGCATAATCTGATGTGAGGGAATTAGACTGTGTGCTCAAAATAGGCAGAAGACCAGATATATCACTGGCACAGTAACCGTATTGACAACACTCAACTAACCGCAACCAAAAGTGCTGAAGAAATCAGCCACATTAACCACATTCCAAGCATACAGAGTAAATGTGTCTGAATTCATATTACTCCAGTCTGCGTATCACCCAGTCTTATGACACTGCATGAACTGTGAGCACCAGCAGTCAAATCTGTGCATGAAATTGAACCTACATTTTATTTTCACCACAGATAAATGAAGTATGCTAATGCTGTCATGTAATGTAACTGTACAGTTATGGTATGGGTGCTGAATCGGCCTCATTCATCATCGCAGGAATGAAGACCTTCACCAGAGTTATTTACAGCGCTGGTCCGATGACATCTTTATGTGGTGCAGAGAATCTGTTAGGAGGCACAGCCGTGTTCACTCTCCTTATGGAGATGTCAGGGGGAAAACACACACACACTCACACACACAAATGCATTTACTGTACACACAGGCGTTTCAGTGTATTGCTGACAGCTGCCTTGTATGTGTGTTTGTGTGTGAACCTCCCATGTCATGTTTTTAAGCATAATCTGTCATACATACTGTAGAGTAATTGTGCTGCTGTCTACATTCATTCCTGCAGGCATATTTATTTTTGCCAGCATGACATACAATGTGTGCAATTGTGTACTGGGAGGGGAGTCAACTGTGTCAACGTGTGTATCTGCGCGTCAGTTACAATGTGCAGTGTGTCTGTCCAAGCTGTGGTCACCTCACAGCTGTTTTGAGTTTCAGAAGTGCATTGTCTCAGCTTTCAAAATGTCTCTCCTGGATTTTTCTTACACCCATTCTCTGTAGAAACCATTGTTATAAATTTTATAATCACACAAGGAAATAACATTATAGTTAGTAATGTCTTGAGCTGTGGTGTCTTGAGCTGTGGTTTCTTAGAGTTCAACAGGGAAGGGTTTTCCCAGAAACCACAGACCGCCAGTGTTTTTTTTATCATATTAATTCATAACATTTCCTGATAATATATCCCTTTTAATATTTTTCACTGCTGAGTCATATGATACAATAGTGTATGACTTTACTGTTCAGCTTTACTGCTTATCATCCTCTCTATAAATGTACTGTATCAATTAATTATAATGTTTTCATCGAAGAATCAAAAGTCTCTTTGGCACTAAAAGCGGCGTGTTCTTTGTTTATAACATTTAGTTGAAATCAACTTCCTAAGTTAATCAGTTCAACATATGGCCAACATGTGCAAAAACTTGCTTATTTATGCATCCGTCACACACAGAGCAGTGATGAGAAGACCGGATCTTTAAAGTACCTGGTTCATGTCATACACCTGTCACTAGCAAACTGACTCACGAACAACTTTTGGTTCAACTGCCAGGTACAATTAAGGGCATGGCCGCTTTGACTGACGGGTGGGTACTGTCTGATGACTTAGCAACAACGTTGGTTAGGTAAGGTAGCTCCCGGCTTAACCCCACATTTACAGTGTGGGCTATTTGTCAAAGCTGTCACTATTTCAGTGTGTTTTTAGTTTATAAAAGTTCATTGCAATGACTTGGTCAGCCAAAAAAAAAGTCTTGTTTAGCATTTGGTTGTAAAAAAAGACGCTCTAGGAGTCCATTTTGTACATTTTGTTTTCAGGGTTTGACGCCTGTTTTTCATTAGCAAAAATTAGCATTGTCACAGCTAACCATAGCTGTAAATATGCTGTTCTAACCAAGCTAGCAGCTAGCGTTAAAGCTAGCATCTTTTACCGACCTTCACCCAAGAGAGTGGTGTTTGCGTCCTGTAAGATTCTAAAGCCAGATCCTGTTCTTTTTTCCCCAAACCTTAATCACTTGCTTTTGTTGCCTAAACCCAACCATGTGTGTTTGTTGAAAAATAAAACATCAATTCAGGATATTGTACCGACATAAATTTCCTGTGAAAATAGAAGTGTATCTTGACATCACATAGTATGTGGACATGAAAAGTCCATGATCAGAACATCAATATATGACAACATCAGGGTGAGAATGTATTGACCAAGAAGGCATCAGCCAAAATGCCAAAGTTGAAGTCTCAAATCAGGAGTCCATAAACCAGTCACGGTGACCACGTCCATTATTTTTACAGTTAATGTGTTCCACAAGCTCTCTTAGCTTTTTAAGTCTAATATATAGACAACTCTTACATGCCACTTGTCACATAAACACAGCAGTCACCAACATACCTTTTGCAATTTCAGTCCAAATTGGCTATCATTCTTTGGCTCAGTGGGTGTATGCTCATGAACAACTTGTTTGTCAGCTCAGGGAGTGTTCACTGAACAAGAGTTGTGCTGAATGAGAGTCTCTCAAAAATGAATTAGGCTTTTATGCACAGCTGCGCATGCATAGAGGGACAGAACTTTGGATTCACTACCGCTTGCTTGAAGTTAACTCATCCTTCTTTAGGAGTAGTTAAAAAAAGAGTGATTCATTTAAGGATCTAACATTACCAAACATTAGCATTAATTTATCTCTGCCTACCCATTGAAAGTAGGCCAGTAATTACACACCTTTTAGGTCTGTCTTTGGTCTCCTCCAGCTCTTTAGGGAAATATCTGGCTCTTTATCTGTTTAATGCTCTACCATGTTAAACTGGGTAGTTACTAACTTTTCTATCATGAGGTGCAGGGTAGTGTATGAGGGGTTCATTTGAGCTTTTTATTGAACACAGCCTCTGGCTGCTGCTAAAAAGTGAAATGAGAGTGGTGATAGTAAACCAACAGTAATGCTGTAGGCCATAAAACCAAAACAATGAGCTGAAAGAGGCTAAAATGTGATGCCAACTTGAACACATTGTAAACCCACATCTTCACAACAGATCATGTCCCAGCAGGAATGTAATCCAAAATAGGGAAAAAAAAATTAAAAACAT
>JAPZEB010000004.1:28558960-28570151 GCA_029783705.1 Chaetodon striatus
AGTCCAGACATTGGTGGTGGCTGCTGACTCTGAGGCTGCTGACTGCTGATGCAGATGGCGCTGATGAATCTGTAAAGACCAGGTGGTGATGGAGAGGTGGAGGGCGCACACGACTGCACCAAGAAAGAACTATGGCAGAGAAATGCATATTTAAAATGAGGAGCAGTAAGATGACAGGTTGATAGAGAAAGTGTGTCGCTTTGCTAGTGGTTGATTGTGAATCAGCTGATGACTCAATTGACAGACCCAGACAATGACACCTAGAGCTAGTGAGTGAACGTGTGTGCAAGAGGTGAATGGCAGGGTGAGAAAGAAAACTTCCAGCCTGAGCATGAAAAGTATTGTTTTCTTGACTGAACCACTGCTACAGCTTCATTGGTGATTTTTCGTGGTATAAAGTGCTGCTATTCTCTGTTACCATCATTCTTCAGTTGCAAGTACACTGCTACATCAGGGAAACATGTAATCTTGTTAATTTCTCCTCAATTCAGGCTCATACTACTGCTGGAACATGTCCAGTTGTGAAGATTTTGGTTATGATGCTTTTACTGGTTATTTTACCATGGTAAAAAGTGCCACTATATTCTGTTACTGTCATTCCCCAGCTGTAGTAAAGGTGAGCAGATGCCAAAGATCCAGAAACAGTGACCAAAGAGGGCTTTTCAAAAGAGAGCTTGAAGAGACAGGTGCTAAAACAGAACGTTTCAGGGGTAAAGAGGTTACAGTGTAGGCTCTGCGTCGATGTAGAGCCTACACCATAACCTATGCCGTAGCCTGGAATGTAACTACACGTCACAGCAACGCAGACCTCCTATTTATTTTGTAAACTGAAACCATTTCCCTCAGTGGGAAGGAACCTTTATTTACTTTCACTTCACAGATAAGAAACAATAAATTGTGTAGCTAATAAAGCCTCCACAAACATAGCATTTTAAGTCTTGTGTGTAATTTATCACACAGTATAATTACTTTGGGATTTCTCCTGGCTCCATATGAGCAGAGGAAATCTCTGCTCGTCGTTAGGCTAATTTATACAATGTCAAATGCCATAGGCTTGTGCTAATAATGTTAGCATGTTATATTTGTGGGGAAAATGTGTCCTGATAAAGACAAGTGCTTTGTCTGTGAATGCTGTGAGTTCTAGTGAAGCTAATTTGTGTACTTGCCATGTTTAATGTGTGTTTTGGATGTGTTTCGAATCAACTTAACTTTACAAGCACTTCACAGAAACCCCGTCGCCGACTAGTGTTTTGGAGGTGTAAATGCAGAGACAGAGACACACCACCGCACAAGTATGAATGCTCACAACAGCATAGGCGATTTGCAGTTTAGGGTCTGCCGCACAACTATAAATCCTGCTTTACATTAAGGCATGTAAACATGTTATAGTAGAAACCCAGACTACAAGTATGAACTTGAAAATAAGCATAAAAGGACCCTTCAAGGGTTTTGGCCTCAAAATAGTCCCAATTAAATATATAGAAAATAATTAAATTCTTTAGGATTATAACTTTTTAGTTATAAGGTTGGCAAAGACACAACACACACGTTTCTGTTGCCCTAAAATAAGAAAACATAACATTTTGATATTTTGACTGACTGCATAGTGGTCATGGCATATAGAGGGTAATTTCCTCTGAAGTGTGTGATCATCAAAAAATAATGCACATCAGTTGAGGCAAATAGAGTGTAGAGGTGTGTGCCTCAAGGGATTGCAGGTGTCACTTATTTTACTTAAAAAGTAAAATAAATACTAACAAGATAAGGGTCAGAAATTTTAACCAAGATCTCTCGCCCTGTGCCAACGTGAGTACGGTTTGATAGATTGGCAGTGGTTGATTTTGCTGACACATGTGTTCATAACACTGCAAATGTCTAGGGAATTTTGTCCCCCTGTGTCATGTGGCCGTACTGTACTCTGGTTAAACTGAAGCTGTCATGGGAACAGAAACTACATGTGTATGCATGACTTGCTTCACACTGAAAACCAGTCATTTTAAATGTGAGGAAACAGCAGTTATATGTTACCCAGACATCTAAAATAATGTTCGCTTTTCAACCATATTCATCCCATTTTTAACCTAGATTTCTTTTGCCCTGAAAATCACAAAATCAGTGCTTATTGTGTTGGGTACACAGCCAGAGTTTTGTTTAGTTATGTGATTGCAGAGACAGTAGTTCAATTTAGACTTGTGACTGGTGTGGTTAAGGTCAGAGTTAAGACGTACCAGAGACACAGTCTGTAACTTTACCCCTGCAGCTACATATTTTTTCATCCCCTACTGTTTTAAAACAGAAACCTGGGGATGGAGCAGCTTTAATGCAGTTAAGGGATGTATCTTGTAGTCAACATGTTTACCATGGGAATGGTAAATGGTTTTCAGCAGTGTTGTTGTAGAGATTTGCGACTATAAAACAAAGCCTGCGGGTGCACTGACAGGAAAATCTAACCATCAAGAAGCTCCATTTCTTGGGTCGCAATGGTATGTTGTAAGATGCCAGACTTTCAACCTAGACAGTTCAGTCTTGCCACAGGCTATGAGAAATGGCAGGCCTAACCACAGTGTCCATTGCAGGTCCACCCAGGATAAAGACATGTAATTAGTGGATGCTCCTGACAGCATAAGGTCAATTTAAGGGCCACCTGGGATCTTTCACAGGCTGGGAACAGCGGCGATTGTAGCTCATCTTAATTTAGCCTTAGAGAACAGAGGACAGCAGGGATAACTTTTACTGCAGTCATCAAATTGCTGTATTTTTCTGCAATTTTCTGCTCTCTTCTGACAATTGTATCCATCGCCACAGATGTAACCTGTTGATGAGTTATCCATCAGTTCAACAGGGGGGATCTGCCTTTGCTGTGGCTGTCTCAACTTCTGACAAATGCAGGTCAAGGCTGGGTGACACAGACAACCACCCACGCATGACAGCAATCGCACACACAAGCACAAATGTGCACACACATGCACTGGGATGTGTTGTACATAAGTACAAATATATGTATGCACACATCGACTTAATACACACTTTATATGTTTTTCTCTCTGAGCAGTTAAAAGCATGAAGCAGGACGCAGTGCAGGCTGCCTAACCAGGGGCTGGTGTCATTGATGGAGTGGAGACCACTACTCCCTCTACCCGATGGCCACTACTGGCCCAGATGGTGTGTGACCTGACAAATAGGGGTCACTGAGAGTCAGAAGGGCGGCTTCAGGGTAGCTGGTCAATGTGGGTGGTATAAGTATCCACTGCAGGCCAATATTACAAGGAGATGTTGCTCCTTTAGTTGCATATCAACGTTCCAGGCGTAAGCCTTGATCGGGTCAGAGGGAGAGGTTGAAAAAAATAGAGCAAAAATGTATTCAAGACAGGCCTATTGTGTGGCACATAACACTACAATCTCCAGGGCTAGTGTTGCTCTGACCTGTGGAGAACAACAGGAGACAAAAGAATACTGTTTTTGTGACATAGACAAAATTAAAACCATCACACACCACACTACAACCCAAACTGGTGAAGAAACAAATGAGTTCATACAGCAACGTGTTGATTGTGATATCCAGACTGGTGGTTCCCCTCGCTGACGCTGTTCTCCTCATTGACCTTTCACCATTTTTCACATGTAATCCAAATAATCCGTGTTGTATTATCTGGCGGCCACTGTGCATTAGCTTAAGCTAAACGTTTTTAGGTATGAATACAGCCTTTTATCATCCTCTTCATATGGTTTGCATTAGATGCTTTTAGAGACAGCTTTTAACTTCAGACACCAGCACTTCTTTTCCATTTACACTCCGTCTCAAGCATGTCCTGTTCTCCTCTGGTCTCTTGACGCCCATTTAGGTCGGCTTGTGCAAACAGACGCTATCAGCCGTGCGAAATGTTTTGTCTTGGTTCCATTAGCTGGCGCACATGGCTGCTCAAAGATGCAGCACGTCACAGGCTGAAAAACACTGCAGCAGGCTTAAGGGGTCGCCTTGGACGTGCAGTCGTTTTGATCGACCCTAGATGTGCCCGCCAAACGATAACAGTTAAGACTGAATGCATACTGTGGGTCCATTGACTTCTGTGAAGACCGCCGGATAAACCTGACACATTTTCAACACACATGCAGGTAATGCCACTTATGGACACTTTAATCCAAAGCAGCAAGTGTAGACATACATTATATTTCATCATGATGGGCTGCAGCTGTTACAGTGCTGTCAGCACCATGCTATAACTCAGAGAGCGACAACATGACACTGTTCACCAACTCCAAAGCATTTGTGTTAAGTTGAAAATGCTTTGTAAATATATATGTTCACTTTTGTCTCTTTATGTTGCAAAAAAGTATCATATTTTTTGGTTATTACCTGAGGCTAAGCCACTAAAGGAATGTTTTCATTTTAACAAATTCTTAGTACAAATGTTATAATATAAATATTGATAACACACACACACACACACACACACACACACACACACACGCGCATATAATTAATGTAAATTGCCATAAATCACCAGTGTAAACTAATTATACTTATTCAGTAGGACTCCGACTCATATTCAGCAGTTTATTTGTACTCTTAATTTTCGAATGCCAGAAAAAATTTCTGAGCTGTAGACTTTTCAAGAAACCTCATTAACCGTTAACTGTGGCAATCAGTGTGCTTGTACAGCAAGATGACTACTTTTGGGTACATGGGGGCATCCAGGTTAAAGTCAGACTTAAATAATTAGCCCTTTTTAAAAAGGAATTTTTTGGTAAAAATTGAAACAGCTGAGATTTGGGGTGCCCTGGTGGCTTCAAAGTTTAAGGCGCAAGCCAACATAACATTCCTCAACATTCTTGTCATTCGCTGATTTATTTTCAAAATACCCAAAAGCAAAAATGATGAGCCTTGATTAATTTGTATGTTTTAAACTTGCAAAAAAATTCTGTGAAATTTCAACTTGAGACTGTGCATCAAGAATCTCTACACAAGCTCTTTTCTCTGAACTCTCAAACAGCAACTTTTTCATCACCGTATTGACAAAAAAATGACGAAACATCAACAGAGATTAAATGCTCTTTTGTCTATAGGCAGTAATGGTTTATAATATTCATAATCAATGTTATTTGTTAGTGTATAATCACCTGAAAATAAGAATTGTTGTGTTTTTGTTGCCTTAGAATGAGGCATCAATATCTACATGCATCCTCTTCCTTGGAATATGGTAGCCCAGAATGTACAAATCAAACACCGGCTCCAGATAAGTCCAGTCACATTCTAATGTTGACCACCGTAGTTCTCCCACATGCTTGGCACTCGGGAGAAGTTTCAGATTAACAACTTCCCCACTAGATGCCTGACATGATGAAAAAGATGTGGACCTCTGCTATCGATGTTGTTAATCTGTGTAGCTACCACATCAGTAATATATAAATGCATTACTATCACAGTAAGCTCCATATGGCCACATGACAGGAGTTCAATCTCAGTGAGTGTAGTTTTGTAAACTTTGGGCACTTGGAGAATGACGCACCCCACAAATGTGCGCTCAGCTCCATCCATCTTCATGAAATGGTTTATTAATCCAAACCCCTCCGGCCAACAGGAGTGTAGGGCGGAATGTTTTCCCAGCTGTTTATGCTTTCCCTCATTTTTTTCATAACTGCACAAGTAGGGGATTAATCTCATAAAGAAACAATTAACAATCTTCTCTTTGTCAGCAGTAAAACAGCTGGGATGACCCGGGCTGGGCGGCCGGTGGCCTCTGCTGTGCTATTTGTTAGTCATTTGTTGAGGATGGATTAACTTGGAAACACCATTTGACTCATACTGTAAACTCGGGGCCCCCTTATTAGGGCAGTGTGTTTTCCGCTGCGGAGGCAGATGAAGTAGAGTTTGCAATGAATGTATGGGTGAATGTAGAGGGAGAGAGTGGAAGGGTCAAGTGGGCCAATAGCAGGTGGTCACCAGCTTCATGAGTGAGCAAAAATGGAGTGCATCTGTTCTGCTGAGAGTTTATTGTTGTTTTTACACTGTATTTACAGCTGTGAATGTGAAATGGTTATACTGGGAGATTTCTCTTGTGATGAGGATGCTGGTGCTTGTTGCATGCATGAAAACAGCTTTCTTCTTATATGGTGATGCAAAGTCATCTTGCACATTTTTAGCTAGTGATGGAATCATTTGTTCACAGATATTATACAAACATCCCCATGTCTCCAAACAAACCTAGCCTATTTTTATCTGTGTTTCTTAGAATTTGTCATCCAGAAATCTGATTATGCACAGAAACCTTATGCACTAATTAGGTCTCCATATTGTTAATAAAAATACCAGTACCAATACCAGTATCCTTTAAGTGGTAGGCTATAGATACCTATAGAGTACTTCATTCAATATGTACAGTATAAGTGGAGTAGCGTGTATTAGAGGCATACTTGGTGTTGAATGTTAACCGCTACTGCTGTGTTAGCTCATGCTAACTAGGCAGGCATTTAATTTACCATTTGCCGAAAGAGAGGCTACGGAGATGGCAGCAACAGAGTTTGCTGATCCAGCAGGAATCCGGATGGTCCGTGATCAGACCCCTGGCACCAAAAGATTTAAAAGCAAGTGTTGTTTAACTGGAGAAGTTTCAATACTTCTTGACATTGGGTTATTATCAATGCCTTAAAGGTATGATACCCAGCTCTAACACTGAGTGAGATAAAAAAAATAATTGGTCTAAACAGAATCATTACAATACAGAAATTTGCTACAGAAAAATTGGCACAAAAAGAACAAAACAGAAACATATTTTTTTAGCTTGTTAGAGCATAAATGCTTATGTTTCATGCCAAAAAATAAGCAAGCTACAGAGTTCATATGAAATTTGTCAGAAAAGTGAGACTATTGAAAACCACTGATGGACAACCATTTGGAGCTGGTGTGTAAACACAGGTGAGTATACATGAGGCCATATTCAAGTTTTAACATCCACCATTTTCAGACTAAAATAAAAAAGAAAATATGTGTGTGTTCAGTTTTATTTTGAAATCTTACAAGTTTCATTCTTTCTTCTCTTGTCTCTTGCTCTCAGATTTTCATTCTGTCCAGTTGTTCTCTGGTGATGAATGTTTTTGCGTAAATGACAGCAGCCTCTGATAATGTGTTGCACATGCTAATATCAGGGAGCTGAAAGCCCACTGAAACTGAAGACATCTGCAAGTTTAAACTCTTTAACAACTGCTTCCTCTAGCACTTTCTAAGTTCAAATGATACTGTGGTAAATCTCTCTGGTAAATCCTATAATAGCTACTCAGAACATCATAAGAACTCCCTGCAGCACCAATAGCAGTAGTTAGCATCTCAGTGTTTTCACTTGGCCAGTTCAGAAACTGCCATGTGATGTATCAGCAGTTTGGAATATTAACCACTAACTGTCTGCATTGGTTGGCCGGATCACTTATACCCAGCTGTCCACTGAGGATCAGAGGATAATTCACCCGATCAACACATGGCCGACACTTTGATGTGCACACACCACCATGGTAAAATCCTCAGCTTGCTTACCCATGTAGAAAAATGCCCTTGGACACCCTGTGAGGAGAAACCAACTAAGACTTTAAACACTGAAACATTGATGTGCCTGGAGTGAAGTACCAAAATTCTTGTCAATTATGTTGATTATACCAGAACACTGGTCAAAATGTCTTGATGATTTGTTCACATAAATTTTTTCCTATGTCTAAGGGTTTTTTGGAGTTATTTTGTTGAGAAAATAACTTGTATTGTATTGTTTGTATGAAGAACTGTTGTAAACCAACCTGTCTCACCTCTTAGTCTTCAAAATCTGCCACTTGGGCAGTGACTTCCGGCGACAGACATTGACGAAGAAGCCATACTCTCATGTCGGCATGATATGCAGCAGCTCGCTGTTATAGTATAATGACGCCTGACAGCGTCAGGGGGAAATGCGGCGGCACAAGAACAAAAGTTAAGGCAGCAAGAGGGGTGGTGAATGGGTCCGACAAATCACTGACTTTGAACCGTGAGGCTAGTGTTCACTTCCTGTAAGACTGTAGAGCCAAACCCTGGTATTAGTTCCTAAACTCAACCACATGCTTTTGTTGCCTAAACCCAACCATATGTGTTTGGTTGTTGAAGGAAAAAAAAAAGTCAATTTGCGCTGTTTTACCAATGTAGTACATTTATTTTGAAAGAGACTGTGTGCCATTGGTACATTTCCTATAAAAATGTAAGTGTATTTTGAAAAAAGGCAATGCATGTGAAAGGCAGAACTTGGCATGGCGTAAGAGAACGTCAACAACCAGGGTACCTTGCATGTCGTATCTGGACGTAGTCCATGACCAAATGTCAATATGTGATGAGGTCAGAGTGACCATGTGTTGTGTAAACTTGTAAAACTGTTGGATGAAATGCATTTTACATCAGCAGGCTGTTCTCATATACTGTTGGTATGTATACCTACAAAAAGTCATGTACCACACTTAATATATAACCCACGTAATCATGAGGCAGTAAGTCATATATAACCCACATAACTGGAAAGCTGTGATCACATGACCAATGCTGATGGAAGTAAAGGAAGTGGTATAAAGGCCAAAATCTACCGAAGGAGACAGGTTGGGGTGGTGAATGGGTCAAATAACACAGGACTTTCCAACAGGAGACTAGTGTTCATAACTGCATGAAATTAAGCAAACTTTGAGTTATTTTAAGGTAGGTCGTCACCGGGTTTCTCTTCCTAAACCTAACCTATATAAGTATCTTGCCTAAATCTAAGGACACCTAACCATGTTTCTTTTTATAAACCAAAACTATGCAACGTTACTTGCCCAAACCTAACCTACGTAGCCTTACTATAGGTACGTAACATCATTGGTGGGGCGCTAATTCATTAGATATCATACCAACAGTATGAGAATACACTGACCTCAGATCAAAGCAGCTGCTGAGCAATAGGCTGCCTTGATAGGCTAGGAATATTTAGGTGCCTGGTCACTGCCGTGTATTTTGTCTGATTAGCTGACAGACCCCACTGACCTTGTCTGAAAGCCCAGTTTCCATTTACATGTTATGGCTATGTCATTCCATTATACCCATATTAGAATTCTATGAACTGCTACCCTGTGTCTTGGTATTTTTGCTGCACATACATCATCTGCTCTACAGTGTGAGGTTATCAGGTTTGTGAGCCAACCAAATGTTTGGCTCACAGTAAGCTGTTGAGACAAAGTCATTACGAGTAGCCTGTGGTTCACAGTGAAGTGTTCCCAGGTGTAACTGGAGTAAATTCTGTCTCTGTTTTTGTTGGACGCCACATTGGAACCCTACCTGAACCTCAGCTACAGTCTGTGTTTACTTTGAGACTTTTTTTCGACTGTGGATCCTCAGGAGACGCGACACAACGAGAGATGAGCAGAAACTGGCAAAACACACACACTGTACCTGTGCAAGTACAGGCACCCACAAACTATGAGCTATGCACCTACACACAAACTCACGCCGACAGGCCAAACATGTCTGATTTACGTCTCTCACACTGGCCATAATCTCGATGTTTTCTTCCAACAGTAGAAGCAATTAAGTGCTGACATTTGTTTTTGCATCAACATTCCAAAGTTGACAAGTTGCTTCCCTCAGACAGAAAATGCAATGGCCATGTGTGTTTGCGCTGCCGTTTCCCACGCTACTTTTGCTTTCGCGGTTGCCTGCGACGTTTAAAATCTATCGATGTGCGCACCTTTCGCACATATGTTCGACAGTTTGTGTCATCTCCAGAAGGATGCAAACTGAAAAACACATGGTTGCTATGCGCAGGGCTGTAGTGTGGTGAAGTAGCAGCTTCTCGCTCTCTTTCTGACTCTGCAACATGCACTGAAATGTGGCACACAACTGCAAACTGTCTGCACCCACCAGGCCCTCATGCATCAGCTGTTAGTCTGAATCTAACATTAGCTTTCTGCACACAAGCTGACACGTACTGCTTAAAAAAACATCCACGACATTTCAAAACTTTGAAAAAAGCTTTATCCTATATCTGTTGTCACATTGGAAAGCTGCGTACAGTATGGTTATAGGACCAATAGCTGCACTGATTTGTGCTTTATTAATGCCTCTTGGTGGCTGATTTAATTAGACTTGATTTCTAAATCTTTCCATATTTTCGGACCTATATTTTGTTAGACTACTGCAAAATACAAGTTACAAGTGTTTAAATAGGCAGAAGAACTAAGACCTCAAAGCTCTTCTCACCTCGCTTTCTATAGAAGGCTAAATTAATTAGATTGGTTTAGCCTGTATGTTTAAAATAGCTACAAAAGACTAACATGACAGTGTAGACCACTGTTGACTGATCAATTTGCAGTCTTTTTTAATTCTCTCCTCTCTCCTCCTCTTTTCCTGTTTTCCTGTATTCCTGCTTTTTACTTTTGCTCAGTTTGGGGAACACCCATTTTTGGAAGTATCTTTTCTTTCTCCTCCCATAGGCTCTAATCTGAATACTTCCCTCATGTACGCCATCATCTCTCCTTCTTGGACTGCTTACCCATGCTTTAATTATCACTACTATAACTGCTAAATTAAACTCACTTCCAGCTTAACCAAAACTGCATCATTGTCTTTTTAGTACAGATCAAACCCCAGGGTCAAAATGCATCCCTAAAATGCTAAAACTTAATCTTTTTGGTGCCTGTGGTAAAAGTTGCAATAACCTGAAAAACCCAACCTGAAAATTTTACTAGCAACTGAATTTTATGGATGAAATTTGAGAGGAAAACCAAAATCAAATTTGCAGCAGGGGCAGTGACAGGGGAGTAAATCCTTAAATTGACTCTGATGGGTATGGACTTAATGTTTTGATGTTTATTTGTGCTCTAAGTTAAGGCTTGCGCACACAAAATACGTAAATACAATCTCAGGTTGTGTCAATCATGTTTACTCACTGGCTCAGAACCTTTTGTCCATGACTATGGTTTTTGGAACAGGTTAGATTTTCTGTTTTTTTTACATCTGTCAAAGCTAAGAGAGAGTTGTTTGACTAAGAAGGAATGAAGAAAATCTGGTGTGATCTGCAGGACACATACACCTGCAACAAGAGAGAAGAACAGGGCGCACAGTATAATTTCATAACTCGGATAGCCTACTTTTAACTGGTCAGACAGTAATATTCGGGGGATGATGATGAAGATGAACTAAGTGTGAGAGGTTTCTGTG
>JAPZEB010000004.1:28601356-28623566 GCA_029783705.1 Chaetodon striatus
CACATGGGAGCCATTTCAGGGGCACAACCAGACAAAATGAGTCTTTAATAACACTCTGCGGAGGGCCTTGTAATTGCAAGCGAGTGGAACATTTTCTAATTATAAGCGCTTGCAGGCACACACTCATTTCTTGCGCCTTCTGTAGCCTAGCATGCCCCGTTAGCCCGTAGCTAGCCATGCGGCTGAAACCACATGAGATGTTGAAGATTGCAGGCTGGCAGAAGTTGTTTTGCTCGGGTTGGGTTTTCAGTCAGGGTTGGTTAGCTGAGTAAACACTATGTGAAGTGGGCAGGGCGTATGTGCAGTGAGATTCTAAACAAAATCAAGGAAAGTACAAATTTTCCTTATGTTTGGCACAAGTCTGAAGTTGTGTTGTTTCTGGTTAGCAATTAGAGGATGTGACTGTCAACGTAATTATAACTTCCTAATTGCGGCCGTTCTGTTCCAAGTTGGATCCCTGTTTGGAAAACAAATTTTTTTCTTCCTTTTTCTTGTCGTATTTCCTACAAGAAATTCCAGGAATATGTTCATTTTAATGCAATACTACCACCAGCACTTATTTTAATTAAATCTGTTGAACCTCCAAAGCAGAGACTGTCGGGGGCGTTGAAATATCAAAAGCATATTGAATAAGGCTTTTTTGGGGATTCTGTGACATGCTCAAAGAGTTCAGCAGGGCAGATGTTTGCAGAGTTTAAATGTGGGTCATTTGGTTTTCTCTCAAAGATTCAGGAGCAAAATAAACTGTTAAACAATGAATTTCACCCCAGTTTCTTAAATTTGATCAAAAGTTGCTCTGATCTGAGATGTTAAAGAAGCATTTTTTACACATCACTAGTTTTGCAGCCCAAGCAAAAGTCAGTATGCCAAAGCAAGCTTTATTTTTTGGCTATTTTCCCACACTTTTATCAATTTTGGCGTACTTCACATCCTTATTGAGAATAATTTTACCATTCATGCAGGAATATTTCAATTTCTTCAGTTAAAGTTGAATATTTTTTGCAAGGTTAATCTTTACTTATACTATTCATTCATTTTCCATGACAGCTTATTCTGGAACATGACAGTGGGGAGAGGCGGGGTACACCTTGAACAGGTCGCCAGACTATCACAGGGCTGACATATTAAGACAACAACCATTCATACTCACATTCACACCTACAGCCAATTTAAAGAGTCACCAAATAACCTGCATGTCTTTGGACTGTAGGAGGAAGCTGGAGTACCCAGAGAAAACCCACGCCAAAAGGGGGAGAGCATGCAGACTCTGGGTTCGAACCCCCCACCCAGGAACCCTCTTGCTGTGAGGCGACAATGCTAACCACTGCACCACTGTGCCTCTGTTTTATTATACCAAGTTTTGGAAATTTGGTCCAGATAAGAGGCTGTTTCAGCACTGACCCCTGGGCTCCTACACAGAGTTGCTGACCTCTTTACTCATGCTCAGACCTTCAATATTCAACCCAATCACCTAAATAAGTATTGGCATTGTATGTTTCTGCAAACCAAAGTTACATTACATTTGTATGCCATTTCATTGTATTTGTATGCCGTTTCAATAATGCTTGGTTATGGTACGCAAAAGATCATGTTTTAAATACCCACATTTTATGGCACTATCCTGGCAGGAAACACAGCAATTTCTGAGTAGAAAAATAGTTGCTTTTCATGGCACTATCTCTGATGGAAACACAGTGACAGGTTGCTAAAAAAAAATCCTAATTATCCTAATTTTAAGAACTGTACGATGCCAACACTTTCTTCTGGTGACTGGGCTGCAGTCTTAACATCTGGCTCTAAAGAACCATTATGGGCACAAAAAAGTACTTACCAGTGTCATTTTTTTTACCACTGACCACTGAGCTCCCGCCCAGTTTCATCTCGCTGATAGCTGCTCCAGCTGTAACCCGTCTTTATGAACTCAGAGCACATCCAATGACCTTGAACCCATAGATCAACTGGTATTTTATCAGCGACAGCTCTATTGACCCGGTGACTGAAAGTAGCAGTCTTCATGTCTCAACCAGAGCTCCTGTGGCTGATCTGCCGTGACCTTTTGCCATCCCAGTAATGCCATAATTAACAACCAGACCTTAGGAGTAAATAGATGTGAGCCAAAATGCTAAGCAATTGGGGAAACTTACCAGTTCAACATCAACCACACAACAGCACCTCTGGGCTTCTTTCTATTTGCCTCCATTCTGGACGACCTCCAGTGCTAGCTTTTAATCTGGCAACAGATCTTTGGTGCTTAGAAATACCGCAACTGCAGTCTCTACAGCCAGCTCTAGCTCTATCCTCAGTGGGGCTGAAGTTCTAAAGGAGAGAACACTGGGGTTATTTGTAGGGTCAAAAGAAGGGCTACAGAGGTTCTTGGAGGAAAAGACTGTATGTATATGTGTTTCTGTATCCGCTTTTGTTTCAATGGCTCCTTAAGATACTGTATTGTCCAGAAAACAAACCTGGAAGCAGGTGATGAAACTGTGGTCTCCACCAATCATAAAATGACTCCATTTAAGAGAACTGCTCATTTCTGTTGTAGGAGTTTACACAACCTTCAGCAGGACAACGGTTCGAAGTGGTGCATGGTTATCGTGAGAGTATGAAAAGCAGGAGATCTCAAGGCCTGGGCTTCACTCCACAGAAAGCACGCAGGACACGTTACAGCCTCAGACTTACCTCTCACTGCTGTGTCAACAGTTCTCGTCTGCAGCCATCGGAGTCAGATCTTTTGAGATTTTACGCACGCTTGCAAAAATGAAAATCAGCACGCAAACGCTTATCAAGGAACTTTTCTTTACAACATACATCTTCATAGTTTTACGTATTCTTCCTCTCAGTTATGATTATAAGTTTATTTTCTAGATCTTCGAAACACAACTTTACAGACAAGTCCTTGAGGACTAATTACTTAATAGTAATATTGTTCAGACCACTTATATGAACATAAAAATAAGGGTAAATATAGAAACAATGTATGCTTTGTAGTATATACTTATTCCTAGGTCAACTTTGATCACATAGACTTTCCATAGTTGCATTATTTTCCATTTTGCTTCCAAAGAATTTGTCATTCAAAGAAAATTTACATGAACCATTTAAGACCTTACTGTCTGTCTGTCTACGGTGTGTTATTATTGTTATTTTTTCCATCATTGTAAAGCCTACAGGTGTCGTTTCACCCCCCACACTCAGCAATAGAGTTGGTAAATAATGTGTTATTTTAACAAATGGGCAAAATGGCAAAAACTCAAGGCAAAGAAAACAAAAGAATATACATAAAAAACAACATTTAAGAGTTCTCAAACTTTGTCAAAAAGGTTTGACAAAGCATTTTTCTTGATACAGTATGATGATATCACATATGGTCTGTAGATCCCATCTTTTTCCAAGGATTCCTGGAGACGACAACACACTCACATTGAGTTTATTATTAATATTTAAAATGCCATTTTATTACTGCTCCATTACCTCCCACAAAAACATTTAAATGCCTTGCATATAATGTCAAAGAGTCGTGTCTTTTTTTAAAATATATAATATGGTTGAGAAATGAAAATATACCTCATCTGAGCAATACATATAGCTTTTGTTAGAATGACCTGTATTCTATAGGCGACAAGTGGATGTCAACAAAGAAAAAAACAAACAAACAAACAGAAAACCCATACTCACTTAAGGTGAGTAAGAAAAAAAAAAAAAAAGCTTAGTCAATGCTTGATTCCCATCCTAAGGTTATTGTCTGGTTGTCTTAAAGAGACAACAAACGTCTCATCAACACAAACAATAAATTCATACGTACCATTTCAGACTAAGTGTGCATTTTACAATATATGGGCAATAAATAAAAATGCAAACTTGTTATTGTGTCTCTGAATCCTCTTACCGGCTCTCATCAGTCACGTTGAGTCGTCTGACTCAGGCTCAGGCTGTAACGTACGCATCAAACGCATCATGGAGGGTAAAAGAAAATAAGCAAGAGACAGAGCTGTATTGAGACATACAGTCTACTCACACACACACCCACCCACACACACACACACTGCTTCTGGATGTCTTTAGCGTCTGGTAGATTTACAGTGAGGAGGTCGGCTGGAGGAGAATGTGTGTTTCTCTATGGGAGTGTGTGATGAATAGCATTTGGCTGGCACCCAGGCCAGACAGCCAGTGTGTTCTCCCCAGCCAGCCAGACAATTGTTAACATACAGCCCACCTGAGACCCCGAGCTCGTAAATTAGAGCCATTTAGCTGAGCTGAGCCACCTTTCAAACAGAAGCTGACAGACGAAGCACGAGGCCTCCAGGCTTTCCACCTTCTTTATTTTTTTAGTGGCTTCTTTCTTTTATTCTTTTTTATTAAATTCTTTTTAGGAATTTCCTTTATTTATGTTTTGATTTCTTTCTCTTCTGTTTGTGTTATTGCTTCAGTGTGTCTGCTGGTCATTAATGTAAAATATTTCTACCTTTATTTTTGTTATTATATCTTTTTTCCTCTCTCTCAGTCACAATCTTGGCCTTTGCTGGTGCAGCAGAATCTGTGCTGGATGGAAATGTTGACAAGGCGATGATAATTCCATATTTCCTCAACAAATTTCACTACTAATTTTCCAAAGTTTTCTCCCAAAAGCTGGAGAAATATGTTGTCACCATTCAGTCAAAGTGATTGATGCTTCCTTACTGCAGCGATGACATACCTAATCTCACAGGTTGACATCATAATACGATCATATCACAACAATACAGTGCAGTGCACTTAATATTTAAGAGCAATATAGATGAAAAGGGGTGTGTATGTATGACACAATACAGGGACTTCTTATGTCATTTTTTTTGTGCACTGATTTCCTTATTTTAAGCTGCAAAGTGCTTGGGGTAACTTATTTTTTTCAGACAAAGAAACACTTAATGGTTTTGTTACAACACCTAATATTGACCTAACATTTCTTCCCAAGGTGTCTGTTGAGATAATGAAACTCAACATATCTGAATTTAGTGAGCTGAGAGGAAATTTGGGGATTTGTGGTCATTATAACATCATCACAGACACAGATCTTTACTTAAATTAGAGCTAAGTGATGCAGGTGTATTCACTGAATTTTCTTTTTGTGCAAATGCACAGGAGTGCCATTTGTACTGAATGAGGGGAAACCATTTGGCGCTCATTTCTAGAAAACCAGATGTCAAACAAAAAAACAAACAAACTAGATGCAGTTCATTTTCAAATTATAATTACACATAAAGATCTGATCTGACTTAGGAAATTCAGTTGCTTTGTACTTGAGTTCGATGTGTTTGACATTTATTAGTTAAAGAGTTTATCTGTCTGGGAATGGTTCAACAGTTTGACCCAACAGATGGAAAAGACCGACAGGAAAAGCCACAGCACTGCCAGCACAGCGTCTCCTGATGAACAACACAGGGAATATTGGCCTTACAGGTGATTTATTGTTTGATTGTAGAGTCTGAGCTCTCTTATTTAAGCCAGCGGGGTAAGATGACCTGTCTCGTTTCCAAAACAATGTCACATTGACTCTTAAAAAACAGCATGCAATATCATGATGCAAGGCTTGTGAGTGACTAAGAGCGTTTCTATTTAGGTTAATCAAAGTTCTTATAACACATATTAAAATACAGAGGTCTCCCCCTATAGAGTCTTTACACTGTACAGGAATAAAGGAGATATTTGAGAACATTTTAGGAACAAATTAGAACAAATTAGGATTCCTACAACACAGTGTATCATGCCAGAGTTTTTGTTTGCACATAGAGAGATACTCTTAGGAGGGGAGCAATATTTTATAAGCTTACTCTATTGTGTGTAGAATGGTAAAGGAAATACAGTTACCTTCATGTATCTTTATATCATGGTTTAGTGCTGCCCTCTCATGGCTATAACATGTAATGTGGTTTGACTTAAAAAACCTGCAATAATGTTACCCTTAAACTTTACATAGAGTGTCAGCGAGATGCCTGCAGTATACACTCACCGGCCACTTTATTATGTACACCTGTTCAACTACTCGTAAGGCAAATGGCTAATCAGCCAATCACGTGCCAGCAACTTAATACATTTAGGCATGTGGACATAGTCAAGACGTTCTGCTGTAGTATTTCAGAAACTGCTGTTTTTCTGGGATTTTCACACACACACCCATCTCTAAGGTTTACAGTGGATGGATATCCATGGCTAGTAGATGGTAATGTGATTAGACCCATAAACTCTACGCTAGCGTTACCCTTTAACTTTACATCAAGTGTCAACAAGGTGCCTGCAGTATATGTTTAAAATGCATTTTGAGTTTATTGTGAAAATAGATCAAATTTGGTTGCTTTTGAAAAGAGCTTGATTTGATTAGTTTAGTTACTCGTAAAAAGATTCTTCTGACCTCCAAACTCTACCCTCTGAATGCTCATCCTGATGGCATAGTGATGTTTGGAAGTGGAAAAGCTTTAGTAAAGTTTGCTTGTTAGAAGCAAAACAGTGTATAGCCTTTTCATGGGCAAAGAGAGGAATGTTGTGGAATCTCCTAGTGACTAAACGGTAATGTCTTCTTGATATTTTACCAAAAATTTTGACTGATAACGTCATAAAATCTGGCTTACTTTCTACAGCTGTCTGGAAAACACTAATGCTCCTAACTTATACCTGGTAGGAGGCACCCAGGTGATCCTTTAGTTATACTTCTGAATTAGACCTGCACCACTTTTTCTTGTGGATAACTTATCCTCTTCATCTTCAAAAAAAATCCCGAACACTGCTGCTAGGCTGTTAACCAGGACCAGCAGGTCAACCCACATCACTCCCGTTTTAGTTTTTTTACACTGGCCTCCCATCAGTTATTATTATTATGATTTTATTCTTCAAGACTAGGACTGTAAGGAGGAATAAAAACAGTTGAACTGGTAGTAAAAAAGTTTGTAAGAAGCCATTGCTTTGTGTTAGGGAGGTCCAAAACCAAAATCAGTGATAGGGAACCACTGCTGCACGCCACAATAACATATCCATCCAGCAGGGGGCGCCACAGCCCAGGAAAAGGATTACCTTTGGTTCTCTTTCAAATGTGCCCTAATGACTTAAACATATCCACACTCCTCACTGTGTGGACACCACCTCTGAGGCTTCTCAAATATGCTTTAAACCCCAAATTACAGCAGTGTAAATGTTCCAGGGAAACTGTCTGCCACATACATTTCACTTTAAGTGCACATTAACATTCTCATTGCATAACTCCACGGCACTGCTGGACCACTTCGATCTCTCCACAGCTGAAATGAAATCGTAGCTCTGCTGCCTGAATACACACAGGAGGCTGAATGCTTGTATTGTGGATTTGAATGGCTTTATGTAGCATGTCCTTCACTGAGTCCTGTTGTCTCTGTTAGGTAGTGTGTATCGATACGTCTCTTTGCCAGTGGCTGTATTGGCTTCATTTGTGTGAATACACTGAATAAATTCTCTCCTCAGATACATCTTCAATTAAGTTCATATCAACTCTAACGGGCGACAAATAAACGATGTTGCCAAGTTCAAAGCAGTCTTCAAACACCTTCTAGTATGAAGATATGAGTCCTTCCTTCCTGGCGGCCTTTTTTTAAGTTCATGAAGACGATGGAAATATGCAGATAGCAGTTTCCGTAACGAACACCACCGTTTCCACTGCCTCGCTCCAATATAATTTAATAGCCGTTTTGGTAATTTAGCCAGTCTGTTAGGTGTTATGTGTTAATGTGTCTTAATTACAGAGTTGACTCTTAGGGCCTTCTTTGTATGGCGATGGGGGGTGGCCTAATATAACAAGAAAAAAAAAAGACCCTGAAACATTTAAAGGATAACGCCCTCATTTTATTAAAATTATATTAATGATTTCATTATTCCCAGCAGATTGGATTTGTATTCTGCTCCAGACCCCTTTTAGCGTGGAAAACAAATGGATTTGGAGTTAATGTTGTCATAATGAGCAGACTTTTTTTTCCCCCCCACTCTGTCTCATACAAGCTCAATCCAGTTTGTAATATCTTCCAGACAGGCTAAAGTGTGGAATAGATTTATGCCCACAAAAGGCTGATAAAATCCTTATCTGTGATTAAAATTCACTCTTCTCTCATCGTTAATATGCTTATTAGATTTTTTTCCCTCCCTTTTATTTGATGGAGAGATTATTACAGTTTGCGTAATGGTGGCATTGTGGCTCGTTCCACTGAAGCACCGCTCGTATCTCTGCACCATCGGCTCCCAAAGACTCCGGCCGGCGTGAAGTTTAAACTTGGCCGGCGGTTTATGATGCTGAAACTTTTATCGCTGTTTTATGTGTCACAGAGATCAGAAAAGGGAGTTGGGGCTTTGAAGGAAAGAAGGGAGAATAGACATACATTTCTGACCTTTAAAAGAAACACTTCATTGACCTATAAAGAAGTGAAAGATTTCGCCCTGCAAAACTATGACAATCATTTTGACCGGGCCTTTCAGCTCTGACCTTTTTCAACCTTTCTCACTGAAGTTTTTCAGTGTAAGTTGGAGACCAGTTGGCCTCGTGGTTATGAGGAGAGGCTACGCTGTAACCTAAAGGTTACAGATTCAATCCCTGCAAACAGCCACTCCAGCTGATGGATTTGGGAAAAATATGGAGGTAGCATTTGACATTGCTGACATGTTGGTGAAGGGAGATGTTGAAGCCTAGAGTTTGGGTTTACTGCCTGCTGCCATTTTTGTCAGTAATAGAAGCCAAAACAGCCACAGCAGCCACAGCAGCTACCATGGCTGAGGGTGATAGACAGACAAACATGTCACTCAAGCAAACAAAACACAACTTTATTTAAAACCCGTGGACGTTCATTCCAATACCCCCGCTCGACTCCTCCATCCTCGATCACCTGACTTGAGTGACGCATTCGTCAATGTAGTCTGAGAATTGAGGAGCAGCTGTGCTCTTTAACAGACTGACACGCCCCCTTATTGGATATCAGTTATTGACTGGATGCTGCCATCAATTGGGCTGATCTAATAACCACATCACTGTAATTTCATATTAGAGGGAAGACAGAGGCCAAAAAGAGATTAAACTCAAGTGTATCACTCCACACTTTTATATTTGTTTTCTGATTCGCCATCTAGTTGAACAAAAGGACCACAAACAACTTTCTTCATTTATTATGAAGATTCTTTTCTTCATGATCTGTTATTTCCTCCATTAACTTTTATTATAGATACAATAAAACTGAAAGATAGTCCGTCTGTCACCAAGAAACACTTTTTACGCCATTTATTGTCATTTCCATTTACCCAAACATGAGGCCGATAATTCCTGAGCACTGGGTTTGATGAATTACATAATTTTAATTTGCCTAATAAATAATTTCCAGCCCTCAAAAGACACCATAATCACGTTCTGCATTAATAAATAATGACTTCACAATCAGATTATCAACAAATACAGATGCAAGTAATGATTGAATAATATACCAGTTATATACCATTTCAAAATGGTCCCTGTGCCTCTGAGCAGGAGACAGTATACACAGAATAAATACGGAGAGCAGGTTGTTATTCATGTGCGGGTGTTTGTTAAACGGAGAGAAAACACTGCTGCTCTGGCAGTGATAACTGTGTGACTTTATTAGTATTAGCACAGTGCACATGTGTGCAGACACAAACTCCATCAAAAGTCTCCACAGCTGTTAAAGCCGACTCACAGCTGATCCAGCTGTCAGTCGGGCGCCGCCATCGGAAACAGACAGCGCTTGATGCTTTAGAGGAAAGGATGTCTCCTCTCCTCACATGGTATCCATACAGCTTTCCATGCATCTCCAGGGAGAAGGACTAAGACACAAGGTGAAGATGCAAGTGAGGGAAATGTTGGTAAAAAATAAGGTACTGGGATGAACCCTACACTTCCACTTTTCCTATTTTGCCTGACTGGACTTATTATCAGGACTGTGCGGCTTCATTGTCATCTCCTTCAATCTCCTGTTGTATTTGTTGCACCAGAGCAAAGATCATCTTCATCACTCATTCTTTAATTATGTCTGACAACCACACTCAGAATAGCTCTGGCTATCTTCATCCTACGCAGAGGTCTAATCAACCAGAATTATTAAAAACACCCATATGGGTGTGCAGAACCTTAAATATTCTCTTTTAAGAGACAGTGAAACACCTCTTAAATTCACCTCCAAGACAGAAGAAGTAAAATGAGCTACTCGACCTAAATGAAAATGACTTTGAGAGGAAGTGTAGAGGTAATCCCTATGAATACATGTTGCTGTGAAAACTGCAAAGGTTTGTTTTTTCAGTCAACAGTCACATGTCGTTTATGAAAAGAGTAAAATATATAACAGACCAACAATAAATGAACAATAAGCTAGAATGTTGAAGTTGCAACACATTAAGTGAGCCAGAGCCGCAAAGTGGGTCAAAGTGGGTGTAATTGTTTACAACTATGATGAGAGGATGACACAGAACTGTTCTTTGGGTCACATGAGAGTAAACTGAAGGAACAGCAATCAGGTAAATTTGTTTTCTCTCCTCTCCAAGTTTGATGTCAGCAAATAACAGTAGTGTTAAGTGCATCTCTTGGTTTGTGTACTGCTCGCTGGCCACCACTTCCCTGGTGTGCTCTGTGACTTTGTGCCTGACAAAACTGAGTGAAATATAGCTATTTATTACGTTTGATAAATGCCAACGGGAAACAGTGTTTATAGGCATGCCGCGCATAAACATGCATTCATATGCACATGCATTTTTCATTTTTTCCAGCAGCAAACTCTGGGGACTAGTCCAGAGACAGTATAAGGGTGTGATGACACTCCTCACAGGGGCATACAATTTAAAAAACATGATGCTTATCTAGTCTCAACATTTAGTTACAGCTCTTCACTAATGCAAGATGGAAGGCAATGGATTGACTATTGATTAAATATTGATTTTAAACTGTTTTTTAGCAGGATACACTGGGCAATATGAATGCACATCTTTCAGTAAATAAGAACTATCGAGTTTCTAGCCGAGCCATCTTATAAATAGTATTTTATATTTAGAAATTTGTAAAAGGAAATGTAAGGGAATAGGATTGTTGTCTATAATTAACATGTATTGTGTTTATACTGACTGAGAGTGGATGTGAATCAGCTAACACTTTTAAAACCTTTACATTTTACCTGTTGCTAAATATTTAGCTCTTTTCTTGGGCAATTTTATTATTAAGGTTTTATTAAACAGTGCTCCTTTTGTCTTTCTTTCTTATGTGATCACTGTACCAGATTTTGCACAATACTATTACAACATTTGTATTAAAATATGTTCTTCACCATGTGATTGCCTTTTGCATCATATCTTTTTTGGTCATGTCATGACACCTTACAAATGAAGAAAGGTGAGATTGCGCCCTTTCAAATGGGACTTCAACATTAAAATTTGCATCAACCAGCAAAGAGCCCTGAGAGGGACCATTCATAGACTTAAGGGGTGGTTATGCTGCCTCACCATTCTGTATAAAAGGTACGATTGCGGAATGGAGGGACAGAGTTGTCTCGCCTTCAAGCCGGCATTAGAGATAGTAAAAGCGCCGAAACTACGTCTGTATAAAAGGGACAGCAAGCAGGACGGAATCATGGGTGTGCAAGGGTAAGACGTTTTGACGATGTGTTATGTATGTGCCACTTTGGGAGCTTTGAAAAAAAGCTGTTAACAGTTAGCAGCTAACTCAAACAAGAAGAATAACGGCTGAAAATGTCTATAAATTGGGAAAACAATGAGGTCCAGGGGTCCTTAACCTCCATGCAGAGGACGAGATCGGCTGCCATATAACAGAATTGGTAAATGATTGTTACTGTCATGTTAGGTCATTGTTAATGTTTAAAGCGCAGCTGAAGCGAGTATTATATGTAACATGAGAGCAGGAGTCAGCAACCTTTACTCAGAAGAGCCATGTTTGTCCAAAAAAAAATACAAATCTGTCTGGAGCTGCAAAACATATTTGAGCCTTATAGTGAAGGCAACAAAGTCTATTAAGTCCAAATGATCCTATCAACATTTCTTACAGGTCTTAATGAGCATTCATCATGTTTTACCACAAGGTTGGTGCTCTGCAGTGGGCTATTTATGATTATTTGGTAATTTAACTTTGCAGCATTGGAAATTAATACGTCCAGGCACTATTAAACTCTATATTTTCCCTTTGAGACTTTTCCTTTTATGGATTTGGAATCCATAGCTAGACTAGCTAGGGAAACTCAAGACGAGCCACTGTTACTGAGGTTTGGCAAAATTTAGAGGAAAAGGCGCCTGGCCGTAAACGTTGACTATCGGCTACACATTTTTACAGTAAAAGAATATAGGAATCACTTTAGACCTACAACAATGGCATATGAACATCAACATGTTAAAAAAATAACTGTTATTTATTTCCATGTAATTTTTGGTCAAAGCCATAAGGAGCCACTGGAGAAGAGCTCAAGAGCCACATTTGGCTCCGGAGCTGTGGGTTGCCTACCCGTGTACGAGAGGCTGATGTTCTTGTGTTACATGTCATGCCCGTCATGCCCCTTTTGATCCTGCAATGCCGGAATGTGATCTAAAATCACACACTGCAGCAACATGATGCCACCGTCACTTGGGTCTGTATCAAAATGCTAAGACAGCACGAAGAAGAGTCCAATAGTGCGATCTCTGTATAAAAAGGGCTTATTTAAAGAAGGTGTAGTCTTCACATGCTTACTAGTACATTATGTGTGCTTAAACTAATATTAACAACACACAAGTTGATTTAGTGTCATATAAAGTGGCAACATGGTATGATGAGGGGTGGCGGCAAACCCCCCAAAAAGCTTAGGCCCACTAGAAGTCTAGGGTCAGTACAGTGGCTGTAGCATAACACATACAAATAATACTCTAACATTTGGGGAGTTCATAAATGTACTGAATATCAGTCAAGCTGCATCCAACAACAGAAGGTTCAACTGAAACCAAATGTTAGCGGCAGAGTAGCAGCTATCATTATAAAACTACCCAGTTTTTCTTCTGCTTAAAGTATGCCAAACAATCCATAAACATAAAAGCATAATTTTCTGTGTGGCAGAGCATTTTTACAAGGAGAGAGCTACTAAATCAGTTAGTTCAGTACAAAGTGTTTTACAGGTGACTGACAGGCTAATAATAAGAGTGTAGAAATATAAGCAGTGAAACAATGGGAGACTAATGAACACGAAAGAGAAAAAATATGTAAGGGGAGAACAATAAAATAAAAGCTATAAAATAGATAGAGGACAATAAAAACATTCTCAAAGAGAAACAATAAATGTAAAAAATCCCCATGAAGTTGAGAGAGAAGCTGAACAGACATTTAGTGGTGTGCAAAAGCTGCAGTTATACTTTTATTTACTGCTGCCAAGTACCTAACTGATGTCGTTCCATTTTTAGTGCAGCTGAACACCTTGTGGGGTTTTTCACATGCTACAGTGTGATTAATGGTATATAAAAGGAAATCATTAAATATCTGCACAGTGTGTACTTTCTAGATTTAAAAAAAAATCTTTCAATTAAAACATTTTTTTAAATTCATATGCTGCTCTCAAGCTACACAAAAACATGAAAACAGTTTCTATTTTCTTTTGACATGTTTATGTTCAAATGCTTGACTGATTTGCTGACTTTCCACTTAGCAACCCAGACATTCTCTGGTGTATCATGTTCCTAAAGGGGCGAGCACAATTCAGTATACTAATTAAGTATCCAGCTGCTAATGTGTAGTATAATAACCTTGTTGTCACTGGGGGCTGTGAGATCTCTTAAATGAAATTAGTGCATGTATGAGTTTCTATATCTCTGATAATAAAACCAGTGCTTTTATTGTGTGTTATTTGGTGCAGGTTCTATTTTGGCAGCCTATGGCGAGCAGCGCATTTTGGAGAAATATGACAATCTATTATGACTGCCCCCTCCCAAACATGCATTGCACACACTGCAGTCCTGTCAGTCAGCGTATTAAACACACAGAGACCCTCTGCACTGCTGCAGTTCTTCACTGCATGCTGGTTTTCATTTCAGCGCTCACAGCAGGTGCCAAGGAACAGACTCCCAGGCTTAATGCTGGGCTCATTTCCCAGGTCAAGACTTTATTGATTGATATAGAGTACAATTACATAACCCGCAATGCATATCCCCCGGCCAGTTATTAGTATAATTTCCTTTATTACGCCCTCTGTGAACTCTGAGGGAGCGCCGCGGGCCATGAGCTGGGACTGTCTCTTTCTTCTGACTGGCGAGTATTAAAGTCCTGACCTGTGATTTCAAAGTGTCACAGCTGCCAGAGTCGGTTAACTGTGACAATTACATGACTTGAAATGACAGCATGATTCTGTCTTTTCTATTTCTTATGTTCTACGATGGGTCTTGTCACAGCTTACGAGGTAAAATGCTCTATAATGAGAAGTAATAATATCAGATCAATATGTTCTGTACCTAATGTTCCTTGCACAGTGAAGGAAAAAAATATCCAAGCGTCTTTTCTTTTGTACAAACAAGTGAAAAATATCTGCCGGTGGAGTGAGATAATTTTAGTTTTTTCATTATGATTTATTTCAAAAATGTTCTTCCAATAAATCACCAGATCTTGGTTCAAAACTGAGCTACACAAGAGGTTAATGGAAAAATCTTCTCATCTATCGGCTCTAAATCCCGCTCCCCAGTTTGGGAGTGCTTTGAGATTTAGAGAAGAGCATCCTGTCCTGTCTGGCTTTCAGTTGCTATGAATTGAAGTTGACACATTTTGGAAAATGCTTAGCATTTCACTGAGCCTGGCCTCAGTTCTCTATACTGTGTTTGGATAAGGCTGCTATCATGTCAGGCCAACAGCTTAGCCTTATCTGTCAAAATAAAAACAGTACTTGATATGCAGTAAAGTCTAATTTAGCTGATATGTCAGTGAATAACATTCAAGACAACCCAGAATGTTGGCATTATATGTTTCTGCAAAACACAAATATGTTACATTTCATGTGTAGCCGTTTCATGTGTGACATATTTCTTTCTTTATTTTTCATTTTTCAATTTCCTGTGACAGTGCTGTGGTTAATGTGTGGTTAGGTTTAAGCACAAAAACCACTTAGGGTTAGAAAGAGCTAATGTTTTGGCTGAAATACCTGGCACAAACATGACTGGAATAGTGACGTGAAAAGAACAGTTTTGTCACAACAAACATTGCTGGAAGTGTCCAGACGTGTCCTCAAAGTACCTGTTGTTTGTTGGTCTCAGGCAGTGGTCTGCTGCTGTCTGCTGTTTGGTAGCCACCTTGCCCGAGGTATCACGCCACTCACCATCCTCTCCTGATGAGAAACACAGCTCATATACATGTAATCTAAACTACGTCACTTAAGAAATGTTGATATGATACATATGAAACACCTAAATGTAACATATTTGTGGTGTGCAAAAAACTACAATGGGACCATATTATTCTTGAACTGCTGTCCAGGAACATATATTCATTTAGCTTGATAGCCATTTACAAAAAGTAATCTACAGGCTGTGTTGGGGGCTTGCCTAGGGCATTGAATGTGCTAGGTCTGGCACTGCTTACAGGGGCATCTGTGCAAACTTTCAGCTATCCTTTATGTGGCTCTAACTTTACCTAAGTTACAGAGGTGGGGGGGGGGGGGGGGGGTTGTGCAGAAGGTTACAGCCTTAATTGAAAGAAATTGTTGGGGTAGCAAAGTTCTAAAAAGTTACTTCCAGCTGCCATCATTCTTAAGTTTTTTTCCTGTGGCCCAAAACCAAATGGTCTCACTTATTTCACCACACTGCGATTTTATCCATGACAACTCTTGAAACTGTTTCAGTGACAAATTTTCTCATTCCACGGATAGATATCTTTTTTTTTTCCACTTGCAGTAAGAGTGATGAGAGAAATAAGACTCAATAGTATATCAAGAGATTAACTTGGGCCGCCGGGTCGCCAGCTCCTCCACTGTGGATCGCAGCTTTTACTGCTGCTAAGTATAAAACATAGATCAAACTTCACTGCAAGCTTGTCTGTCTGTAAGTAACCATCACTATGTAAACACTACTTGTCATCAGGATGGATGGGTTTGGGCACGGAGCCGCTGGCCTATGAGGTCTGTGTTATTGTTGTGAATGGATGGGAACACTCACACACTCAAACACACACACCCTTATGACTCATCCAGTGTCTCTGTTTAGTTACTCCGCTTTCAGTCGTACAGGGAGTGTTCTCAGACAGACATGCCCAAACGCACGTGGAGAAACACGTGGATTTGTGGACGGGTTCATCCAAGGATTCACCCGGTTGCAACAGGAGGCATAATTTTAGATCTGCAAGTGTCAGCATGGCAAGTATGAACATATGCTCAAGATTTGAAGGGTTTTTTAAGGTCAGCAGTAATAGACCAAGTGGCAGTGTAAGGGACTGAAAAACAAAGCTAATGTGGAAAATACCAAAACTGCAGTTCCTCTACTGGCCACTTGAAGCTGGCTTTTAAAGCAAGTCAGTTATCTATGACCCTCATGTGAAAATGCCCAATTTTACCACACAAATAAACATGTTTACATTTAATCTTTACAGCTAAAATGCTCCTTTGTGACAACTGTACATAGGGTGAATTTTTTACACATTTCACCCGTTTATAATAATATATAATATGGTGAACTTAGGTGACCTCTGGCTCCAAAAATCCAAGATTGTGACAGCCAAATGCCAAACTCAGAGCTTCAAAACAGGAGTCCACAAACCAAGGATTAGATTGATATCTAATGCCAAAGAGTATACATACCCCAAAGAGTATTCCTCTTAAGAGTAGAAAAGGTCCTAAAACTGCACACAGACCATGACTGGAATGAAACAGTGATGTGAAAAATGTTTGTATGTTGTCACTTCTTCACCAATTGACTTGGTGCTCATGTAACCAAAAAACTACATATAGAAAAAATAACTCGGCAAAACAGGCTTACCAGAGCAGTCTGCTCCTCACAGTATCTAACCAGTACATATCAGCACAGGGCCTTCATAAAAGTATTTTACAGAACTGATGAAAGGACAGCCTGAATAGAACGCTGAATCTTTGTCAAATATCCAATAAAAGCTACACACATACTACAAGGCCAGTCTCTAAAGAAAACTACACAGCTCTCAAGTTAGTGACGCTGAAATCCTCATTCATTAATTAAATCATCTCAAATACATACATCTGAGATTGTTAATCCAGAGATTTTTTTCTAGGGAATTTTAAGCTTTGTGACTATGAGTTTTTGAGATAATCCGATGGGGATCTTCTCAAGACATAAGCATTTAATTGTTCTGTTTACTTAAAAACTTAAAAATGAGCGATAATGAAGATACTGCTTTTTTTGGACAGTGTTCCTAAAAAATAAAACGTTGCAATTTTTTTTTTCCGACGTCAGAAGTGGTTGGCATTTAGCCAATATTTTAAAAAGACCAGTATATCTGATATACTGGTCAAACCCACAAACACACGCAGCTATTGCTTCCTCTCTTCCATGCTCATTTCCTCACTTTCCCCAACAGACAAACTCAGACACGTGCACTCACACACACATTCATGCTTGCACTTTTTGAGGAGACATACACGAATACACCAAATTTATCTCTCTCACACACAGACAGGCATGCTCCCTCTCTCTCCGTCACACACAGAAAACCTCTTGCAGACATGCCTATTCATGTAGGGGGCGGCGTTATTAACAGAGCACATTAATAACAATACCGCAGGGCTTCCATTGTCTCCCAAACATAATTATATTATCCATCATGCTTCTCTGCCGAGCTGACACACATCGAAACACGGCTTGGGAGTCTCGCCGGGGCTGCTCGTCCACCAGCATTACCATAGATAATGTTTAATTATGCTAATTCGATTGCAATCATTTTGAACAAAATGACAACATGCTTGAGCTAATGAATATTTATAAGACGGAGCTAAAGAAGTTAATTGTGCTTTATGAGTGTGCCGGGGAAGTTGTGTTTGGGACCTGGATGTGGAAGGGATGACTGGACCGTGGTGGGAGAGGAAGGGAGGGAGGACGGAGCGAGAAAAGGGGAATGGAAAACTGTTGCAACTGATGATCTGTCACTGACTCATCTGATGGTGTTCACAGACTGGAGGTGCGCTTGATTTTAACTCCATCAGTGCACCGAATGAGCCGATAAGAAGGGAATCTGAAGATTTATTTGAAAACTGAGCAGTTTTTCCTTTGCTTTCCCCTTTAAAAGAGACATTTTCCTGAAGTCATTACTCAGGATCACGTTCAGTCAGTGGGAATAAAAACCAGGATCCAAGTATAATAATACAGCTAAATTTAGTACCATGAATCATTTAGAGTAGATCATCAAGAGCAGATGTCACTTCATCAGTACCACTTGATTAAAATCACTAATTAATATTGAACTGCTCATTTATTTTTCAGCCACCATTCCCCAAATTTAGTCATCAGTGTCTTCATTGCTTTGTTGAACGTTGCCAGTATAAGCAGTAATTAAAAGGATGTAAATTAAAGGGTCAGTTCACCCAAATTACAAGAAAAAAAAATCTGTCGTACCTCTAAGTAGCCATGCAGATGTTTTGGTTTTATTTTTCCAAGTTAGTAAGATCTGTATCTGAGATTGCTCCACTCCTATACTATGAAGGTGAATGGAATTTCCATTGTAGAGCTCGCAGCCATGAAAAAATACATTGGAAACCATTCAATGCAATATCTTTTTCCAGAAACAGTGAGTTCTGTGGAATATCCAGAGTACAGTCAATAGTGTTTATAGGAACTATTTCTTTGTCAGAGGGAGTTCCAACAACCAGACTATCTGTCCTTGTCACTAAAAGAGAGAATATATTTGTGTTAGTCCAAATATAGTATCTTCTGGCTCCAAAAAAACCAAGATGACAACAGCCAAAATGCCGAACATGAGGCTTCCTCAAACCAATGGGTGATGTCATGCAAGCTATGTCCATTATTGATACAGTCTTAGTTGCATTAAAAGATATAGTATCCAGCATTTTTGGAAATTAAACCATAGGAAACAAGATTTAGGATAGTTTGGCCCCTGTCGCATCTAATTGAACCATTCTTTATTTGTACGTCTTTTGCAACCCTCACAACTTTGTGGAAATCTAATACTTAATTTCCATAATACCCCTAAATTCAATCTAATTTAAGTGACACTCTCTGGGCTCTCACTGTGATCTCCAGTTACAGTTTACAGAAACAAGATTATGAATCAGAGTTCACTATTTAAAATACTCATGAAACTGTATCGTTTTTTTTATGCCTAGTAAAGCTGTCCTGTTGGACAAATCAAAAAATGTTGGAAAGCCACAGAAGCAAACTGACAGCATTAATAGACCTGATTTGAATGGTTTCCTCGTGTGTAGGTTTTGATCTTCCTGTTTGAGTCAGTGTGTGTAGATGAATTGGACGGATGAGCAAATGTTGCTCTGCTCTGCAGACTTTAGGAGATTTGTCTTGAAATTGCAGACGGGTGCCCTTTGACTTCACTTTTTCTGTCTTACTGGAATATCCTCCTTCTTTCCTCTCTTTCTTCCTCACACACATAGATGAACACACACACACACACTCACACACACACACACACACACACACACACTAGCATATATCTCTTTAGAGGTAAGTGCTGGTTTAAATTTCAGACGGATCATTTCTCACTGTCAGTAATGCACATAACCCGAGCACAGAGTCGGGGCTGATGGGTAACACGATTACTTATTATGCCTTTCCACGAGGGGAGAAATGAGATTAAAAGTTGCCCTTTTACATCTTAGGGAACAGCAGCCCGGCACACGGCGGGCCGTGTCAGGCGCTGGCAGCTCACTGCAGAGTGCAGCTCATAATCCATCTTGATCTCATTAGGACGGCACAGCCGATTTTTACTGAAATGTTCCTTTAGATGCTGCCACAGGAATGCAGAGAGGCTTTTTTGGTTCAGACGATGCATCCACACTTTCAGCTGACTAAGCGCGAAAGGGTTGAGTGCTGCACACGCCAGCGTTGGCTGGTGTTGGCAAGAAAGGGAGAGAGACGGAAAAAGTGTGTGTGTGTTCTTGTATTTCTGTACTTAAGAGGACCAATGTTCCCACTAGTTTAGAAAAAAATGAGGACAAATTGAATATAAGGATATGCTGGCCGGACAGAATGTATTTAAGGAGTTGGGAATTAACTTTAGGAAAGAGTCGTGATAAGTTTAAGGTCAGGGTTTGGATTCAAAGCACGATGCGTAAATGATAGAAATAAATACGGAAAAGAGAGTGAAGAATAAGACACAGAAAAAGTGTTCACAAAAAAAGAAGAGAGATTAGAAAATCTGAGGGCAACTGAGGCCATAACAAGGAGAAAGATGTGTGCAGAGATAGTAAAGCAGAAAGAAAGATGGTAAGATAGAGATAAAGACAGACAGACTTCTACTCCTGGATTCAGCTTGTAGCAGCTTGCCAGGGTCTAACATGATACCCTGCAACTCACCATGTTGTTTTTCATTCACTCTGTCGAGAGTTTCACTTCAACATACTGAGTTCCCATTCAAATGTCATGTCGGCTGTTGCATAATACCTGGCTGCACTGCGAGACTGTGTGTGTGTCTGTGTGTGTTTGCACACTGGGGGGCACCGTTCTACAGTCCTGAAGAGGCTTACTGCGCCCGTTGTTGGGGTTTCTGAAATCATTTAAGAGCTGCGCTCACCATTTGTTGAATCTGAAATCACTTGAGCAAACATCATAGCTTAAATGAAAATTCAAGGTTCTTTGTATTCATCCATAAAAAACTTTGACATTAGTGTTTGCATCCTCTTGACCCAGCGCTTTAAAAATATAATCAAGTTCGACCCTGCAATAATGAGCTTGGCAAGTGATTGCCCTTTGCATCCAGACATATTGAGGATATGTCAGGTTAACTTGGTACAAATTATCTAAATGCTAAAGAAGATAATTTTGCTCAGGGTTCACCGGCTTATTTAAGCAGTATGTCATTTGTTTTAAAAAGATTGCTTTGCCAAAGGCTTTTTCTTTATTTCCTGATAATTTCTTGAGGTAATTCACATTGACATAACGTGATATTTATTGAAATTCTAAAAAATGGTTTGACAATAGAATAAGATGAAAAGGTAAATCTGGCCTAAAGCTTCAGTTGCTTGTAATGCGTATAATTTTTTAGGAGTGCATAACAGCATAACAATTTATTGCACTTTGACATTTTTTCTGGCCTGAAGTTTCTGCGTGAATCATTCAGAGTAGCTTTCAGAGCCTGTTACTGCTCCATATCCCTAAATCAGCTGACATTTAAACCATAGAGGCAGAAATCTAATCAAATTTGTGCATGAGTAATTCTAAACACCTGATTTTATTTGAAAAGAACTGAGGAGATGGAGATTGAAGCTTCAGGTTCAGAATCAGTTTGAAGACGCCATATTGAAAATGCTCAAGAATGTAAACAAAGGTCTTATCTTGCACCCTCCAACCACATTCACTTATTGCATTCAATGTATTAGTTATGTTATGTGATAATGGCAGGGTATGGTAAATTATATAAATGATCGTTTGACTATTAGCACCAACACCAGGCACATATAGTAACAATCGTAGTTTGAAACACATGATTAAAGGTTGAATGAATAGGACATAGTGGCATCTATCAGTGAGACTGTAGATTGCAACCAACTCAAAATTCTCGTTTGCCAAGCATGCTGGACAACTATGGTGGCCAATGTCAAAATGCAAAAACACTAACAGCCCTAAAGCCAGTGTTTGGTTTGTCTGTTTTGGGCTACCATAGAGACAACATGGTGGACTCCATGGAAGAGGACCCGCTCTGTATGTTAATATAAATGGCTCTTTCGAAGGTAATAAAACCCCAAATATTCTTAGTTGCAAGTAATTATAAACTAAAAAACACAAAGTTAGAAATATTACATTCATTTCTGCCAATATGACTCCCGAAATCCTGCACAATAGACCTTAAACGTTGAGAAATGGTCTTAGGTTTAGTTTAGGTTTAGTTACTTGGTTAGAGCCTTTTTGGTGCAGAAGGCTAAAGACATAAAAATTGCCGCCTGCCTTCTTTTGTTTATACAGAATGCGCCTTTTTCGAGGAAATGGGGGCGTGAGCTAGTGACAGAACGTGCAGCTCAGCGTGTGACGTAAACGGTGACGTACCGAGGAAAGCCGCGGCTGGTCAGTCCTT
>JAPZEB010000004.1:28668099-28690246 GCA_029783705.1 Chaetodon striatus
CGGAGCCTGTGTTGCGTTCAGGCGTTGTCATGTAAATAACAAATTCCAGCACTTGAACAGGCCATAGCACAACACAGAAGCATGTCAGCTGGGCCAAACCCAGCAACATTTCTGATTTGTTATCCACACTCTGGCCCATTTTTGCTGTCTGTAAAAAGATAGCAGTAAGCACTGTTTTTCAATTCAGAATTGAAAAACAGTGCTAACTGTGTCAAATATTGCTATTTGATAAAAATGCGATTAATCACGATTAATTAATCACAAAGCCTCTAATTAATTGGATTAATTTTTTTTAATCGAGTCCCACCACTAATTTTTATGCATCACACAGGAGAATGGACTGACCTGCAGCAGGTGGAGTAGAGGTCACATATAGAAAGACTATAGGAGAGAATATAAAAGAATGATATCACTTAGAACATTCAGTAAGCTGAGAAGTGCAAAATTCATAATAATAATAATAATAATAATAATAATACTAATAATAACAATAATAATGTAAAAAAAATCACAATACTTTTGTTTAAATGGCATTTTCACCCTCAATCTAAGGCCAGAGCTTAGATGGCCTTTGATTGATTGATAACATTTTAAAATGTATTTAAAAAGTCACAGGCAACCAGTGCAGTGATGCTAAAAGTGAAGTGATATGACAGAACCTTCTAGATTAGTTAATAATCCAGCTGCTAAATTTTGTATAAATTTGAATTGTGAGAGTAGTTCAGGCATGATGATATCAAACAACATGTTGTCAAATACTGCTGCTTTGTCAGTGGAACTAAATGTCAAAATATGGAGCACTAGGTATCCTGCATTGGTTTTGGACGTTCAGGGACAGCTTCTCAGTTGGTGCTTGTTTTATGCATTTTGTCACTTCAAAATACATTTCCATTTTCACGGGGAATGTACAGTTTCTTATCTGTACATTCACACCTTATTTATCTTATTTAAAATATACTTAGAAGACACATAAAAAACACTTATTTATTTCCTTAAATCAAAGCAACAAAAGTACCTTGTTGGGTTTAGAAAAAAACACCATGGTGCGGTTAAAAGTAGGAGCAGCTTGTTTGACAATTCCACCTCCTCTTCCACTCACCCTCTACAGACTCTCCCTGTCTTTATGTTACGGAAGTTGTTGGTGGCGTCAGAAATAGCCACTGCCCAGTTGGTATTATACCGCAGTGAAAGATGCAGCGGTATTTTATGAGTTCTGAGTGAGAACAGGCTGAATAAAACCATGTACTGTGTGACGTTTCTGTGTCTTTACAATTGAGCATATGTGTCTTGTCTTAGAGATGATTTATGATTGATTATAACAGTCTTTAATGATATTTCTGGTGCTCGGTTTAAAAGATAGGTGGCCATCACAAGATACGCCAAAGTTCTTTGCCACAGATTCGCCATGACAGTTTAACACTGTCAAGTAAGAGCTGAAGATATACGCTGATGTTACTGAAAGAATTATTTATGCTCTGTTGTTTTTTTATCATATTAATAAAGAAAATAAGGAACTGTTCAGACTCTGCTGGAGACGAGGCGGTTACATTTGTTGGTAGTGTTGAATAAAGTGCGGGGATTAAGCTCATTAACAAATAAGGAGAGAGATCTTTATCCTGAAAACTGAGTATTAGATGAGTCATGTCTTTGCTTTACAATAAAATATAATACACAAAGATATACAAAATAATATACAAAAAAACAAAAACAATACAAAAGCTGCTTTCCTAATAGTGTTTGTCTTACCCAGGACCACATAGCGAAGCTTTCTCTGTTGAATATTCCCCATCGCTGACACACAGGCTGCTCTGTATCATTTATTAGTGACAGAACAGACAGCTGGGAACTGAACTAAAAACTGCGTTGAACAGAAAAGTTCACACACTGGTCCTTACTGGAAGACTTCCTCTTTCTTTTTCTGGTAAATCATATTTACAAAGTCAAAAAGCTGCAGCACTAATCTACAACATGTATCATTTCTAAGGAAGATTAGAGCCATGTTACAAAGAAAAAAAAAATCGTAGAAATGAATAATATGATGAGAATAAAGTCAGAAATCTACAAGAATAAAGTCACAATATTAGAATAAAGCCATGATATTACTATAAGAACTAAGTCCTAAATCTATGAGAATGAAGTTGAAATATTACAAGATTGAACCCTTACTTTTAGGAGAAAAAAGTCACAGATTCAAAGTTTAACATGGTATAAAAAGTGACTGTGTGAAAGTGAAAGTCTGTACAAACAGTGTTGGGGGTGACAGTCATTTACGTCTTAGCAGCACCAATGTAATATAATGCGTTACCAACAAGATTTCATGTGATATTAAATTTACATCTTACACAGCTCCGCTTCTGCTAGTGCACCACCAGAAAAGTATTCCCTGAAAGTTGTTGTGTCATACACAGACTACATTTTAGAGGAGTGCCATTGGTGATCGGCACATCAGGGTGCTGCTGCACTGTGTGTCGTCATGTTCAGTGTGTATATATAGGTTATCTTCAACAATGTATCCTGTTCTGTTTTGCATCCTAAGACTGCCTGAAAGCAGCAGAGGAGGAGGAGCTGGCCTTCAGTGTGTTTTTTCCTCCTCCCAGTGATCAACACATCAAGGTGAAGCCATCGTATGTGCATTAGTATGTTAGATGTTTTTCCATTCACATTCACCATCCCACTCTTCTGCATAACTCTCTCTCTGGTGCTGCTGTACCTGACTGGCACACAGGGAACTGTGGGTCTTCCAGCTTTGGTGCAGAGGTCACGCGAGACTCTCTGACTGTTCATTATTGTGACGGACAGAAACCTAACATTCTGTCATGATCAGTTATTATCTGTCATTGTAATTATAATTTTTAAAATGATAACATAATGTTTATGTCCTGTCTATTTTTACAAAATAGACAGAATTTATAAATTATGCATTTCAGCCATGGCAGGAAGAGAAGAGATCAACAGCTGACACAGACCGTGCGCTCACTTTTAATGTAGACACACAGTACACTCTGTGATAAATACAGCACTGAATGAATTTTCCCTTTTTTCTCAAACTTTCACTGCTGCATGAACTCAGCAAGAGGCTGAACTGGAGCAAAGAAATCAAACAACTCAAAAACTTCAATTTAAGTAATCCAGCAGAAGAAATGCAGAATGAATTAAGAAAGTATAAGTTTCAAATGAATGAAATCATGAATACAAAAATCAAATCACAATAAATCTAGCAAATCTAATTAAACAAAATAAGGAAAAAACAATAATCTCCCCCATTAGGGACTCAGCAGGGAGGTCAATACAATCACCCAAACAGATAAATAACATTTTTAGAAATTTTTATGCCAGCTTATATTTATCAGGAAAACAAAACCAAGCCAAACACATTGGTTCATTTCTTAACAGTATTAATCTTCAACAACACGAGGAGCAAACTGACACAAGTGACTCACCAATAACAGATCAATAACTCTCCACTTCTCTCAAATTCATGCCTAATATTAAATCACTAGGCCCTGATGGCTTCATTGCTGAGTTTTATAAACACTTCTGGCCCATTTTAGCTCGGCTCTTCAACAGAAATGTACTGCCCAATTACTCGGTAATATCCACGGTACCTGTGCGTATGTGTGTGTGTGTCTGAGAGTAACTAGGTAAGGGTGTGAGTGATGGATAAAGCTGCCGGAATGACATACATGTGGGCAAGTATGTGTAGACAAATGTGTATGTGTACACAGTGTGTGCACCATGTGTGAGCATGTCTGTCTGTATGTGTCTGTATGTGTAGGCGCATCTGTGATGGATCAAGCTATCCCTGGAATGACATTCTTGGGGGCGAGTCTGCCTGCGTGTGTGTTTGTGTGTGTGTGTGTTTATATCTGTATATATCTGTGAATGTATTGTATAAGTGTGTGTGTGTGTGTGTGTGTGTGTGTGAGATAGAGTGTGTGTGCATGATGGATCAACCTATCTCCACAGAGGCAGGATGACAGAGAGGAGCTGAAGACGGTGAAAATGGGAGAATGTTTTGGTGCTGTGACCGGAGTTCAGATGTGTTTTAGCTCCTGAAGTAGGAGTGCTGAGAACACTCAGGAGGACTGTTTCTACTCATGGATAGGTACCAGAGATTATGCATTATATTCTTTTAGAATCTGTAGATTTAATGATAGTCACAATCCAACTTCCCTTAGACAAGTAGGTTTAGTCAGGTGCAAAGAATTAACACAATTGAAACAAATCAAATCCCAGAAATAAAGCACGTGTAGAACATTTCAAGGCAAATGTGTGGCAGAAACATATAGATATTCAGGATTACATGTCAAAAGAGAAAACTAGAATTACTGCCTTGTGGTTGTATGCCTCTGCTAACCAGTCAAGTTGCAGTTAACATCCATGTCATTTGCAATAACAATGCTTCAAATTTGAATGTTGCTGCGAAGAAGCTACTCTGACATTGAATTATGTCGTAAGTGCTTTAGCAGAACATTACGATGTCACAGTGTAGCTGACCTTTGACCTTTTGTATATACAGTAAAATGTTGTCACTTCATCATTTTATCCTATTAGACATTTGTGTGAATTCTTGAGTTATGGCAAAAACATGCTGTGTAAGGTCACAGTTATCTTGACCTTTGACCTTCAATCACTAAATCTAATCTGCTCCTTCATGAGTCCTGGTGGATGTTTGTGCCAAATTTGAGAAAATTCCCAAAAGGCTTTTTTTAGATGTCACGTTCACAAGAGGAGATGGACACAAGGTCACAGTGACCTTGACCTTTGACCATCAAAATCTAATCAATTCATTTGTGAGTCCAGGTGTATGTTTGTGCCAACTTTGAAAAGAATTCCATTCTTGAGATATCCCATTTATGAGAATGAGACAGACAGATAGATAGATGGACGGACAACTCAAATATAATGCCTGCAGCCATGGTTAACATTGGGGCGAGGAACCAGACAGGAGATCCACACTATCATAAAAACTCCCACTGTTTTTAATGGTGCAACATTTTGATCTAAGAGAGATCTTCGTCAGGCATTTTGAAATCAGATACAATTCACCACGCATTTTGAAACAGGATTTCAAAATGCCTGACAAAGAAACATGAGTTCAAAACATTGCACAATTACAATTATTGGGAGCTTTTAATACAGTGTGTGACAGTCTCCTGTCTGGTACTTGCTTTAGTTTGATTTTTGATCCAGCACCTGTATTAGTTTTTTGGACATGTCTGCCCTCCACCTGGCTTGTTTATCACTGATGGGGAGGCATAAATATTAAAGGGAATAAAAGAAAAAAAAACTGTTTGCTCCACAGAAGTGCTACACATCATCCAAAAGGCACCAGCAAATGGGATGTAATGTAAAAAAAATGCAATCATCTTAGCTCCCTAAATCACAAAGAGGGTCTGTAGCAGTGTAAAGTATCCCCTCCCCTGAGAGCCCAAATCAAATTCAGGTTCAAGTAGGGTCACTGCTGGGGGAATTTTTTCAATGCACCGGAAGAGACAAATGGGGACTGAAGAGCAAATCAGAAAATGCCGCCTCAACACTGGTCCTTTATCCAGAAAACCTGGGCTCACCAATCAATAATCGGACCATTTCATCATCTCCACTGACATCAGACAATAACCATTAGGGCTCCTCAGAGAACTTAGTAGAAAACTATAACTTGTCTTTATGTATTTGGCTTGTTTAGGGTTCATGGTGCTGTAGTGAATTTACAAGCAACACTGGACAGTTTGAGTAAGCTTTCATCTTAGCAGGTCAGAGATTCTAGCAGTGACAGGAGTATGATGATTCCAGCACCTGCTTCTCCTGTACAACTGACAATAATTGTTTTTACCCGTAAGACATTTCAGAGATTTTTCCTGTAGCATTGTCAGATAAAATTCTCAGTTCCAATGAGCCGTGATGCAGAGATCTTAGCAGAGAACAGATTTTTGTTTTAGTTTTTATTTTGTACCATTTTAGTCAAACCATGATTTTCTTCACCTGCTGGAATTTCTCACACTGTATCATGTTACACATTCTTATTGATTTTTTTATTCCTCAAAATGGAATGAGTTGTATCAGAACTTTTTGAAGTTGAAATAAAAATCCAAAATAGTTCTCCATTTCTGCTACGCCCTCTCAAACTGATCTGGCTTGTGTGGCCAGCCGGCTCTGACACAGACCAGATGCTGTAAAAATAAAAGCACAGAGACGGATGAACATATGCAGGCTTCCATCTAACCCTCCCCAGGGCGAATAAACGGGAGGCATCCCATCCGGAGATTTTTCGCGGGCAGTAAAACACTCTTACGCGAAGGAGCCCCACCAGGCCACAGCTGCTGTCATTACAGAACATGAACTAATTGATTGGAGGGCGCACCCGCTGGTTGGGGAATGGGGGTCGGGGTGGGAAGGGGTTGTTGAGAGATTAGGAATGAGTGAGGGGTGGAGGGGGAGACGGGGGAGGGACGGAGGGGTTTGGTGGTAAATTAGAGGACAAGGGAGGTGAAGTAGTAGAGCGGACGTGAAAAGAGCAGAAGAAGGATGATGTGGTGTGTGTTTTTGTGTGTGACGGGTGTGGGAGTGAGAAGTGAGGACGTTACTCATCAGCGATTACTCAAGTCATGGAGCGATCACATACTGCTGCATTACTCCTTACAATGTGTCTGGGTGTAGGTGTGCAAATGAGGAACTCGTCATGTGTCATGGATGGATGTCCATTCTGAATGATGCACGTCATTATTTGTAGCCCGAATGTCGATGGAAGACCCCAGGTACTTAAAATATCTGAGAATTGATGTTGGGTGTGTGAGTGGAGGTCAAATTAATCAAGGCCAAACAAACATTTGACAGGGCACTAAGAGCCATGAAGACATTATACAGAAAGAATACGAATGGTGGTTATTTATGTTGATCTGGCATGTGCAAATTAAAGTGCTGATCTGCACTGTCTTTGTTTCTTATTTGCCTAGTCTCAATCTCTGGTGCCTTGGGTTTTAAAAACTGTCAAGTCCTGAAAGTTAGCATTTAAGTATGAACAGAACCACATGCATGTCTGCTGTCTGCCCTGCTGCTGTTTCCATATCCAGTATATTTAGTAGGGACGACAACAGGGAGACACACAGCCCTTTTTCATACACATGTGCTGGCTTGGCTTGACTCGGCTTGACTTTGTCTCCTCAGCCCAGCGAGGCAGGGATTTGCATCTTCATACAACAGGGCTACCTGCTTGAAAGTGCCTGTAACCGATGACGTGCTTGTTAAATTTTGATGCTGATTCATCCCTGAATGACGACAAGGGAGATGGTTGGAAGCGCATGACCCAACTCCTGAGGTGGTCCATCTTGGGTGTGACTCAGCAGAACTCAGCGTATTTAAATTGGTAATGGAAATGCAAATCAACACGGGCATGGCTTGACTCAATGTGGCTAAAAACTCCAGTAAAAAAGCCCTATGAGCCATTTAATTCATGAAAATCTACAAAGAGATTTATGAATATTGAGTTAGACATATTGGCCTGACCCCTGTAGACAAGTCATTCCATGGGTGTTGGGCCCTAACTGCAAAGGCCCAGACATATTTGATCTACACTCCAGATCAAGGGATGGTCACTTCAGGAACAACATACCAAATGGCTTTCTGGCTGTCCCTGTAATATTCACTCAACTCTCTCATTGCATTTCGTATATTGGAGTTTGTTAAGATTGGGATCTTTTCTTTGATTGTTTAGCCATGGAGCCAAATATTTCTTTTTACTTCCATGACCCTGACAATGCAAAACTTGCTTGCACCTTTATCCTACTTTTACTTACAGTGCAGCATTAATTTAAGGTAGGAGCATCCCTTGGTTAAAGTATTTGCCTTTAAATAGCCAATTTAATTATCTTGTTTGGGTCAGTAAGGGAATAGTACAGTGTACCTCCCCATATGCTACAATATGTTTGTGATAAAAGTTGACTTACCAGGAGTAGCATATGCAATCAGCCATGACTGCCAGGAGTTTTGTTGATGCTTGAGAGTAGGTATGAAGTACTGTAGAGCCCCACTGGCCAATCAAATGCAAGTCAAGTTTTAGACCCACCCATAGACTGTATAGAGTAATGGACATAGCTACAGTGATGTCACCCAACACACTGGTTCGTGAACTCCTGTTTTGAAGCCTCAGATTCGTCAAATCAGCCGTCATCATTTTGTTTTTTGGAGTTATCAATGATATTTAGAAGAGAGGGTGGAGCTGTGGAGGAGTGAGATATGGATACGCCTTGCAGACTGAAGTGACGCTATGCAGAGGGCCTGTCACTTACGCAGCCCCGCCTTTAAATATGTGTAACTTTAAGCCTTAATAAAATGTAAACTGGTAAGTTATAAAAAAAAAAATCAACCTCATACACTTGTCGTGAGTGTTGAAATAGGCTACAAAGACAAAAACTGTATTTTATATCTGGCTGCAAACATGTTAATTTTGGGCATTTTCATATGGTGATTTACGGGGATTGATTGGCTTCTGGAGCCAGCCTCAAGTGGCCATTCATAGAACTGCAGTTTTGGGCACTTCTGCATTTGCCCTCAGCCTTTCTAAGTCATGTATGCTAAATACTGTGAAAATCGATTTTTCAATCCAACCAGTTTAAAAGAAATGATAATGCTCGATTATTGTCTTTTTAAATGGATAATTGAACTGATAAGTATTAAACAGGCTAAAGATGGAGAATAAACAAACCTATCCCCAGACATGTCAGCATGTACATTTATGTTTCATTACACCCAGTGTATGGCAGGCTTCAGTAAACATGTTTAAATTAAAATGTCACACTTTACTTTTCGTCTCGTTTTTGGCACGGACAAATAGATTAATTGATGGACAAATGACTGAGCAGACAAATACATCATTGTAAGCCACTTTGTTATGATAGTGACTGAGGTTCGTCTTCATTCCTGACTTTATGTTTGTCTTACTCAGGTACCTGCTGGCATTCTTTAAAGAAAAATAAAGATGACAGCTTCGTATCTTCAGCCAGCTGTGTAATTATGGAGGAGTAAATGACAGCCATGCTGCTGGTATGCACAAGAAAATGTCAGCAATGCAGATGTCCTAAAAGCCAGCACGTTGTTTATCAAAGATGCTGTACACAGAACATGTATGTGTGTGCAAGAACATGTACTTGTGTGCAGCTGGGCTAGTTGTGTGTATGCACGAAGCCAAGCTGTTTTTTTGTGAATATGTGCATGCAAGTTTTACTTCTGTTTGCACTGATGTGTGTGCACGCTCATGTTGATGCATTTGAATGCGTACTCGTGTGTAAAAGCATGTCCTTACAGGTGAATGTCTCCTCTAAAAATGTAGGGCAGTGCATACTTCTGTCTGCAGAGCCCTCCTCTTATGCAAGTATCTGCATGTTTTGTTTTTCCTGTTTCTCAATGGGGCCGGTCACTGACTCAATGCAGCCTTTATCCCTCACTTCGCATGCTGCTGCCATGCAGTTTGAAACAAAACACACACCTGTAATGCAAACTAACCGCCCACAGTCACCTTTAAACTTGTTAAGCAATTGAATGTTACAGAAATGTGTGGGTGGTACGGTGGCAAACTGAGCTATTCACCAAGACAAAAACATGTCTGGGTTTTAAGCCCGATGGAACTTAAACAGCTCTGTGAAAAATCTGGTTGGAGTGTAGCTGGTTAATGGGTAACACTCAGCATACAGTGTGTTATTGTGCTGTCAGCTTTGATCCACTGATAGTAGTTTTTAATAGAGTAGTCAAAGGTGGAGGCCGTTGGATGCTGAGTTTTAAGAATAAAATGGTACTTGAAAAGGAAATGTTCTCATTTTTCTGTGGTTTTACGTTTGGTTCTTTGTAAAAAACGGTACAAAAGATTTAAGGTCACCTGATGGTCATACATTTTATTAGAAAGGTACGTACATGTTGATCTTAAGAAAATAATGAATGCTTTATTTGAGGTGGGGAATAGTTGTACGATAAGTAGTGGGTCAGTGCAGCAGGCGTGTGGTAGAAACTTGGCCTTGTAAATAAAAATGTACCCTCTCCTCCATCTACTCTTGCTGATACTAACCTGCGTACAATACAGAGTTACAAAATGGGGCTTTACGGTTATTATTATATCAACCTTTTTTCCACAGATGGATGAGTTGAGTTCTGTATTATTTATTATGAGAGAGTCAAAGGACTCAGTCACAAGTTGCTTTGATAAACTTTTAAAACTTTATTTGAGTAAAAATAGGAATACCACAGACATGGGAGGATTATGAGACAATAGGCTCCTGGGCACAGAAATGCAAAAGGCCCCACCACCTCTCCTACACAGGAGTAAGAAACAAAGATTTTGTGTTGGTTTTGCTCTTACTGTTGTCGCTATTTTGTGTCTCTGTAGTTTTTAGCATATTTTTGTCTCTTTTCGGTTGTTTTGTGTTTCTTTGTAATCATTTTCTCTCTCTTTAAGGTCTGTGTAGGCCCCTTCAGTAATTTGATCCACGACCATAATGTAAAAACACTCCTTTCCATGTAAAAATCCTACATTTATTTACTCTATATTTAATATAAGACTTAAAAATTACACGTATCAAAAGTAAAACTACTGATTAATCAGACTATTTTGTGTCTAACATTTAAACAATTTAAATATACTGATTTAATACGTGCACATCCATCACTTTCAAAGCCAGAGTGTTACTTTAACTTTCCTGTGGGACGTTTAGCTCCAGTGCTTCTTAGCAACATCAGTCAATAATACCTGACGGCGGGGTTGGGGGCATCATTATTCATAATCCCGCCATTCTCGTGTTCCTTACAGGTCCTTGACAAGACCAAAGTTTCTGACAGCTCTGTCTTTGTTGGTTTGGAGTTTTAATGTATATCCTTTAAAACGCATGTTGTGTTATCAGTGATATGAAATGAGTGATAGAAAATAACTTAAGTAAATACAACATCTATTTGACACGCATTTCAACTACTACATCTGTTGCCATAGCACAAAAAAAAAGGCAGTAACTGAAATTAGACAGTAAAAAAAAATTTGAATCTGTGTCCACGCTATCAGATAATCCATCTTGCAGCTCTTTCTAACCTCCTGTTTCTCCACCTCACGTTCTGCTTCAACCCTTAAGTGGTTAACAGCCGTCTAGCTGACTCTTAAATGGCCCAGATTGCCATTACTAAGGTTTTCTGGAGCCATCCCTTACCCTTTTAATGACAGCTGCTTCCGCCATTAATTCTCAATCAATAATGCAAAAACACTCAGAGCGAAGTCCATCCTGCCACAGCTTTATTTTCTAATGCTCTCCGAAAGCTAATGAGTCAGGCTAATTGGTCCGCCATCATCACCACTCAGGAGTTTACCAGAGGAAGTGGCTCTTTCTTTTTGAGCTTTAAAGAATATCAGATGAACAACTGGTTTCCAGTGAACGACCTGCTCAACCTGCCCTGCCTTGTGAAAGCAAACTCTTGAATGTTTTAACACATTTTTTTCAACACAGCATTTTCTTTTTTCAATTGCATTTGCACAAATATCTTCGCTTTAGAGGTTCAGATACATTTTTTTGTGCATTCCCAGGCTTCCAAACACACATAGCAACACTGTGAGTATGTTTTGAAAGACCTTCGACGAGCTGCTATGTTCATATGGTTGAGAATGTATTTAGCACGTGTTTTAATCTCAGGGTCAAGTGATAATGGGGAGAGAAACCCAGCAGGCTTTGTTTTCATGAAAAAAATAAAATAAAAGCAAGATGTCAGGGACACACATTATGATGGCTGGGCCGAGCACTACAAAGAGAGAGAGTTTAAGAAAGAGGTTAATTCTGTTCCAGGTGTTGTTGATAGTGGGAAATAAAAGCATGTTTAAGAAAAACTTAGGCATTCTAGGAAATATGCGTGTTCACTTTTTTGCAGAGGGTTAGGGTTAGCTAGACAGCACCTTAGAAATGAATCATTTCACTATCAGTGTGTAATCTGTAAGGTCCAACAACACTTGAAAAGTCTAGAAGAGCCACATAATTAAATAAGTGTAAGGTTTACAAGTTAAGCTACTTCATGTGATTTCATAATTTGCTAAAAATACATTTACAGTGTTTACACAAATAACTATTTACACATTTATGTTCATAACTATTATTTACATATTTACATGTTAAAATATTTACAGCAGAACTTTTAAAAAACAGTTTAATAATTTGCTAGATCCACCTCAGTAATTCTCACACAGTTACCTCAGTCTAAGTCCTTCTAGCTTCTCATTGGTTAGTTAAGAGACATGTGACCCATAACAAGGAAGTGTAACCAGGAAATGTGGTTGTAGTGAAGCTGCTGAGGTGTGGAGAATAGTGAAGTGCCGTTTAAGAAAATATACGTCTCCATCCTGCTGTGTGCTCTCAACAAGAGTGATCCAACCACCACACACAGAACCCTCACGTTACGTAATTTTATCCCCGTTCAAGTTAGCAGAATGCTAAACCAGATGTAGCCTGCTCAGCCGGTGGACGTCCCTAGTGCACTTGCTCTGTGGGTGGTGCCGGTTATCGGGGTGGTTTTATATTTCACAGTTAACTTTTTTGGCTTCATGAGCTACTGTGCAATTTTCATGGGGATGTATGAGGCTCCACTTCCAACACTGTATCCAGTTCTCTTTATACATCCATGCTGGAAACAGCCAGGCAGCTAGCCTGGTAACAAAATCTGCCCAGCATTACCTCTGAAGTTCACTAATTAAAACGTTATATCTTGTTTGCCTTGTTTGCACATACACTGAGGGATAAAATGACAATCATCCAAATGTCTAAGAGTCTCAGGATAATTATCTAGGGTGGGGAAGAGCAGCCATATAGGAACCCCACAGGGAGGGAAAAATTGTTGCTAGATGCTTAATGAGATGCCTTATCAAGAGAAACATTCTGTGGATGTGGCCAGAGCAGGTGTAGCTCTTCTGCTCGTATGATCTATTGTCACATTAACTCCATAATACCACTCAATGCTAGTGTCTAGGAGGCTATTTCCTAATGGTAATTCACCTCATTTAGCAAAGCACACTATGGGGCATTCTGTTTGTTTATGGTCAGAATAATGTATTTCGGAGTCCAGCAGTTATGAGAAATGAACAGGGATAGTTTTTTTTTTCTTTGCCATCACCATAGGCTGGATGAAACTGCTGTTTGAAAATGCAATCATTGTACCATACATAAATTTTCACTGTGGACTCATTCTGCTCCCCCTCCCTTTCTCCACTTGCCAATATGAGAGGGGCTTCCCAAATCCAATATTATCTTGTAAAAACATGTAGGCTGATGGATTATCCATAAATCACACCCAATGCAATACTGCAGCATGATCGGGGTCATGTAATCATCTTGATCATTTCAAACAAATAGTCCCTCGTACGATCAATACAGGTTCAGACGCAGGCGAGAGAAATGCTTTTCTCCATGGATTTTGTAATCAGCAATAGCCTCTCGGTTAGATGGCGACTGCTATGTATTTTTCACTAAACACTCAGTGCATGAGGTGACTAAATGGCTGCAGTATTGAATGTGTTTTAAACAAAGTGCCAAATGACTTGATTTGATGGAAGGACAGTTGTCAAGACTTGCGTAGCAGGTGATTTGTGGACAGCTGTGACCTAAAGGTTAGAGCAACCTGACTTATGACTCCAAGTCAGAGTTTGGGATTCAACACTGTCAGAAAATGTTGCTAATAGATAGCCTCGAAATGTGAACCTGATTCATATGCAGAAGACATTCATCTATTAGTAAAGAACTGCATGATTGATACTTGCGTAAGGAAAATCAATATCAACATCTTTTATTTGATGTTTAAGCAGGATGGTCTATTGAGATCTAAATCTGTTTATTTTAATAGCAGCTTTTGCAAAAGTTGCAGCACAAGTGTAAAACATAAACCAGCACAGACACTATGAGTAAGTAGAGGAAGAAGAAAATAAGGAACAAGACAGAGGAAGATACAAGGAACTGAAACAGGATGGGGAAAACTTAAAAGGCATGCAAAAACACACAAAAATATAGCAATGAATTTTAATAAAGCTAATAATTGCTTCATATGGCTCATTGGACAGCAAGGTAAAGAGTTTCAGATTTCATGCTATGCTCTATATTTCTCTTATCTGACAGACAACACATTGAACGCCTGACAGAATGCAGGAAATTCACAGGAAACAAGTGCTCATGTGATTCTCCTGTGATGTTAGAGATGATCGCAGACCCCATATTTTCTGTCTACAGGAAGTGATTGTGACGAAACTCGGTCTGCAACTTGGAAAAAACATCCTCACAATTAGTTTCTTAAAATGCTGACAGTGACATTATTCAGTCTGTCATTGGAAGAGACACTCAGCAACTGATATTATTCACCACCAGTGTGTGACACAATGCAGCATACCCTCATACAATGGTTCATATAACATCTTATGAAATAAGGCCCCAGGAATTAGCAGCCCTACCTGTTCGGTTAGGTTTATGAAAAGAATCGTGGTTGTGAGTGGCCATGTTACGTACTAAATGTGATATGACAACATGATGTGACGAGATGTGACAAAGTGACATTTCTTGACAACATCACCTTTACGTACACTTAACTTAAAAAAAAAAAGAATTAAGTGCTCAACTCAAATTTCTTGCGAGTTTAATAGATGCTAACCCAAGATAAAAATAAAATAGCAGATGAAGTTGTAAGTATTCACAAATGAGTACTTTTAATAATGCATGGCAGAAGAAGACATCAGACACATTTCAGCCTTAGGCTCTCCATAGTGTTACTGAAACAAATGCTGTAGAAGAGCAGAGGGCTGAAAAGTGTCCATTGTCTTCTTCTGCTATGCAGTATCATATGCTCAGCTGTGAGTGCTGATGACTTCCTGTGCTATACTGACTAACTAAACTAACTAAAAATAACTCAATGTTAACTCTTGGTTTCTCCTCAAGGTCGTCTTTGTTTGACCCGTTCACCATCCTGACCAGCTCCTTACATGGACTTTTTTGCTCATTATACTACATCTGCTGACTTCCTCCTTTGCTCCCGTCAGCACATAGGTCACAGGATAGCAGCCTCCTGGCTCATGATTGCATGAGTTACATGGGATATGATTACATAGGTTATACACATAGGTTATATAAGAATTCTAGTGCATTACTTTTTATAAGTACAAGTATGGATAGTGCATGAGAAAAGCCTGAACAACTAGTGTACTTGTTTAACACTTCTGTGCTCAGAAAACATGGCTCCTTCAGGATGTTTGCAAAATAAAAAATAAAAAAATACTTGGAATCATTTCACATCACTTTATGGTTTATACTGTACGTCTTGGGTCATATTTCCATGGTGAATGATCACTTTTAAATTACACTGCGGACAGTCAGCCTTTTTAAAATTATCATTATTATTTGGCATTGTATGCCTTTATTAGACACTGAGTAGAGAGATGCAAGGAAATGAGGGAGAGAGTGATTCAAACCAAAGGATGTTTACGACCGGCGGTTTACATCCTGAGCCACAAGCTGCTTCCAGCCATGTACAATTAAAATAATAATAATGCTGATTTATTTTGTAGAGGCAGCTGGTCAATTGTCTGACTTCCTGTCCAAGCATTTGCCATATAGATATATACTGTATGCCATCTTCTCTCTCACGGAAATCTGCTACCCACCAGATGCATATCTTAAGTAACTTTCAGATTTATCTAAGATGCAGTGCCTCTGGTTAGTGTTCTGTCAGCCAGACTGCATGCTAGTTATGTTCCTGAGCATCAAATGCAGGGCTGATGAACTGTGTTACTTGCTGTCACTCTTGTAGTGGTTGGACTGGCAGGTAACCAGTTTAGAGACATCCATTAGATAAATATCCATGTCAAGCACAGACCCTGGATTTATATCAGTCTATAAAACGAACAGCACATAATGGAGGCATCCATCCAGTAAGGGCAGAGACAGTGTGTATTTGCTTGGGTATAATTTTCCTTTGACATACATATTGTATGATTTTTTACGTTTTTTTTTGCAGAGATTTGTTTTTATTTACAGATGCTCAAATTACAGTGCAGAAGCAGTTCTAAAAATGTGTCAGGTTTCCAATTGTGCATTTGAAAATATTATTTTAAAAAGAAAAAGTAAAAGTAAGAGGACAAAGATACTTTTCCAAAAACATAAGAGGCAAAAAACAAACCAAAAAAATACACCCACACAAATAGAAAAAATGAAATTAAATGTAAGGGTACTATTCCTTTCATATAGGATGTACTAAAACTAAATCTTAAGACATTTTGACTTACAAACATAAACTAATAAATTCACAAATGGACCACAAATGAAAACCTAAACCTAAACCAAAACCTGTATAGTTCTCCATTTTTGTCATTTATATGAATATGACAGACTGTATGATAAAATCAGCATGAAAAGTTAGGTTATGGTGGATCCAGGAAGAGTCACATCCCTGTGGTTGGTTAACTCCAAATAAGACAGAATCTTAATAAATGGATCCCAAATTTTCTGAAAGGCTGATGTTTTTTTTCCCCTTACATTATATAATAATTTTTTTAGGTGTGCAGTAAGAGGCAAGTTCATTAATCCAGTGGCTTGGGGACGGTGCATCTTGTGATTTCTTTGCTGCAGTGCTGGCAAGTAGAATAAAGTATTTCTTGTGGTGGTTCACATTAACAGAACTCATATCCCCCAATATCCATATTCTTGGGTCCTGCTTGATTTGCGATTCTGTGATCTTCTTTTGTATAGCCTCAACCTGCCTCGTTGACTTGTTCGTTTCCAAACCTGCCATTTGACAACACCAAGAAAGAATTAGATAAAACACCTATAGATTGTCACATTTAGCAACAAGAACCATCAAAACAATGAAGGAATTTTTTTCCTTAAAAAAAAAAAAAAAAGAAAAGAAAAGTTGGAAATGGAATATGTCTCAGAATATGTCTCATGGCCACGCTAAGTTTTGTTCTTTTCTCCACTGTCCTGTTTTCTGGTGTCTACTTCTTCTCCAGTGGATATCTCAGTGTATGACTTCTGAACATCACTGCAAAATTGCAGCTCTCAAAAGAAGTACTTTCATTCTGGGAGACTGAAACCAAGCTCTTAACTGCCATTCTTCTGCCATCATGCCACCCAGGAACACCAGATGACACTAGAAATAGAAGACAGTTGATATCAGTGTGTTGGACTCAACAACTAAAAAAATATATATATAAGCTAGAAATAAAAATACCGGAGTTGTCTGACATAGTGTGTGACAGTCTTTCCAGTGACTAGTCCCGAACACATAGAAAGGTTTTCCAAACAGCTTGTTTTGACATGTAAAAGCCAAATACATTGTGGCATTTATATTTCTCTGGCCCACAATTTGCCGACAGGGTGAAAATAGAAGTTATATTCTACTGTGTATAATATGTTTTAGGATGACATTTTAAAATTGAGCGGCCTGTCAATCAGAGAGCAGAGCTCTACAATATAAATGACCTCTGTGCAGCATAGCATTTAAACACAGTCGCTTCTTTCTCCAACAAGCAAGCTGGGGAATGTATCATAAGATCAATTGTTTGGTATGATAACATCATGAGATCATGGATGCAGCATGCTGCCTAATTATATCATGCAAGCTCTGTATCTGGAGGCATCACATCATTGTTTTTTTTTTTTTTTTTTTTCTGAAGCGCTCTGCTGTGTGTTAGAACCCACATGACCGAGACATAATTCTGCGCATTTGCTGTGCTTAGTCTGATGCAACAAGTATTTTAAAATGCCTTTGTGTGTCTGGCATCCCCCTTTCTACTTCTTAAAATAAAATTATAAATTAATTTGTCACAAGATTATTTGTTAAAATAAAACAACCCATATGATATGAGTTAGTACGTAATTGATACTTAATTTTATATGCAGATTTATGAAACACTCTTTGCTGTGTTGTCTCTGCTTGTCAGTTAGAAATAAATTTAATAAGTTAACAATGAGTCAGGGTTGTGTTTCCACTAGTTTGTTTTTCATTTTAACATATTAAGTAATACTGAGTAAAAACACTGGGTAGATTTGTGTCTGTTTGCCATTAGTTACATTTACAAATAAAGCATCAGCACAAATTGTTGATCACCGGCAGTATAATTTTCTGTTCCGTTTAAGGCCACTGTTGGGTGAAACTTGTAACTTTAACTCCCCAGCCAAAGGTTAAAGAAAATAGGTCAATTTCTCATGTTATGCTGTTAATGTAAAAACCCCTCACCCTCGACAGATGTGCTTCATTTCTATCTAATTGAACTCAGCCTCACTGTGATTGGTCCCCCGCTGTTTGTGAATGGGAACACTGACTGGGAAATGTCATTCATGTGTTTGGCTCTGGCTCAGATTAAAGGTCCCATTATTGTCAAATGGCCCGCTGTTAATATCCCCAGGCACAAAGCTCTGTGGAGGTCACCATGTTAATAGATACAAAACTAGCCCATTACCATTTTCATGCACGCTGCGCGGGTAAGAGCTTTTAAACACAGTCAAAGAGAGTCAGACAGATTTTTTTTTTTATTATCATTATCAGTGAATAGTTATCGAAAAAAATATTTTTTAATGCAGCTGATCATGCTTACTGTTGCATAACTGTCTATTAAATGGAATTTAACCTTTTCATGCAATGTAATGTGATTGTGTTAGTGAACTAGATCGACCTGCTCTTATCAGGATGTCAAATACCAACACCTTCTCACACCCGTTGGAATCTGTATCAGATGCACAAGGCTTTCAGCTACCTTTTAAACCCAACCATGGCAATATTAGATGCTCAGAACCACTGGCATAACGAGTGAGAAAGTCTGATGATGAAGGAAGTCGGAATGGATGGATGGTTCAAACAAATACAGGACTAACACCCTGGAGACCGCTGTCTATGTCCTGTGCGAAACCAATCTTCAACGTCATTTTAACCAAAACCTTTTTCTTAAACCTAACTAAATACTTGTGTTTCCTTTTCCTAAAGTAGTTTTATATTGAAAACACATTATGCATATATTGAGCAGAAACTGACCCGTCCAAAAGTGATGCTAAAGGGGTATCTAGAACATCATAGTTTAAAGGGTACGGCCACCAATCAAGCGGCTATATTTGACAAGTTGGGAGTGAGAATGTGTTAACTAGATTTCCTTCAGATACCCATCCATGATAACAGCTTAGTAAAACATTGAAGCTAAAACTTGGTGAACTTTGCCTTTGATGTGTAAGGTTCTGTGGTTTCTACAAATCTGGGGGTCACTCAAGTAAAAAGAGTGAAAAATAGAATGTGACATCCATAAACGTTACCTCAACAACAAATGGACATATTGGCCTCATTTTGGACATATTGGATTGAAACCAGAGCTGAACACAGAAGGCTAAACATTGAAATTGATGGTATTGATTGAATTACCGGAAACTGCCTCAGGTGATGAAGAAAATAATAGTCAGGATGAATTTCTTGTGGAGGCTGAAACTAAGCTAGAGAAGGACAGAAGTCGATCACCGGCAAAATGATGGGAGATGATTAACTTAAACCTCCACATATTGAGCTTATATAATTCCAGGCCTTCTCAGTTTGTTGTCCTTTATAAAGCCTTGCTTTTCCTCTCTGTAAAAAGAAATACAGAGACTCCCCACAGCATACCTCACCACGTACAGATGACTAACATTCTCTATCATGCATGTATATAAAGGTTGCTGTTGCAACAGTAAGTCAAGCACACTCCATTACTGGGAACATTGGTCATCCATTACTGGGGTGCGTGTATGTGCATGCCCTTTGGCGCAAATGGTGGATGGCGAAAAAAAAAAAAAATCTGTTTTCAATTGAACAGTTTACCAGCCCGTTAAGAAAAATATGTGTTGATGTCGCAGCATTGATCCCGCATTGAGATAAAAGGCATAACTGGAAACTTGCAAGATATTTGATGCCTGAGGCCTCTCCACAGCTACAGCCATTCACTGTGTTGCATATAAGAGGGACAAGTGAATGTTGGTTGTTGACAATACATTAATTTCTAAACCAACCTCTTATTTTTTGTACAGTGCTATTTTTGATTTTTCTCTTTTAGAATTATCTGTATTTAATGTTAATTGTATTTAACATATTTGAAAAACTCTGGTGAGGAATCTGGTGATGAAAGCTGCAGCAGACGGGGTATTTAATTATTTCTGCTTAAATGCAGATATGAGAGAAAGGCTTGTCTTGAAATTATGGGAATATGACATCTGTGCTTTGGCTGCGTTTGTGAAACAAAATGATTTAATGCACACAGGATGGACTTCCTGTCTTAGTCATCCAGTCGCATTTTCTAAATCGGGTTTAAAAACACTGCACATTGGACCTTAATTTACACAGCTCTTCTTCCACTAAATGGAAGCTCCTGTCATTTTTATGATCTGTGTGTCAGTATCCATTAAGGATTTCCCAATGAAAAATTTCTGTGCATGTAGTCTTGTTCTGCAATGTCGATGACCTCATTTTGAATTAAGAATAAGCAGTGTCCTTTTACTCTTTTTTCATTTCTTAACCTTTCTTTCCAAGAACTAAATTTCTGCTATGTCAATAAGCTGTTACTGATTGTTCAAATAATTGATTGATTTTTAGTCTATACCTTGTCAGACAATACCTTTTTCTTACAGCAAATCCTCACAAGTGACAAATGTTCCCATTCACACAGAAAGTTAGCTATTACTGTTCCAATAATTTGTATTTTAATTCAGTAATTATGCTTTAGTTTATTCAATTTCTGAATGGCATTTCAGTTAGACTCTTTGTAACTCATCACATTAAGTTCAGACAGTGCATGACTATTCTTTGGACCTCAGCATGTTACTATGAGTACTACATTCCCATCCTGAGTTTGTTGACCACTTTCTCCTTGTTCCTTTTCATTCTGGTGGTTTTGGTTTCCTAGCGAGTACGCTGATGACGGCATCGAGCTAAGCCTTTGGCCACAGGATGGGATTGATTGAGTCATTCATTCATTCATGGGACATATCCCACAGGGTGGACATGACATGGAGAATAGATGGTCACAGTTTTCTAAGGAGCAACAAAGTGGGTTTTTGACCAGAAGACTGTCTGCTCAATTTCCTGGAACGTCTAGGAAAAGAAATGTTCCCTTTGGTTCAGTGTTGATGTTTCCTTGAGCAAGGCACTGAACCCTGAGCCATTCACATTTTGCTGATAAATGGAAAATAGTGAGAGACTGTGGTTTTCTTGAACTGTGAAAGAGGCTGAAACAAAACTTTTGAATAATGAATAACTAAAAATGACAAAAAACAATATGTCCTGTTTAGCACAGGGACTTAGTCATTTCATCATCTTTAAATATTGTGTATGTTATTACCTATTGATTGAGAAATGATTCTGGCCTCAGTATATATTAAGTTCCATATTTAGTGCTGTACATAGCACATTAAGCAAGCTAGGCAAGGCCCCATTGACCGGCCCTTATGCTCGCCCGACCTAAATCCAACTGAGCACCTTTGAGACGTTATGTATCTGATGCTGCCAAGTACCACCACAGACTGCCCAGGAGCTCACTAATGCCCTGATCCACGTCTGGGAGGATATCCCCCAGGACATCATCCGCCGACTCATCAGGAGCATGCCCTGGCATTGTCGGGAGTGCATACAGGCACGCAGGGGCCATACACACTACTGACTCACATTATGAGTTGCCATGTAAAAATTCAAACAAATTGGATGAGCCTGTGATTTAAATTTTTTTGCTTTTATTTTCAGTGTCATTTTAAATCCAGCCCTCAGCGGGTTGATAGTTTTGGTTTCCACTGACCGCTGATATGTCATTTTCTCCGCACCAAATTATACAGTGTACACCGGTAAAGATTTTCAACTTGAAATATTTCCTTCATCAAGATCTGATGTTCGATTTAAGTGTTCCCTTCATTTTTTTCCGCAGTGTATATCCCATCTGCTGCATTTGGATGGAAACCTTTCCTAGTGTTTCTGAAAAATCCAAGAATAACAGGCTTAAATTCAGATTGAAGGTCGTACAGTTCCTCAAATGTCATTCTGGGTTTTGAAAGGAACCATAATTAACTATAAATATCCATTTCAAGTTAAACATAAAAATCACCATTTTTGGGAGTTATGTGTTAGGCCTTTCCACTGCAGTGATATCAGTGTTATAAATAAC
>JAPZEB010000004.1:28715389-28725954 GCA_029783705.1 Chaetodon striatus
AAAAAAACAAAAAAAAAAAAAAACAACAACAGGGTTTGGCTTTACTATCAATACCGGCCATGTGTAATGCCAATGCTTTACATTCAAACAGGAAGTGAATACCGGCCATGTATCATGCTGATGTGAGAGAACAGCTTTTTTATTTGGAAGTCAATGCCCAAACGCTACTATTTGACAACTTAAGAATGATCCCAGGTTGGCCCTTTGCATGACACTGTGGAACCATGGGATTTGTGTGTCCATCACGACACAGTATTCTGACTGACCTTCTACTGGCATTGTTTCCGTGGTGCCAGCATATAATATTATCACATAGTGCTAAGAGGTTGTGGTAATTTCATGTATTTCCCTGGGAACAGGCTGCTCTGTAAGTGGCCACTTGTGTAATGTATAGAGTCACGTATAACCAAGTACCAAGGGTGAGTGAAGGAGGGCATGTTAAATGGCTTTTGGACCACAATACGGATTTTTATATCAGGCTGAAAAGACAATATATCAGATAAGCTGAATGAACGTTTTCTTCACTTCACTACCTGATTAAGGCTGATGTCACAAGGGTATTTTAACATGGAAAACTGTCTAGCGAAGCTTTTGGTTGTACATTTCAAGGTGTCTGATTTCTCATCCTAACTCTCCATGTCATCCTCCTCACTATCTCCTTCCTTCCCTGCTCTCCGTGGGAGCGAGCCCCTCTCAAGCCCTTCACCCCGGCTCTGTGCCAACTGCTATTTGGCTGTGGAACATTATTTGGAATTCACACGCATTTGAAGGGGACACGGCAGGGGCAATTTCTCAGCACTCCGGGGGTGTTCTCAGTGCTTGGGGAGGAGGTGGCGGGGGGGATTTTTGGCTCGGCTACCAGTAGCTCTCAGAAGGAGCGCTTGGCAAATCATAGATCTTAGTGGGAAGAAATGACAGCACAGCCATGTTTGTGAATGTTCTGATTGTTACTGACTCACAACATAGCTTGGAGATCTTTAAAGGGGGGGGTCTTTGGCAGTCTGAGGAGGGGCGAAGGGCATCTCGGGCTTTTATTCCTCTTTCTCTTCCTCTCTGTCTTTCTTATCTCTTTCTGTCTTTTCCTGGCAGAGCTGAGTTGTTAACTGGATCACAGACTGAAGGAGAAAGAATGATTTCATTTAGGACGGTGGGGGCATTTTTCTGCAAGCACTGCCTGAAATTGTACAGGCCCTTGTGGGGAAAAAAGGGGGGAGGGTGTGGAGGGGGGGCTACAATAGCTGCACAGTCTGACTGCTCCTCTGACAAAAGGATGTAATGTGGATGGGAGCTTTGAGGCGTGAATGAAATGCTTGTGTCATGTGTCAGATATGTTCCAAGATAGAAAATGGAAGTCATTTAAATTTCTGTGCTGGTTTATTTCAGAGTATGACAGGCTGTTTGCCTAAATTAGATATAAAAATCATCACTTGTAGCACCCTGCAAATAAACTTCCAACTGCTGCTACTGATGCAGTGATTGCAATTGCTCTGCAACGCATGAGCAAATCTCAGGTTATGGTTTTACATTCTTTATTTTTGCCATGTGTTTGAAAAGTTGTAGTTTTAGGCACATTTTTGCTCACATTTTTTAAAATCATTTTGCTAATTTCTGCATGAGGTTTCAGCTTTTATATTTGCATGAAAAACAGCAGGATGGACAGTTGGATGGAGTGTGATCACTACTGTAATACACTTTCCTCTGGTATTAATCAGGGTTACTGCTACTGGCCCCAACTGCTGTAGAGCACTGCTGCACGAATTATTACTGAGCTCAAGACACATGAACATAAACCCCCTCTACTATAGCCACCTTGCCCTGGCTCCTTGTTAGGTTTTTGTATTGATTTTAAAATTTTACTACTGACTTTTAAAGCTTTAAATAGCCCTGTGCCAAAATTCATTACTGACCTCTTAACCCCTTGTGTGCCTGCACAGTCAGAGGCAGAAGTGAACTAAATGACGCCAAACAAAATATCTCACTCTAGGTTCCTTTGGTCAGTTTTTGTCAACAGAATTTAAGATCACTCTCTGATTTTGTTTGAATTTGCAGTTCGTACAAAGAGTCGCTAAGTGTAAATAAAGCTGGCTAGCTCCAGGGGTCAGGATGATGAAAGGAGGAGAGGAAGGGAAGGAGACAGGATGAAGGACGATGAGTAAAGGAAGATGTGTGAAGAGAAAAGGAGGAGGGGGAGGCACAGGGCTGCTGTGTGAAGCCTCGCTGTGTCTTCCTGTAAGAATGCGCCCTCTGAACTGGATGACACGTACAGACAAAACAATCTGTGTGTGAGACGCGAGACAGTTAAATGGATTCTTTCTAGTGTGAGCATTGTGTGACCGTGTATGTGTGTGTGTGTGTGTGTGTGTGGCTGTATGGTGTTAGTAGGGCTTTTTTTAAAGGCTGCTTTTTATATCTAACGTGTTTGGTGCAGTTCCAACAAACTCTGGTGTGTAAGTTTGGTTTGGTTCATTTATGCTGATGTGAAGGCTGTCAGTCAAACTCTCATGCAGACCAAACACAAGACTGAGCAATCGTAAATTATGTGAACCCTTGAATTAAATTCATGTTATGATCATGACAACTGTCAAATAACAGGAGTCCTGCACAATTGTGCGAAATCATTTGGTAACCATGGTAACATGTATGTCTATCAGCATGTGAGTGTGGGGATTTTCCCCGATACTCCAATAAGGCTGAAGCCCTATTCACACAGGACTAGGATTACCTGGTGACCTTCAGAAATTTTTAATAATTGTGGGGGTCATCTGTGATCTTAATCACATGTGAATCTGCCATGTCTGTAATTTGAAGTAAAAATTCCACTGCAAACTACCATATTTTGCTAAACACAGAGGTTATATGATATTATCAGTTCCATGCAAATTGGCATCTTGGTTTTTTCTTTCTTGGTGGAGAATTATAGAGGCTGCATTGGCAATTATAAATCAATGTTTTGACAGCATTTTGGGTGCAAATTCCGGAGGCTCATCTCGCTACACAGCATGGAGGCAGAAAGAGCAAGCTCAATCAGAGGAGTGAAATCTCGGAGGATGATGAGATGCATGATGTGCATGGCAGCATGCCGTAAGAGATCTATTCTGTCTTTCAACAAGCTCAACAGTTAGCCTGTCAATAATAATGCTGCACTATAAAAAGGGTATATTGAAGTATTGGAAAATATCAATCTTGACCTGATGATGGTGCTAGCTGAAAAGTCAGGGGACCAAAACAGTCACAATCCGTCCTGACGGGAACATAAATGTGTGTAACAAATTTGATAAAAATCCATCCAGTGCATTGCACTCAAAACCTCAGATGTCAACCTCATGGTGGCACTAGAGGAAAAATCAGGGCATCACCGAGGTCAGTGGGCTCCTCTGGAACATGAATGTCTGTACAAAATCTGTTAAGAATGATATTACAGAACAGGACACATTGTTTTGTCCTGTCTCTAGCTGTCCATGAGTTGAGTTGCAGGCTGGACTAGTTATGCTCCTCGCCATCCTGTTTCTTTATGAGTGCTTTGTGAGCACCACAGAGGATAAATCTGCTGGCAGTGTGAACATGAAATGGGCCAGAACTAAAAGGCGACAATGTATTGCTCTTTTAATTTAGTCTGAACCAAGTGAACCCAGCTACAGGTGAGCAAAGCCAATATGACTTTTACTGGACTGCTGCTTTTTTGTTATCTCAAGTTTCATTTTTTCCCAAGGCATTTATTAAAACACCCAGATTTGGTCCAACTTTGGTGCATATCCTCCTGAACGCACACACTGAGATGTTAGTGTGGCTATACATGTGCTCTCATCTGTGCAAGACTGAACGGGTTACACTCAGCATGTCCTCCAAACAGCAAACAAAAGTGTCTAAAGTGGCAAAACGGGGGCTGAAACCATGCAATTTTGATGAAATACATCTTCACGACCCAACGCTTTCTTTTAGTAGCACTCGGGGTGATTTTGTAGATGATACACACTCAGCCAGAATGGGGCAGTGAGTGCATGTCGCCCTGTGTCGTGGTGCTAAGTCATTCTTTGGTTTGTTATTTTCCCCCCCTTCTGCCCCTTTTGAACGGTTCCACTGAAGCAATGGATGCATTGTGTCAAAAAGCAGGCCGGATATGGGCCTCTTGTGTCAGCCGATGCACCAGCCACAGGCTTTTGTGTGTGTGTGTGTGTGTGTGTGTGCGCATGTGTGTGAGTGAGAGGATGGGTTTGTTAGTGACACAGCCACGAGGTGAGGAGCCTCAAGATGTTTTTCTGTGTGTTTTTCTTTATAAACCACATGGGAACAGCATGATGGTGTTGTTTCCCCACTGTGTAACTCTTCACATGACAAGCATCAGTTAACTTTAATTTAGCATTGATTAAATAACACATTTCTGATCAATAGCATAATGGAAAGCGATAATGTGGGTCTAGAGAAATGTAGGTATCACACAGACCAATTACAGCCTGCTGCCTATTTCTTGGTTTTCCTTTTGTTTTGCAGATTAAATGTGCCGCGAAGAATCCACTTTATTGTGACGCATTTTTCATCTTTTTCATAATCATTTAATTGAGAGAAATGAAAGTCAATTTACTGTGAAGAGTATTTGTCAGCTCATCATAAAAAGGACAATGAAACAAAATGCCATTTCCCATTTCTCCCAAACTGCACAGCAGATTCTGTTCCTCTTTTCAGTATGCTATTAATATTTATTTTCCTATTTCTTGAGCTAATGGTACAGGACTGCATAAAAGAAGAAACAGTATCTCCAATAATTTTAGCATCAGTTGTATTAAAAGTAGCAGAATAGGTAGCAGTTGTCACAAAAACAGCAGAGGCAGTAGAAATACAAGTACCGTAATACCCTAAGTACAAGGATTAACCAATACAATATGGCTTCATAAGATAAGATAAAATTCAATTTTTCCCAGGGGAAATTGCTGTGCAGCAGTTGCAACACTAAATGGGAAAATGCAAATATAAAAGTCAAAGATAACAATAACTTGCAAATGCAAAAAACAATCCACACACAACTACAAATTTGGAATATATAAATATGCACATGCAAGGGTTCCTATGATATCTAAGAAATTAGCGCCCCACAAATGATGTTAAGTGCTTAGGGTAAAGTTACAGAGGTTAGGTTTAGACCAGGAAAGCTGCATAGGTTGTGTTTAAGAAAAGAAACGTTGATGGGCATCATTACGTTTCGGGAGTAAAGTTACATAGGTTAAGTTGATGACATACTTTAAAATAACTCAATGTTTGCTAGGTTTCGCATGGGTTGGAACACTGGTCTCCTAGTGGAAAGTCCTATGTTGTTTGACACATTTACCACCCTAGCCTGCCTCCTTACACAGACTTTTAGTCTTTATTATACTTCCTTTTTCACTCTGCTCAGCGCATTGGCCACATTATCGCAGCCTCCCAGATTAAATGGGTATACACAAAATACTGGCTCATGATTATTTGGGTTATAAGCAAATTGTGGTGCATTACTTTTCATAGGTATACATATGAACAGTGCATGAGAACAGCCTGAATACAGCTGTCAATAACTAGCCTTGCCTCTTGATCATTTTGTGTGTTTGTCTTTCAGGATGCGGAGCCCAACCTTCCCGCTAGATAGCTACATTTCGTAGTTGCGTAGTTACTTGTATTCTAAGGGTGCTTTCACATCTGCCCTGTGTGGTTCAGTTCAGTCAAACTCAAGTTCATTTGCCCCCAGAATGCATGTGAACACAGCAATCGTACTCGGAGGTGAACCGAAACAGCAAATGAACTCTGGTGCATTTGTGGTGAGAACATGTTCAGACCTCGAGCCTCAATGCATTGTTGACAATTACTATTTTTATATTAGGAATACAGACCATGAAACCAAGATTGACAGCTTGAGTGAAAATCGTCCCTTCTTGGAGACTGCCTGGCCAAAAACTTAACAAGTGCATCACTGCTTTTATTTACTGTTGGGAAATAGACGCATAAGGCAACTTGAACACTGAAAGTTCAGTCAGAAATTCAGGGATGTTATTCTATTACCTACAAATGGATTGTAGTATTGTGTACTACTAACACACCAATATTTTTAGGTTCATGTGCAGTAACTGAGAGATTTCCTTTGGGGTTTATCAGAGTATCACAATAAAGACAGAAATTGACGTTTTGATTCCCATTGAAAGTGCAGGAGAGTGCAGCAGCTAGACTGCAGACAAACACTGCTAGTCTGGACAAACACTAGCAGAGTCCTTTAATAAGATCTCCAAATAAAGCACACCACCATTTAGGAGCCCTGTCCACACCTCAATATTGCAGCTATGCTATGGAAACACTGGCGTATTAACCTCAGCCTTATTGAGCCCTCCTGCTCCTCTGGCCAGTCCACATGTTCAATCAATGTTGAACACATCCCGACCAGCGTGCCATTCATTACCAGACATTATAAGTAACGTTATACCTCGGCTTTAAACATGGTCATCGACCTGGGGGCCAGTTAATGATAGAAAAATGATATCATTTGCTGCAATGTTCCTTTGTAAGCTGACCCCGAAAACCAGACGGGGGTCTCTTCATCTTGACCACGTCGGCTATCGATTTCCACTGAGGATAATGACTTTTTATGTCTGTAATATATGAGGGGATGTTTGATGTAGGCTGATCTGTTTGCTCACTGTGGCCTGCTTTCATTGCCATTGTAAGGGGAGTCATATCGTGGAAAGCTAGAAGCAAGGCTCTCTATGGACATTGCTTAGCAAGCTTTCACCTCTCATTTTAGTGAGCAGCTTACATATCAGGGTCCTGGCTCTGCTTTCAGCCACGTTCACTGCTGAATATTTGTGCTGTTTGTGGCATAATATAAAGTTTATCCTAGCCGTGTTTATTTTTTATTAATCTCATAACAGTTGTTAATATAAAGGTGTATGGTTTCTTTATTCAGCATCATAATTACACCTGCTGAGTTTTAGATGCTGAAAAATGTATTAAGAGAAGCATTTGACTATGTTTAATTACATTCCTGCGCAGTCTAATTTTGCTATACAGGGGTAGCCGTGACAGAAAATTACTGAAATAGCAACCCCATAAAAAACAGAAATAATTCCTCTTTGAGTGGAGAATGCTTTCTCATTGTATGGTTTAAAAATTCACCTCAAATACAAGTTTAAGTATGTGCTTTTCAAAAGGTGTGTTTACCTTTAGAAGTGATGAATTTTCAATCTCTTCAATGGCTTGTTTATTTCAAGGTTATGTGCTTTGATTACTACGTTTTGAGCTTGCAAATAAAATGCATCTGAAACACAAGCGTTGTACAGGAACAGATGGAAGTTGAACACTAGTGCTTTAGAAGATCATGACTGTATTTACACTGAAACAACAAAATTATTTCCAATCATCCAATCACAAGTCTTTTTTATCTGTGTGCAATAATGTACCTCAATAACAAAAGTAATTACTCCATGGACAGAGGATTTGTTCCATCTATTGTCTGGGTGCTGTGGTTCTGACCTTTGACCCCCTGGCTGTAGGTTTCTTGTAATGTTTGCTATCCAGGAAATTAATCTTATTCTACTTTTACTTTTCATTTATATGAACGAATTGGGCTGACGCATGAATAAATAAGCAATATTTAATTGGGATTAATGGAATGTCCATATCAAGCATCTATCAATCTATATGTGGGGACACAATTAAGTCAGAGTCAAGTTTAAATGTTAATGTAGATTTTTTTTTTCCTCGAAAACGTGCAGTGGTGTCTGAGGCGGTATTTTAAGTGTTGTGTCTGAATATCTTCCTGTCACATTGCCTATATCCCCAAGAACATGGCACCAATCAGATGGTAAGGACAGCCTGCCTGAGATGCAAAACCCAGGGCTAAATAGTTCATAGTAGTATAATGTATACCTTGTCAGTTAAAGGCAACCTCAGTAGCTAGACAAACATAATGTATGAACTCAAAAAATACATGTGAAGGAAGTAATGATGCTAACAATTAGAGAGCAAGTTAAACAGCTCGTGAAAAACTTTTCTGACAATGACCTATCACACAGTTTGGAGGCAGTGTGATGTCCAGCAGCATCCACGAGAAATTAGCTCTGGCAGCATATGGATAATGACCCCGCAGTCTGGCTCAGCACCCACGTTTGACCAAGAAAAAAAAAAAAAAATCCACCCACCCCTCCCTATCAGGGTTAATGGACGCATAGATTTTTTTTTCTTTTTTGCCGTCCAATTTATCTCATTCTTATTGGCATTACCCTTTTGCCTTGGTGCTCCAGCGGGGAGGAGGGGAGGCCGAGCGAAACACGAGACAGTAATGAGATTTCGCAGACGTTGCACCATGTAGAATTTCTGATGATCATATTACATTTTGTCGATAACCAACAGAACGTATTAAATCAGGCCTTCTCGGCGTAGCGCTGGATTGAGTGGCGTGATTACATGACCCACTTTTTTATGTGCTTTGTTAAAGTGGAGATGTATGCATTTGGCCCTTTTCTTCTCCAATCAAGCCGTGTGATTCGATTGTCAGTAAAGCATCACTCAATAATATCATCTCATCTATGAAGATAATATGGTGAAGACAGAGAGGAATATGACAGAACCATCTGATTCAAGGGGAATTTAAATGGTGCCTTATAATTTTCTTTATGTGTTTTTGTTGTCAAATTCTCATGGCTCATGATATGAGCAATGTCATTTATGGTGTTTCTAAAAGAAAATGTTACATATAGAAAAGCCGTTTCACCATTACTGGCTTCATGGATTTGCTGGTGTTTATAAACAAATACTCAAAAGTTCTCAGCACAAAAATATTGCCTTTTATATAACCTAATAGTTCAAGGCATGTCCATCATATTTTACTGTTTGTATTCTCCATAAAAAGCAAAATAAAACAGTAAGATTGGGAGTTGTGACTTGTTGAATGTCTTCAGTTGAGGAAATAATGAAAGGACAATAAATAGATAAATAAATAAACAAATAAAGCTTCTGATATTGACTTTGAGACTAAAATACCAACAAACACTCAAATATTTAGGCCAGCCTGAGAGAGTTATATTGACTTTAGGTGAAGATATTAAATGAATTTCCTTTTCTATCTCCTGTGTCTATTCATTCATTCATTTTAGTCATATACCTTCTGGGTTGGTATTCTTTATCAAAATAACTTTATGTTATATTTGCTACTGTCACTATATTTAGAAAGAGGTGCACAAGACAGTCTATGGAAAAAAAAAACTTCTTTTCTTACTGCCTCTAATGGAATTTTCTAGAATTTACCGCAGCTTGCCTCAAACAACCAATCAGAGCCGAGGAATCTCTGATGCAGCTGTCAATCACTTCTAATAAACTGAGGTCAAACCATAGGTTGTGTAAAATAATCGATGTAGCTACTGTGATATTACCCATTGGTTTGTGAACCACCATTTTGAAGCTTTGAGTTTGGGATTTCAGCCGTCGCCATCTTAGTTTTTTGAAGTGACCATATTTAGATGAGAGGTTGGAGCTGTAGAGGAGTGAGGGGTGGATCTGACTCATAAACTGCGGTGATGCCTCGCAGATGGCCTGTCATTCAAAGCAGCCCCACCCTTGATTGTGCGTAACTTTAACCCTAAATAAAATATAAACTAGTGAGTTATAAAAGAAGTCACCCCCTATATAGTTGTCATGAAGGGGGAAATTAGCGATAGACTTTTTGTACCAGGCTGTAAACACGTTGTGTATTTCTACTGTAAAATTGAACGTTTTAACATAGGGGTCTAACTAGCTAATAAAGCAACGCTGATAAAATATGAATCAAGATTCTGTTTCTGCATTGCCTAATTCTCACCTCAAATGTTTTTCAGGAATATATTTTAGTGTACTGTTTAGCTGTAAAATGAGAAAGTCTCTTCCGGCCAGTGACCAGTGCTGTTTTGGCTCAAATATTCCCAACATGGTAGCCGGTTCACAAACTTTCTCATTTTACAGTTAAACAGACATTAAACATTAAAATATGTTTCTGAAACATTTCAGGTGACAACTAGGTAATGCAGGTACATGCAGTAATGCCATTAGAAGCACTACAAGGACACCTGATAGGAAGAGGAATATGATTTTTTTTCACAGATTATCTGTCTCATTGAGTGCTGTGCAAATATTGTGACATTTTCAGCAAATACGTCAAAAAGTAAATTTTTCTAAGATTATTTTTTGGCTTTTTTGCCTCTTTTAGATAGGAAAATGTGAAATGGGGAGAATAAGAGGTGATGACATCCAGCAAAGGACCAGAGTTGGAATCAAGGCACAGCTGCTGCAGCAAGGACATAGCTTTATACATGTGACGCTCGCTCTACCAGATGAGCACCCCACAAAAAATGTTTATTTCGATAAACCTTCCTAACTATAGCCTGAAGACTGAAGTGAACCCCCAACTTCAAATTAGCTAAAGATGAACATTTAAAGATGCACTTTTAAAGTAAAAATGCTTTAAATGCCATCACACAAACCAATGAAATTTTTATGAATGTCTTTATTAAACATATTTTATATTAAATAAAAGATTTGAAATACCTCCATATTTCGCCTTTAAACTAAAAAACCTCTGT
>JAPZEB010000004.1:28737338-28750321 GCA_029783705.1 Chaetodon striatus
AGGGTTCAATGTGAATTAAAAGGCATTTTGCTGAAGCTGTTTATCAGCTGACATTTCTCTCTGTTTAATTTTTCACATCAAAAAGCCCTTGTCTTTGTGGCGACGCTGTGTTGTCGCACTGTAAATTGAAGAGGGTCTTCTTTTAAGAATCCATCCTCTCCCGAATCTGAGGAGGGATTTCATCCTTCAAGCGATGCAGAAGAGTGTGATAGCATCACTAATCTTAGTGGGCTTTGTATGCACTTAGGATACCTCAGTAAATCAAGAGTGAGCATAGATCTTCAAAAGAGAGAGATGGAGAGAGAGAAACAGAGACAGACGGGAGGAAACAGAGAGGAAACGGGATAGACAGAGTAAGGGACAGAAAAAAAACAGACATGGAGCAGATATAAGAGACAGAAGACGTTCAAACACAAATTACAAAATGGGTGAATGTTTATTTCAAGAAGCTTTTAAAAAACATTGGTACAGTTAAATTCATCATCAAGTTTGAAGCAAAGCACCTAAAAAAGCTTGCATGGCAACTAAAAAGAGATGCAGAAACAACAAGTAGAACAAAAACACTGATACATTCATATTTAAGGAACTTGATACCATTTCTATGCAAATATGCTAAGGTGAGTGCTGGAATCATGAAAACATTAGTCTCAGGCTAAATGGATTCACTGGCACGATAATAAGTGAAGCAGATAAACAAAATAGTAAGACAACAAAACAATAAGGAGAAAAAAAACCACATTTCTACATTTGTGATAAAGAATCCCCAAAGTCTCACCTCATAACAAACAGAACAGGAAGCATAATATCTGCAGCACATCCATGCGTCTAATTAAATAGTTTGTTTCTTTACTTTAATCTGCTCCGCAGTGCAACCACCGACTTAATCAAGTTTGCCTGTATAGGAGAGACCCTTTCATCAAACCTTTTGAAGATCTGCTCATTTTTCTTTGCTGGATTTGTCCTTTCCAACTATTTTTTAAAATGTATTTGAGACAGGAAATAAGACATAAGCATAAGTGTTCTGTTAGCTTACTGACATACTGCATTAAAAAGAAGACAGGGGCCAGGTGAGAGAAGCAGCAGCAACAGAAAGAAACAGGACGGAAGCAATTGCCAAACGGCAGTCAAGACGTAATCCTTACTCCCTGAAACTGGACGGAAATGCAAACGCAAGCACAAACTGCAGGTCACCAGCACACAAGAGAGAGAGACAAACTAATTTGCAAACCTGACGACCAGAGGCACAAGTGCCACAGTGTGGCTACAACCAGAATGCTGCAGCCTGATGATTTTGTTGTTCAGTATTCCAGGAATTAGCAATCTTGTGATCACAGGACGTATGGCAATTAAACCAATTTTCACCAAAAAACAAGGTCAGACTGGGAGAATGTCTGGCAATTCTTTCAATAATGCAGTTTTTGTCATGAAAATAATCCAATTCAGAGCCAATTTGCAAAGCCGGTAAGATCAATATCCAGCTTCAATCTCCACAAACTTATTTCCTTTGAAGTATGATGATGGGTAGTTTCTTTGCCAAGAACTTGTATTCACTGTGACTGGCCCAGCAACTCTCTAACTGACCACTTTTAAGATAAGTGAATCATATTTAATCCATTTCATTAAACGAGATGTGGCAACACTACATGGCACTATTGGAAGCATAAGGTTAATATATTAACTTAATTTAGGGAGGAAAACAGGAAAATAAGCAACTTTAGCTTCTTTCGAACGAGCAAAAAAAAGCATGAGAATTCCTATCGTCAGTACTTCCAAAACAAGTTGCATTGCCTTTTCCTTCAGCCCCTTTTTAAAGAGGACTAAAAGTGAAAGTTTTCACTTCACAAATTCAAGGTAACACGTCATGAATAGTATATATAATATATATAAATGGTCATTTTGTGGGTCAAGTATTCCTTGAAGCAGTTCTTCACTCTAACTGGAATTTCACAGAAAATCAGTAAGGTCTTTACAGTATAGCAATTTAAGGCCCATACTTTTTTAATTTGACCTTTTTCACACATCTAAATGACTGCACATTTAACTGTAGTGTTTTTTAAAAAGAACTTCAAAATCTGTCTGTTTCGTTGCAGCAATATTCACAAACCTCTCTAGAGGGCTGGGTTATTAGTAGAAATAAGTTGGTATCAACAGGTGGAGTCGATAATGGCCAATTATGTCAGCTCATTTCATCCTTTTTAAAAGCAGCAGACAGTTAAATTGTTCCACTTGTGATTGTGGTTTCATCCAGTGAAGCTGGAGATACTAATGGTTCCAGGAAAAGGGGAACGAACGGCGCAAGACATGAAAAATACACTGATATAACTCAATATTTGTGACATTTCCAAGGTTTAAGTGTATTTTTATTGTCATTGTCTGTGCGTTATGTTGCAGTGTTGACAGTGCTAATTCCACTCATTGACTAAATTAGAGACACCTGCCTTAACGGTCACATGGGATGTTGAGGGTGTGTATGTAACTCAGTAAATCAGATCAGCTATCTGCCTCCCAAAAAAAACTGGTCATGGGTATTTAATAAAATACATATTTTATTAATCCATCTCAGAGGAATGTGGGTGTAGTCGGCTTGAGGATGACATCAACTTAACCTCCCGGCATGATTCTGACTTTACGTGGCAAACATAACTCTTCCCGCCTGTAAAGACACAGTATTCTCACTCAAGAGGCACTTGTTCATCCTTTTAAGTTGGACTTTTTCAAATGTAGCTTAATTGAAATCTGCTGGTGCGTGTATGGCATCATGTTGTGAGAATTACAAAAGTACAAGAAGTGGTCAGTCACAAAACTGCTCCGAAGGCTCCACATGATTTAGATCACCTAATGATTAAGGGCCTGCAGCTGTGAGAGGGTGGGTGGAGTTAAACATGTGAATGAAGGTTTCTGGAATGGAGACATTAGGGCACAGTGAGGGTGGCTTGTAAGGTTGAAATGTTTGAGCAGTTTTCAGTCCTGTTTGCAACAATTAGCTCAAAAGCACATAAGTGTGGGAAAGCAGGAGATATGTACAAATTAATACTGTTTTCTGTTAAGCGTCATCATTGCTGTTGTGCATTTCTGGATGGGCTGATGATACCTTCTTTTTGTGGAGGATTTAAGAAAGACAGTTTACATATACAATATATCCACTTTTTTTGTTGCTGGCCCACTCTCCACTCTTGTTGCAGATGTATGTGTCACTAAGGTTACACTACATTTTCATGACTGCTCCTTGGCAGTGTTGGGCAGTAACGTAATAATATTACTTTTTCCAGTAACAAGAGGCCTAACTAATTACTAATGACATTTAAGTAATAACATTACTATTACTCCAAAACCAAACAATTCCAATGTAACAATGTTACTTTTGCTGCGCACGCCCATTATAAAGCAGCAAGCTAGTTGGAAATGCTTACCTTAGCAACTGGAAATATTCCCATTACTTTGATTTTGTCAGGATGAAAGATGACAAGAACATCGTTGCTGCAGGTAGTCGGATTAAAACATTTTCCACTGCAAAAAACACGTCCTCAAACCTCTGGTCTGAAACGCCTTGGCTACTATGATTGACAACACAACAACGTGAAGCTACAGGAAATACACCTCACCAAAGGTGTGCCCTCCTTGGCCATGGAGGTCGGTAGTAGCCTTGCGCTGGCTAAACAACCAAACTGGATTTTAATGGTGGACAGCTGCAGCAACAAAGAAGCGATGAAGCTTGTGGCTGGATATGTTGTGGATGAAATGTTGCTTCATGAGTGACTCCATCTTTCGGGCAGAGCCTTGGGGAAATTCCGGTCAAAGGCAACAGAAGCTATCTAGCTTTAGCTACACTTAACTGCGATTACCCTGATATTCACAAAGAGGCACACATCTCAGTTTGGGGGAGGTGTGCAAATACCAATTTTATGGGGTGTAAAGGAAAAGTAATATAATGACTAGTGTAGCGAATTGGTAGAAAGTAATAAGTAAGTAACATTATTACTTTTGAAAAGAGTAATGAGTAATATATTATGTTTTTAGAGTAACAAGCCCAACACTGCTCCTTAGTCTAACAACTGTCTTCAGGCTTTTGCCTAAGCTAATTAACACATCATGAGGTCGGCAGTAGCTCAGTCCATAGGGACTTGGGTTGGGAACCGGAGGGTCATCGGCTCGATTCCTCATCCGGATCAAATAAGGAGCATGAACTGGTAGCTGGAGAGGTGCCATTTTGCCTCTTGTTGAAGTGAGCTTGAGAAAGGCACTGAACCCCCAATTGCTCGGGGCGCCTGTCCAAAGCAGCTCCCTCACTCTAACATCTCTCCATTTAATGCATGTATAGGTCCTGTTTGTGCACGTGTGTGTATTTTGGGCCTGAGTGTATATGACAACAGAGTGAAAAAAATTTAATTACCCCTCTGGGATTAATAAATTGTATCTTCTTCTTTTTTTTTTTAAACAAGCACCATTTTTGGACAGAAAGTACAGAGTTGGTGTGCAAAGGCCTTAACTCTTGAAATGAAAGACACTTGGGGGTCTTTACCAATTTTTTGTTGTTTGTTTTAAGCAATTTTGTGTGTTGTACTGAAACTAAAAGATTTTACTGGCATAAAGTGTAAACATAAAAAACATTTCTACAAAGAAGTTACAGTGTACATGGTCTATTTTGCTTATGGTCTTCTGTTTTCCTCCTTTTGACAACACACATGGATTTACTGTACAGGTTTTTTTGTGCATCTGAAACTTCAATAAATATGTTTCATTTTTGCAAGCAGATGCTTCCGACTATCCTACTTCTGTTTCTCTCTGGGCCCCTGTTTTTCCACTTTAAGCAGTGACAGTCCTCGAGTTCTCAGCAAGTCACTTCCTCCAATGTGCGTACGTGTTGTGGCAATTTTCTACATGATGTATCATTATTAAGAAGATGATATGGCTTAAAGTAAAGTGTTTTTGCCTGCATTTGGCTTTCCAGACTGCAGCAGCTTCAAGCTTGTGACACCATGTTTTTAACTCTGCTGTTAATAAGTGTGGTTCTTTGGCATAACCAATTTTGAGGCTTACTACACCAATTTGTAAGGCCAATGCTGATAAATGTTTGTCTAAATAAATATGCAATCAGCCTATAAACACCACACTTGCATTAGTTCCTCCATATGTCATCTTATGGGAAGACACGTACCCATGATGAACCTGCATGACAGATCATTCATTAATGAGCTGGTGACGGGGGCGGGAGCAGGGTTCCCAGCACCGGCTTTAGAAGCCAGAATGCCCTCGGGACTAAATGACAGTGATAGTGAGTATAGGATAACATGTTTGCGACAGGGACTGACAGACAGAACTGTGGGGCATGATGGGAGAAATGTTTACAGGCACGTACAGGAGGGAAAACTCAACAACTCTTTGGTGTGAGGCCTATTATACGCCTGTTTATCAGTATAGGAAAAATGATTGCTTTTTTATATTAAATTGAGTAAAATACCTGATTAATGAATTTAATGTGGATCATTCTTCACCTGCGCAGTGTGTTTCTCGCTCCATGTTGCTATGTTTTAGCACATTTTGAATGTCACTCTTGGTCCTGGCATCTAAACTAATAAATCTAATTGCTACCCAGTGACAGTAATTCGAACCAAGATGTAATAGCATGCTGAATCATCCTGTTCTTGCCAAGAGGAAACTCCTGCATGTGGCAATTTGAGTGAAATCCCATCCAGGTTGCATTTGCCCTTCTATGAAGTGCCAGGAAATTATCAAACAAGAGGGTGCTCTTACCGCATGTGAACGCAGTGTCTCTCAGAAGTTAATTACAGTAGGTTGCCGCGGCATCATGGGAAAAACAACACACAGGACGATTGCGTCCCATTATGGCTGTAGTGAGATGTGTTTAAACTTGTTGTTTTGGCACCCGCAGGGTGTACGAGGGGGTGGGGGAGCGTAGGATTCCTGCTAATTTATGACTTGGATCATGTAAGACAAAACACAAAAGACTGCTCGAGGATTATGTTGTTTACTCAAAGGTCAGCTTTTTTTTTTTTTTTTTTTTAATTTCTGTTCCAAAGATCGTCTGACAGAGAACTGATCACCAGAAGTGATGTTGTTGTGGGAGGCCGTCACAGGCACCAACAATGTCTCAGCTGTGATGTATCTATTCTTTGGAAGTTAGCTCAGTGCCATTAAAGTCAGTCTAAGTAATTGCAGATATTGGATGTGACCAAAGGAGGAGTGATACTCCCGGGGCGATATTTGTACATCGTTCAATCCTGAGCCAGAAATCAATTGAAAACAGTTCTGCTGTGCATCCTAACGGAACACCCCTTTAAAACAGCTTGTTTCCACACACACTCCCACAGTGTGCTGTTAGGAAGAGCTGACAGTGTGTGGATGTTAGTTCTCATAAGAAGTGGTCGTAAATACAGAAAGAACACTGCACTGATGGAGGTTGATGGATTGTCGGGACGACAGCGTCTGGAGGCAGAATTAATCTCACAGTCTGAATATCAAGTACCTTGATAAGGAGCATGCTCACCCTGTTTGCTTTCAGATCTTTAATGCCCCTTTTAATTTAAAACCGCTATGTCTGGGCTATTTATGTGATTATAACATCTATCAAATTCTACAGTCTTCCGAAGTATGGGTGAAAACGGGTATGCCTGCCTCATTATTTTTTCTAGTAGAATGCCAAAGTTGGGAATTTTTTAATCTACTCATTGTGGCTACTCTGATTCCAGACCTCTCAATCCCAGCCCACATCTTTGATTTGTGCAGTGATTCAAGTATGTCTGGTGATTTGCTCACTGATGGCTATTCTGCCAGATGGAAAAACAACCCAGCCAATCAGAGCTTTGTAGGCAGGACTGAGAATGGCGTTATCATCAAGTGCCAGACCCAGAATCAGTTTCAAACAAAAATGTTGTGATGATGCAGCTATACAAGTCCATGTAAGTCCACAAACATAACAACTTGTAAATCAGCATATTTCTTTGACAAGTGCTCCTGGCAATTACTAATGAAGGGAATTGAAATGCAGATTTAGTGTGAATTATCATTTGGATCTCACTGGTTAAACTTTAACAGGGGAACTTTTACTGTGACGCTGAGGAAATCCAAAAGGCTTTGGTATCCATCCTTTGATTTATATTATAAAACCTTCAGGAAAAAAAGACGAAAAATGGGTAGAATCAAAAAGGCATCTTTTGTTTAGCTTTAAACCACAGTATAATGGCTATAAGGCAGAAAAACTGTGTATATACTTTGGCGATGCAATGCCATTGGGTGGCATTTCATGACATGAATGACTGAAACGACATACAAAGACATACAGTGCTGCAGGGTTGACAGTTATTGTAGGCTAACCCGGAAGTTAGCATCACCAATGGAAAAATGACATTTTTCCATTGGATTTTGGTTGATTTCAGAAAATAAGCTCTGTGGCAACAAAAGTTTATGACACTTAAAGCTAACGTTAGGCTATAAACAAACCACCACAGTCAAATGACTTAACGTCACCACCACAATGATGCTATAAAGTCGGTGTTTGGTGTGTTGATGTTTAATGTCCCACAAACCTTTTGTAGTCTCATTTAGCTACTTGTCAGCAACAGCCTTTTAAATGACACTTAAAAGCCTGAAAATTCACAAGTGGGGTATTTACTGGTGTATTTTATGTCGTAGAACATAACGTGAAAATCTCTTAAGCCTGTGTTAACCATAGACCGGGACCTTATTTCAGTCATCCAACCAAAAACCCGTTCAAAAAACCCATTGACTTCAAGACCAGGCAACTGGGAGTGCAAAAATGCTAACTCATTTCCAGGTGTTGGGACTCATTCCTGCATCACTCTGCTGAGGTTTATTTCAACAAATGTGATTAATTCAGATTCCAGATCAGCCATCTGCCTCTAAGTTTTGTGTTCTTGTGCATTCCAGTATGAATTCACAAGTCTTTGAGGACAAACAGATACTTCAGTAATCCATCTGGGAGACATAGAGGTGTAGTCTGCTTAGGGATGACATCAGGAGAAACTCCCTGTGTGATTGTGACTTCATGTGTCAGATATATAAACCTATTCCAGCCTCTATAGACTCATTATTCACTATCTATTCACTGCCGGCTACCTCCTGAGCCAAAACCAAACATGACTATCAGCTGACACATTTGGATTTCATGGCAGAATCACAGGTTCAGTCAGCAGTGTGGTTCAACAGCACATACTGCATGTCTATAAGGCAAATGCTCTTATTTTTAACGTGCATGTATAACAGTGTTTATGGTGCATTAAATATGAACATTTGTGTGATTCAAGAAAACAGGGAAATTCAAAGATGGCTCATGGTGTTTAAAAATTCTCATAAAGCACTGCTAAGAGTGATCGAGTTGCCATAGCCACCCATTGTAGTAGTTACCTTCATAAAATGGGTTGTCTGACAGTTGGATATTTTGGATATTGTTAAGATTCCCATGAGTTTGTGTCCTTGAATAATTGATTAGATATTGGTGCTGATCCAGATCTGGGATTTCTGCCAACAGAGATGATCTTTTCAAAGCTCTAACTATGAAACAGATGGAGATGGAGGCGTGATCCAAATCCAAAGGGGAGGTTTGCAGGCTCAAGAAATCAATTTAGCTTGAAAATTAATTGATAGGAATCTTCTTGTTAATCTTGAGTGCACGGGAAGATGAATGTGCAGCACTGCACAGCTCTGTGCATTCCGTCTTTCATCTGATGTGTTTTTTTGTGTGTGTGTTTGTGACTAATTTTAAGATAACTTTTCATTAGAAACAGTTCAATAAAACACATAAATCAACCTTAGGGAATTCTTCATTTTGATAACATACTTTGGTCCTGCTTTCTGTACCTATTTCAACACTGAAATACCCACAGTCAGGGAAAGGAATGTAGTGAAGGTGAGGGGACAATAAAGTGTTGGTGGCATGTCATGTGTCAACCTTACATGATGGAACGGTGGCATTTTTAAAAAATATGTGGTTAACTTTAGGAAACAGTCCCAGTTTTGTTCGATTTATGCACCAAAACTATTTGGTTAGGTTTAGGGGAAAAAAATTGGTTCTTTTAGTATAAGATCAAGGTTTCTGCTAAAGTAAGTACGTTTGTTATGTGTGGCATGTCAGTACGTTACGTAAAGTTAGAATAAATAACACTGAATTTTGGTTTCACAATGGGACACAAACAGTAGTTTCCTGGATAAAAATCATTTGTTTGTTTGACCCATCCTCTTCTTCTGTGGGCTTTGATGCTCTTTATTATCACTATTCCAGCCGGCCATCAACTTTGTTAGAAGCCGATATTTGGTTGACTTTAGGTTGTGACATTGCATGACTAAAATTCAATGTTAGGCCATAATGCCAACATCAATTTGATTTAGAACACTAATTACAGATGATGGTGATTTTTTTTGTTGGTTTTAGGTTGTGCCAAACATATTCAAATGTCTCATACCAACATCATTTTGACATTGAAAAACAACATTTAGTAAGGTATGGAGACCAACACCCAATATCTGCAAAACGTCATGAAAAAAACAACAACAAAAAACATCCACAAAATGTGAAATTCAAACATTGTTTCACATTTACAATATCATCAACCCAATTGTCATTCCAACTAAAATTCAGTTCAGTCTGTTCAATTCAAGAATCCCACATCTTTCTGATGTCATATTGATCTCCGGTGCCAGCTGGGCTATGGGTCTGTAATATCCCCCATCCCCCATTGTGAAACCAGGGAATCTGTGCATCCACCACGGCAAAGGATCCTGATTGACCTTCCACTGGCACTGCTTCCATGGTGCCAGCACATGATTTTAACACATTATGTACCACCACCACCATGTAATGCAGTGCCAAGAGGTTGTCGCCATTTCATGTATTTCTGTGAGACCAGGCTGCAATGAAAGATGGTTTATGCTTTTTTTTTCAAACTGTCAATACAGAATGCAGTTTTCTTAATTTAAAAAATCTGTTTACTAGTGACTTCATCTGTTTGCTCTGTAGTGTATGACACCATGTCTGAATTTTAATGTGCATGCTAAATCAGAACCATCCTCTTCAGTCATGTGCAAATTCTTGTGTCACTATGGATGACTTTCACTTGGTGTACAGTACAATTTGCTGTTACATTTTATGGTTAAAGCCCATTTGCAGTTACAAAGGTCCGACAAGCCAAGTGGTATCTGCACAGCACCAAACAGCAGAGTGCAGACGAATTGCTGTTAAGCTGAGCATCTCAAAAGCTTGAGCATGTGCCAGGTTGGTGAAGACCAAATCAGAGCTAAAAGGAGAGGAAATACTGCACTAAACATTTACCAGGTAGACACAAACTCAACTCTGATGTGATGCTCGGGTTGCTTTGTGTCTCCTTGAATGTGTATCCAGACAACTTTGTTCTACCAAGTTAACCATAATGACTAGATGAGCAGAGGGCTTATTAAGCTGAGACTGTGGTTGTTGCCATAGTAAAAATGCTTAATATTAAATACATTTTCTACTTCATCAACACATTTTTACCTACTCTTTTCTGAAGCATGATTTGAATTAACTTTGTCTTTTCTTTCACTGTAGAACTTTAAAAATGTAGGTCACATTTAGGGACCTTTGGTGCATGTCATATTCATGTGTGTTCATGTAATAAAGGTACATAAAATAAATTTTGATACATGTCTTCTTTCTTTTTTTTTTTTTTTTAAACTTGCTTGTGCTTTATAGGGTTGGTTTTTCAAATTCAATACATCATATTTTGGGATGAAAAGCTCCAAACAGCCTTTTACAGAGAGAAAACCTCTGGGGTAAGTCACATTTTAGTCATTCCTTTAAAGTGTGGACAGAAGCTACAGTATGGGATATAAAAGCTCTCTGTTTTGACTCTGAGGTCTTACTGAGAATAGGAAGTGACAAGGAAGTACAGTGTATGTAGGTGACAAGAGTTTTTCTGACCCAGTTTGTGAATCTGTGCCACTGTATCTACTGTATATTAGTCTATACTATCCTATAGCCACAGCAGGTTAACATGAGATGCCACTGAACCGTGACCTCTGACCCACTTTACGTTTTTATTAATTTGTTTCTGTTTCTTGTCATTTGTAAGTTGTGAGTAGACTTTGAAAGGTGTGGGGTTATAAACCAAATCCCACGGGAAACTAATCACATCAGAGGCTGATGAGATAAACAACCAACATCTGATACTGTTAAAAGAAAAATCAAAAAAAGAATAGGCGTATTGATGTAATACTGATTACAACAAACTTTTTTTTTTTTTTTTTGGACGACACAGCGGGGATTCTCTTTTATCAAACTCAGCATGTCTGCAGATCAATTTTTCCTGCAGGAGAAGATAGACTAGAACAGAATAGAGCTGAATCGAACAGTGGAGCAAACATGCATGCACACACATCATCTCCCATGCAAGCCTGACTACGTGCATCCATGTGTGGGGGGGATGGAGGACGGCTGCAGGACGGTGAGAAGGGCTGACAGCACCAGCAGAGCAGCCTGCAGCGTTCTGTACATGAATTAGCTCGCCTCGCAAGTCTGCACAGGAGAACCGGTTCGCGCTATCAGAGTCAGGGCAACCCCCGCGGTGACAAGTTGATTTGTTTCACACAATCCAAATGACCTGGTTTGTTTTATACCCACTGACAAATGCTTTCCCCCCTACCACCACCATTAACTCGTCAAGCACTGGTTGAGTTTTTTGATAAGGAGATGACAGAGGAGAGTGATTTAGATGCCTTCAACGTCATAACTGGCTCATTGGGTAAGAGGTTACATCAGGTCTGAACTGTGCTGTTCAACTTTCCCAATATTCAATATTCATTCAATATCACATCATATTACACGGATGAATGAACACCCCTGAATATGAAATGTATGTAGAGCACTGTATAATGTGCTGTAGACTTTTCACTGTTGTGCCTGTCAGTATCAATATGTCACTTGTCATGTCTGTGCACCAGCGTCGACAATGTGCTGCACTCATAGTATGCAGAAATGAATCTAATTGTGACTAAGTTGAAAAAACTGAACATTATTCAGACTGCAGGGCGAATAAGCGAGTGCACTCAAGGCCAAGTGCAACACCGAATCAGGCAAACAATGAAAGGGGCAACTGCAGAGCGGCTGAGCCAAATCTCATGCATGTCAGAGAAGCAGTGGCATGTCAGCTCCTGCTCAGTCCTTTTTCTTTTTTTTTTTTCTCACAGCAACACCTCATCTAGAGTTTCTCAGGGACAAGCAGGCACAGGCAGACAGGCCCATATTACACCATCGCTAATAACAGAAGCTGGAATCGTGCCATGGGAAAAATAAATCTGTAACACTTTATTGTGGCTGTATTCCAGCCAGCCAGCATGTGCATGAAGTAATCATTCCAATTCTCATAAAGGGCATATCTGGTCTGGTCTAGTCTGGTTTGGTCTGCACTTCTCTATCATAGCTGAAACACAATAGGGATTTACTTTACAGTATAGTACAGTATGTCTGTGATCACACTGATTTTTTTATGTTTGCAAAACATTTATTCTCTTGTAGGCCTTTTGCAAAAAAAAAATCTGGCACGTTACAGAAGGTTTTGTTCACAATTTTAAAAAGTGGCTATTACAACAGATTCCTCTCCCAACTCGTCTAAAACTGCTGATTTTGCAGCGGACCTACACCTCGAAAAATGACGTGCTGGGTACCGTTCTGTGACAGTTTTGGACGTTCATAGATACCATGTAAATTTTTGCTCGTTACATGCATTGTGTCTTTTCAAAAATAAATTTTCCATTTTCACAGGAAATTTACAGCTTCTACATACATTCATTTATCTATTTTCCGTAACTGCTTATCCTGTCACTGGGGGCTGGAACCTACTCCAGCTGACATTGGGCAACACACACACACTCACATTCACACCTATGGCCAATTTAGTCATCAATTTACCTGCATGTCTTTGGACTATGGGAGGAAGCCGGAGTGCCTGGAGAAAACCCATGCTGGCACGGGGAGA
>JAPZEB010000004.1:28763371-28789485 GCA_029783705.1 Chaetodon striatus
TGGGTAAATTGGTTGTTGATGTTCTGGGGCACCATGTCAAGTTCTGCCTGTTACGTGCATTGTCTTCTTTCAAAATACACTTATACCTTTACAGGAAATTTAACCTTTACATACAGTCTCTTTCAAAATAAACACATTGCATCAGTACAACACTGCAAATTGACTTTTTTTCCCCTTCAACAACAAAAACAGGACAAATCTTACAGGATGCGAACACCACTCCCTGCAGTGAAAGTCAGTGTTTGCCATTAAACTATAACAGCAACCGGACGCGCATCATACCGATGTTCGAGGACGCCTTTATTAATTAGTTTCTGATGCCGCAAGTCACTGCACAAGTGCACAACTGCAAGTCAGCTCTTATACGTCATCACTTTAGAAATGCTGATATGTTACATATGAAACATACAAATGTAACATAGCTGTGGTTTGCAGAAACGTGCAATGCCAACATTGACTCTCGCTACCAGATGCAACCACAGTCTGCTGCTGCAGGCAGCGGTGAAAGAAGCAATCAAATATTTAACTTCAGTAAAAGTAGTAAGACTACAGTGCAAAAATACTTCATTGCAAGGAAAGGTCCTGCATCCAAATTGTGACTGAAACAAAATAAATGAGTACTGCTCTGTTTTGGAGAAGCCCCAAAAGTGATATTGTGTAAACTTGTTTAATATAAGCTATTAATCTGCAAATTATAAAGTAATACCCCCTGAAAGTCTTGGTTGATCTTTTCACCTTGCTGCAGTGATGCATAAGCGTACAGGGTGTGTCTATACATTGTGACATTACTGCTAGGTGTGGTTACAGGTGCAACAAAGCACACATCTGCCCGCACCCAAATGCAGCGATTAGTGATGGTGGTGGGGTTAAAAGTGAAACAGACCTGAAACTACTTTTTAAATACTTACTCCAGTTATTTCTTGACTGTGAAAACTTTAAATAGCTAGCTAAAATACAAGCAATGGGGATTAGCAGTTAGATAGGAAGGAAGTTACATACTGTTGCTAGCACTTATGATGCGTGTGTGTGGTGAAGCAGGACATGGGTTAATTCTCATGATGCATTACAATCAATGCCATTTTAATAAAACCACTGCTACAAACACCACTGGGCATGTCCTGGACTGTCATTGAAAAAAACACCCACTTTTGTTCCTACAAACACGACTGAACATGTCCCTAACTATCATTAAAAAAACATCCACCTTTGCTGCTACAAACATTGCAGGACATGTCCAAAACTGACGCTAAAAACATCCACTTTTGTCACTGCAAACACATCTGGAAATGTCCCATCTCTCGTTGAAAAACACAAACCTTTGTTGCAACATACATCACCAGACATGACTCAAACTGTTGTTAAAAACTGTCTACTTTTTTATCTACAAACACTGCTGCACTCTCCCAAACTGTTGTTAAAAATACCCAGCTATGTTGCTACACACACTACTGGACATGCCCCAAACTGTCATTAAAAATGCCCACTGTCGCTCCTATAAAGACTGCTTGAAATTTCTCAAACTGTTGTTAAAAAACGCCCGCTTTTGTCACTACAAACACCGCTGAGGATGTCCCTAACTCTGCTCTGTTGCTGTCTGCAGCTTGGCAGCCGTCTCATTCATACACACGTCATCTAAATTACGTCGTATGTATGAAACACATACATGTAACATATCTGTGATTTGCAGAGACATGATGTCAACATTTGATTCTGGAGACTGGGCTGTTGTGACATAGTATTGAGTTGGTTGCTTTGTCAAGGGCACCTTACTAATCTAATTAAAGTGCAATATTACTGTTGTTTTATATCCCATTCACATTTTCTCAGCGTGTAGTAAATAAAGGTTCATTAGGTTCATGCCTATACTGTCCTGCAGCAGCTGTAACACAGCAGAGCTTGTTTGTTGGACTGGGCGGCTCTGGGGAGTGCCCTGCTGCCACACTGGTTGCCCCAGTACAAACTGGCCACACACAGACACACCAGCACACACACACATGCACACAGAACAACCTACACACAAGCCTGTGATCACAGTGTTCATTGTCGGTGTGAGCCAGGGTGGCACAAACAAACACAAATGGTTACCATTCTTGCAAGAGACCAAACACGCACGCACAGAGGTACACACAAAATGTTCCCACATGCATTTGAACTGACATACCAGCCCACATGCACACACTCAAACACACAATCCCCAGAGCTCAATATAGAGTCCATTACTTTGGAATGCCACACTGCTTTGCTCAAAACATGAGATGTACTCAGACTTAGCCGGGCCTGACTGGTGTGAGTCACACAGGACTCCAACAAACCGACATGATTGCTTAGTTACCCGAGTGGCTGCAGCGACTACATGTTTAAGGACAGAGTGACTCACAAACGCCCAAGATTACCCTGACATTAAAACCCACAGCTTGTGTAAATACAGCTCTATTATTCCCACTGAGCTCTCTCATTCACTGTTTGCAGTGGAGTGATTCATACGGAGGCAACACGTGACCAGAAGAGAGCCACTGCTCTGAATTGGAAAGCATGCATTTACACAAGGGGGGGTTTCCCCTCTGAAATGGAGGGCTGGGTTGTCATCCTGCCGGACTCTTCCTTATAATTTCTGTTGAGATTATCAGTTATGAGCTGAGGGAAAATATGACCCTATGACATCATTTAATTACACTTCCTTAGAAGAGTTGCTCGGACATTTTGATGAGCTCTACTATTGTTCAACATCTAGTATGATGCAAGGGTAAAATGTGCTTCATCAAAAAAACAACATAAAGGAAAGGCATCATATCATATATCTTGACTTATAAAGTTAATATTTCTTATGAACGTTAAAAGAACTTTAGGGTCATATTTGTATTTTTGGTTTATAATAGAACATGTTTACACACTTTATTTTCCTCATGCTTTACTCTGCCTGAAATGCTCAGTTTGAGTGCCTGTCTGTTTAAGTCCCCTGTCCAAAAAAGCCTAGGCTGTTCTGATTGGTCAGCAATTCCAGGTTTTCCACATCTGCGTTCTCAGTGTTTCTGCTCCGTCATGGCAGCTGGGGAGTGAATCTGATCTGAAATCTGGTTTCCCTGACATTAGCATGAAGCTATATGTAGCATTGTAGGCTATGTAATGTACATTTGTGCCTGGAGCAGATGACCATATGAACAAAATAAGTCATGAGCTGGTATCAGTTCATCTTGAAAATGGAAATTAAAAGTTGGAAACAAAATATTCAGAATGGTCTGAAGAGGTTTTTGCTTTTACATATGTTTATCTCATTATCTGAAGCTTTGGCCACATTTAACATGACCAGCCAACATTGTAGCATTATACATATGTAAGAACACAAGCAAGAAGCATATTAGGTCCCCTTCAAACTTCAACATCAGAAAGAGCTTCCTGCCCTCACCAAAGATTCATTATTTGAACAGAAATTTTTGCCATTGCTAAGATACAAGAAATAGTTCATCAAATATAAAATCAGTTATAGGAAAGCCAAATTCTGAGACAGAATGCTCTCCCATCTAACTAGCTTGCAGGGTTTTGCTCTTGTAATTGTTTTCCTTTTTGCTTTTGCCGTATGGAATCCTAAACAGGTCTTCATATGTTGCCCTTATCACGTTGGCATTTACCAGGTTGTCAGATTCTGTTGGCATAACATACCTCAAACTGTGCATTAAGCTGATGAAATGTAACGATAGGAGGCACAGCTTATCTCGGGCAAAACTCAAAGATACACTTTTAAAATACAAGATTTCTGTCTAGGAGGAGCAGCAAGCTCACCTAAAAGCAGTTGGTATTCTGTGTTATAATTAATGCTGGAAGGAGGGGTGAAAAAAATCACACATTTAAGCACTCCAGATGGGAATAAAATCAGTGATCAGTGAATGCAAAAGTGACCCAACCTCACCAAGAGAAATATGTCCCATCTAAAAGAGGCTAAAGATTGTGTTTTGAGGGCAATTTGCAATTTTTATTTATTATATTTTGCCTTTATTTCCTTGTGCTAAGTCCACAGGGGTGTTTTCTGACTCGTGAAAAAAAAAAAAAAAAAAAATGTGAATAAAGCTGTGGTGCAAACAAGCTCTAAGAGGGAGCAGTCCACCAGCTATTAGTCTTCTTCCTCACCAACCACAAGCGCAAATTGCCTCGGCTTTAGAAACTGGCATCGTCATGCCCTGCCATCCTTGCATCTTTATACCTTTTTAGAAAAAACTAATTGCAATACACTGGGGGAGTTTGTGTTGCAAAGTGTAAATGAATTGGGCAAATGGTTTTGGAGGGCTTCCACTGCAAATAGCTATTATGAGATTATAATGTGATTTACACATAATTTGAATATGCATGACCATGACAGACGCAAAGAGGATTTATTTTTTTTTCGCTTGCGCCATTAGGCAGCTCTCCAGTCTTTGCACATTGTTAGGGAATTCCACGGCGTTCTGGTTTGGCCATGTTGCTGACCAAACCTTTCATGAATTCATGAATCTGGGCCTGAGTCCTCACTGGCTCCATGTGGATGCTTGCTTGTGGCTTCCTCAGCGCCCTGATATCCTGTGAGGCTGTGAAGCTGACATGTTTACCACTGTTACAATTATTTCACTATTTTTTTTTAATCAGTTGAAACTATTCATGCTGTTTTATCATGTTAGTGTGGTTAGTTTTCACAAGACGCTTTTTCTCTTCGCATGAGAGTGATTCAGACAGGATGTGGAGTACCGCTGATCGGGCGGAGGATTCCCCTTGGAGTGGGGAGGAAGGGGGACTGGATTCCAAGTCTGGGCTACATTGGGAAGGAAGGGGGTCACGTTCCTGTTTGTTCGCATTATGGGATGGCAGCCGCGGTGGAGATCTGAATGGGGGTGGGTCATGCAGGGTCCTCTGGGGTCATTCACTCCTATCATCACATTCACAGCTGCCGGGGCCGGGCTGAGTGGGAGGACGAGGGCAGGAAAGAAATCTCCCATGATGTACACTCCTCAAGCATGCTAGACTTGGAGTTGGAGTTGAATGGGGACAATGTGGTGGATCCCGTTGAATATCGCTGAGTGAAGCACTGTGGTGAAGCTGCCCAGCATGAATGAATGAGTTTAAAAAAGGGAACAGCGATGCTCAGCCAAACTTCCCTGAATAAACAAAGGTTAAAATAAAACTAAGCAGTCTGAAAGCACCGTGTCTGCAGACTGAAGGGCTTCTCTTTAACAGCTAATCCAGAAAAAAATCAGAATGGGTGTGAACAGAGCCTTTTTTAATTACATCATTTTACACAGATACGAATACCTTCAGCTCCCCACTGAATTCCCATCTGAACCATGCACACATATGGAACAAAATTTGATGTAATGACATTGGATCAGCAGATGACTTCAAACTGAATTCTCAAGCCACAATTTATCAGTCTTGTCTCAAAAAAGAGAATCATGTAACATTGTTCACATGAGCATTTTTCACTGTTTTGGCACTTTAAGGAAGCATTAGCAAGCAGGAAGAAAAAGGAAAGAAAAATAACCCATGTGGAATATGAAATCTAAAGTGAAATGAGCTAAAACAAGCTGAGACGGAATAAAACTGGGACCCAACTGCAACTATTGGCATGTTTTCTGCAAAGACCTTTAAGTATCTTTCCACTGTGTCTCTAAACTGCTTCCATATCCTTAGCTGCACCGTCTACTGTTTGTTTCCACTACCTGTTTTTCCTATCAATTCATCTGTGTCCTCTGCATTTCCCATTTGCGAGGATACGGCGGCTTCCTTCCTCTCATGAACAACAGGATGTGTGCTACTTGGACCGTACGTGCAAGAGTTTGTAACTTACAAATTATTTTTAGCTCTCTATAATACCCGTGACTCCATTTTCATTTCGCTTCACCCAGCTGCTGTTGAAAGGATTTTGAAAGAAAGGATAATTAGCAAAAAATGCAACTCTCATATCCGAAGCCTTGCTGTGACTTTGACAGATTAACTTGCTGTAATTGTAGATTGTGTGAATAAGGTAAGGACTTAAGTAGACCTACATTTACAACCTAATTCCTAATTCCTGTGACCAATGAAGCAACAATGCAGTGTAACACAAACCATTATGGACATAAAGCTTCTTGTACATTACCAGGATTAACAGACCCTGCACATATCTCATTCCATCATAAACTCCCGAGGTGCACTGTAGTCATTTCAAACCTGCTCTCATCTTTTTTTCTGCTTTGTTAGGCTGAGATTCTGATGATTCGACTCATTAATTCAAGGCGCTCTCTAAGTGCGGGGCCGATAATGGAGATGAGGAACCAAATTGAGCCTGTCTTTGAAAACTGTGGCCCTGCAATGTGGAAATGATGGGCGCTTGGTCTCATTACGGCATGACATGCACTTCACTGATGTTATTACGACCATCCACTGTTTAACTTGATGGCAGAAATTAAGTGAAAGGACAACAGGTTTTTCGTTAGCATGTAAGATTGCAGAGAGACATGACTTGAATGTTATCACTTGATTGAGTGGGGCTTATTAGTGGTTATCAGCGTCATAAATATGGATTAGAAAGGTCCGATAACACTGACTAGTATGTTTAGAATACCATTATTAAAGGGCCATGTTTACTGTTATGTGGTGATGAAGAGTGTGATGTAATGTTAGTATAAGGAGCTAGAAAGTCCATACAGGGAGAGTGGTCAGGGTGGTGGATGGGTCATATATGGGACTTTCACCTAGGAGACTGGGGTTTGTGTCCCATTTGACACAAAAAGGCAATGTTGAGTTATTGTAAGTACGTGACATGTATGACTGATGTCACAAGACTAACCCAGTCTGCTAGAAAGTACATTTGTATATTACTAAATTGCATTCATAACCATGTTGTGATGACAATTAAATTACTGCCTGGATTATGTTGAGAGACGTTATGAAACACGGCATTTAAGTAACGTGCTGGATACAAAGTGCAGGACTGTGACACCAGAATCTAAGGTTCGTGTCCTGACTTCAATCTGACCTCTTTTCCACCAAAATGGATAAGGTTCCGTTCCGGTTTCCACACCTAATTTTGAACCATTCAAAGCATATAGACCAAAATAAATCCAAAAAGTTGTTTCTCAACTGGAACCAAAAAGTAGCAGATTTTTCTTAACGTGAAGTGCAAACTGTGACGACATCAGTGGGCATGTTATGTTTTACAGACTGGAAAAAGAGGATGGAGAGGGCAACAGTGTAGAAGTCAAGTGAGAAATCATCTGGAAAAAAAAGCTCATTAATACTTGGTCCATGCTTTTAGGATGAAAACAAATCTTAAATGACAGAGCAAAGGTTCACAGGTAATCAATGCCATCTACCATTTTTCTACTAGTGTTTACCTCTGTTGTGCATTGTGTGATGCCCTGCATTGATGACACATCCTCGATTAAAATGGTTCTGCTTAAAACTGTTAAAAATGTGGGCTTGATCAAAGTCTGTGTGGTTCATGAATCAAAACTAATTTGGTGGAAAAGAGGAATCTGTGGTTAGGTTTAGGCAACAAAACCATTTTGATTAAGGTTAGAGAATGATTTCGGATAAATGTTAATAAAAAGGTAATAAAAGTAATAATGCTGAATTCACTTCGGCATTATGTTTCCCTCTAAAAACAACTTTCTGTTTCAGTTTAGTTATAGTGGGCTGCATGTGGCATACACCACAAAACATGCAATTTCTATGCTGATACTGGCATTTTGAATATACCAGTTGGAGTAGTGGGACCCTTCTAACCCATATCTATGACACTGATAACCACTAATAACGCCCACTTAATCAGGTGATAACATCCGAAATGGGTGGCAGCGCACGGTTCTGAAGGAGCAACAGATTGCAAACATGTTGAGTTTTTAAAACACTCCACCACCACGGATGAAATTAAATATATGAAGAGTTTGTTTCCAGTATCAATATAAGGAAAAAAATGAAACTACTTAAGGTGTATTATTCAATAACACTTTGGAAAGTGTTCACTTTCCCAACTAAGAACTCAAGTTACCCCTCAATAATAATTGTTGATAAGTTGCTGTTTTCATTTTGCACCATCAATCACATTCTAAGGCGTAAATGCATCGACTGATATCTCACATATATCTCACTTTGGAGCGAAGCTGCTTTCTTATTCCACCGAGGATCAGCATTCAATTTATCTCTCTCTCTCTCACTACATTTCAACAGAGGTGATAAATCTCCAGAGCTAAAGCAAAGCTAAAACAACTGACCTCAGCGCTCACTGATGATAACAGCTGTGCTCCCCTAAACTGAAATCAATACTTTATCTTTTACATTTTTTACATCTCACACATTTAGCTGATGCAATCATGCGGAATGGATGGTTCACCGTCTTGTTCAAAGATGTTGAATTGTTCAATTTCAGTTTGTTTCAGTAGAAAAATCCACTCTCACCTTTATGTGTACATATTTTTAAAAAGGCAAGCACATGCAAAGAATAAAACAATCAAAAACAAGTAAATTTAAATCATATCAAATCAACATTAAACATTATCTTACTGACTGACTTACTTGACAGTCACATTGGCTCAGCGATCAAACTTGTGACCCTCTGCCTCTTGGCTCTGTAACCATTTGGTCATCCTGCTGCTCCATCATATCTTCTAACAGGAGTTCAGTATTCAGCGTAGGGATTTTTTTCCCCTGTGGACCAAACCAGTGAAATTCACCCGATTGACACACTTCATGGTTTATTGGTCAAGGTAAAGTAGAGGCCTCTGTTTCCACAGAGCAGCCGGTCATGAGACCGAGGATGACTCACAGTCAGCTGTGACTAGGCCATCCTAAGCATCCTTCACTCCAGCCACTGTCGATTATTCTGGTAAATGGCTCTGATTACAGGTATACACACACACAGACTGGAATAAGTGAATTTATGCATAATTGAATAGTTTTGTGTTCAGGTAAACATATCCTTTATATCACAGATTGACACACCATCCCTGAGCGTCCAAAACTGACACTATAGAGGTAACATGAGCATTATAGTTTCATGCATGACTGAATACCTATACTACAACCCTACATGATTGCATCACGTATCTTCTACATGGCAACATGGGAGTAAAACACTGGATTATTTAATGCTAAAACTGTAGCTACAGCCTTTTCTCACTCCCTCAGCATCAAATACAGCAGCTTCATCTGTGGCCATCTGCATCTGATTCCAGATGCCCTTTAGCAGTCTGTATGAGACATACTTAGTTGTCAGCTAAGTGTAAACCCATCCACTGTAATGAAATTCTATAAAGAGTGAGATTGTCCAAGTAGGATGGGTGGGAAGTTTGGTGGTGGACAGGTCAAACAAACACAGGACCTTCACCCAGGAGACCAATGTTTGTGTGTAATAAATTTTGTTTTTTAATAAATTGCATACTTAAGATTACCCAGCACCTATGTGCAAATCAGGGGTCTCGACCCCCATCAGCAGTTGCTGAAGCTTTACTTGGGGTTGTGGGGCCTTCTTGATTTTAAGGTGTATGTGACAACTTTTACATATAGTAGGCCTTTATCCCAGCATTTAATTCATTTCCATGGAGAAAACTAAATTACATTTTTTAAAATAAGGTTTAGATTATTATTTAAGGTACAGAAAAAAAAATCTTACAGGATAAGAGCACAGTGATGACCTGAACACAAGCTGTATTCACAGAGCCTTTACTCTTTGCTAACCAGCCTTATCCTGCATTAGAAAAGTATGCAGTTCAAACAACCAAAGAGCCAACAGAACAGTGGCCAAAGGTAGAGGAGAAGAAAACACTGACTTTGTCAACAAAAGATGCCTATTAGGTATGTATGATTTGTTGAAATTAAAATAATATACATAATACAGACAATTGTATAAAATGTTTTTAAAAATTCCAAGAACAAAATTCCTCCAAATTGCTTGTTTTACATAAATTTCCAGCGCTTATTGCATTACCTATTTTTGTTAATAGCACAATTTACCCATTGATCTTTACTATATCTGTTTGCATTGAATATAAAATGAATTACCCATAAAATATGTCACTTAGAGTTGTCAGTTTGCTCAACCATAGAAATGGAGTCCTTTAGGGAAAAAGGTTGGGAACCACTGGCTCAGACCTAAAGTAGTTTTATTGATGAAACCTACGTCTTCTGTGAACACAGAAGTTTATTTTGAAAAGGCACTATGCATGTAATGAGCAGAGATTGACACGCTGTCCTTAAGTGTCCAAAACTGACACTATGGGGCTACTAAGAGCGTCATATTATGAGGCCACTGACCAAGCTGCCATATTTGACGAGTTTGGAGTGAGAACGTATTGACAACGCAGTATAATCTAGTATATGTGCTCTTGTGATGGGTGCTTGGAGTTTTAGGATGTATCTGTGAGCCCATGTGTAGTGAACTCAATGTATTTATGGGCGAGTTGGGATATTCTAAATGACAATGTGTCTCATATACATATTACATTTCGTAAAGTGTCCAGCTTTCAACTTTTAATTCGGCCTGAAAAGCGTTGTGACCAGCACCAATGCATGTCCACCAGTGGGATTTTTCCATAAATTGCACCTGTCAGGTTAAACACTTCGTCTTAGGTTCCATGCAAATCCTGCCTCCTTTACCCAGTGAAGGTAGGGTGCTATAAGAACTGTGGGTTTCTGCAAAAGAAAATCAGAGAGTAACTCTGGTTAAAAAAAAAAAAAAAAGGACCTTGATCTATTATTGCACCATTTCATTATAATGCCATCTGACAACTTGGTCAGTTAAATACACGCCGGTACACAGACAGTATCTTGTCAAATCATCATATCAATGTCTTTTACTATGTCACAGAGGTTCACCTCCTCCTGCCCCCCACCACCACCAGCACCCAGGATCTTGATTGGATTAACACTAAAGGTCAGTCCATTATGTGTATGGGATTTATGGGTTTATGCTAAATTATTCAGTATCATAAGTAAGTGAAATGAATCTGCATTACCTTCCCTTCTGCTTAAACTGGTGTTAGCCTCTATGTTCAATTATTTTTGTGTTGATTTTAACGTTATATTAATTATCATAAAATGTCTAGTCTCACCACAAAGGTCAGAACTCAACCTTGTCTGTTCTGTGCCGCTGAGATGGCCCTGTTCAAGACTGTGATACACACTTTTTTGCTGCTGCTTACCAATTAATTACGGTTGCCAGAGGGCACATGTGGCTCAGTCTTTTGTTTAAAGTAGCCATTGGCTGTTCAAAAAGTCATAAGTGGTTGCCAGATGACATCACACAGTAATTAGCACATCAATACATTTGCTACACCACTTCTGTTTTTCCCAAGCTCGTAACAGGCAGAGTGTAAAGCACTGCATCGGACAAAAAAGTCATTCAGATCACCATCAGCTGCACCAATTTGTCTTTAAATGCTCCAGGACTCATGCATGAGCATTTTCCTGATTGCTGAGAAAGTGTTTGGGGTCTCACTTGTAAGAAATGATGTCACCAGCAACAAATTTACAAACACTGCGTGTTACATCACCTAAAAGCTTTCCATACATGCCCAGCCACACATATAGGCACTTACATTTATCTGTATCGCTGCAGCTCTTATTTCCTCTCTCACTCTGTTGGATAGTGCTCCCCTGGGATGCTCAAACCCAGCGTGCCAACATTCCAGCAAACGGTTAACATACTAATGTCAGGTCATCTGAAACTGGCCCCCCCTCTCAGATATACAGATGACGTGTTCCTCAGATGGGATGAAGCAGAGTCATGACTCACCTAATGTACAGTTGAAAGATGTGGGAAATGTATTGGAATTGACCTTTCTCTGTGTACATGTCTCACAGGTGGAATTCTGGGTAACTCCTACAGTACAGGCTTACTCAGAACTGTGTTTCTGTTTATGGCCTGGCTGATTCAGTTCAACAGAATTTTGGTACCCTTCTTGCCATCTCCCACCTAGCCAGATTTATAGTTGTGCGTCATGGTGTACAGCAGTCCCATCGTAGATAACAGCAAAACTGATTTATAGCACAACACTACAGAGATGTGTTGTACATTATCAGGCTATACTTTTCACATGTCTCTGAATAAGGTTCTTTTTCCTTTGTATTGGTGGTAAAGTTTGCTTTGTCTAGATAAAGTTACTGTGCAATTGGTAATAGCCAAATTAATTGTCTTTATGTCTTCTATGTTTGTGCTACAGATCGACTGTCGTGACAAGTAGAAAGTTTACAGTGGAAAATATTACTGCACTGTTCTTCCACTTGCTTTACGTCACCTTTACTATCAACATCACCCACACTGGAAACTTGTTGAAGAAAACACAACCAGGCCAATAGACCAATCACAGTTGCAACACCAGATTCACATCTGGTGTTGCAACTATTAATGGATTGGTTATCATTGGTTTTGGCAAGTTTGTGATTAATGGGACTACTTTTTATGCTATTTGGCTAGTTTTCCAAAGAATCTGCCCTTCCTCTTTTAAAAGTATGCCTATTATTGAGATCAGTAGTGTTCAGCAGACAAAACCAAATTACATATCTGTCTATTCTATTCTATTATAATCTCTATAAACAGATATCTACATATGTATGCAGAATCTGTAGGCAACAGGACTTTGGTATTGGATTAGTTTGCAGTCCATTATGGTCTGAGTAGTACTCACCAATCATGTTTAAGCAGGTAGCAGTCCATGTGGAGAGGCTGCACACCCATTGTCTATCGTTCGATGATAATTTAACTTTATATAAGCTTTTTCCCTTTAAGATTATATTAATCCAAATGCAGATATCTGTTTATAGAGTTTGACTGAAATGGACAGCACATGGAAGAGGAAGTCTTGGCCCACATATCCGCTTACTAAACCCAATCTCTTAAAATATTTGCTGTTCTCCCATGAGGCTTATCATCAATAGACTGAAACTGGGTCTATTGCAACAGATGTTGGATAGGCAAAAAAGAAGACATCCGCAATAAAAAAAAATTGGGCTACTTTTATAACAGTTGGGCAAGTTTGTGGCTCTGATGACTGGGCTACTCGGTGTCGGTCAAATCTGGCAACACTACCCTCATAATATAACTGTTGAGTGTTATCGCTGTTGCTATATGCCATAAAGCTTCAGATCATATCTCTCCGAAACCTCATGTAACTAAACCCCTTAAAAACAAATGTGGTACCTGTGAAAAGCTCTTTTCTCTCTGTATTTGGTTATGGTTTGAATATTGCTCATGGGCACCAAGGCCTTTGTTTATATGTAAACACCACTTGGGTTCTTTGCTGATTCCCCTCACAGTTATTACTCATCCAGGGAAAGTCTTCTAACTCGTGTTCAGCTCTGAGCTTCACGTTCACTCGGGTCATCCAATATAACTACCCCGTACTGTTGGACTGCTGGGAATTGAAAACCTTGTTCAAAAACACTTAAAGTGCAGGTGCTGAGAGGGGAAGAACATGTCTCATTCAGTTTCCTCAGAAATTAAAGCAGCATTCCTGTCATCCGTTTGCTCCTCTAAACACTGACAGTATAAGACAGGAATCCATTCCCTTTAATGACCCGAGGTCTTATGATTCTTGTTCATCTCCAGTGCATCAAAACCCAAGATCACTAAGACATGTGATGTAATGAACCAATTACATTAAGTCTGCTTGTTTTTGCCCGAGAGTCCCTCCACAGACTGTTGCTCATTGTGCCTGCTCTACACTTTTACATACTGTACTTTTCTTCGCTCTGAATATCTTTGCATTTTGATTAGATTCAAGTGACAGGCAGTTGGGGTGCCACACACTGAATATGTTAGCAAAATCAACTCTCTCATGCATCCAAATGGTACCAAACGGCATGCGTTTGCGAGACGATCAATCAAAAGCGCAGACACAACAACACGCACAGCTTCTAACTCATTGTTATTTGTTATTATGCTATCTGACTATCCTCTCCAAATGGCAACAACAAAACTTTTTTAGCCTAATTGCGACCGTGGATTTCTAATCAGACGCCAGACACTGTTTGCAAATTAAGAACTAGCCATTATCTGCTGTGCAAAGAATTTTAGGACAGCTAATTAAAAGTGAGTGACCATTTTTTGGCATGGTTTCCAAATGCAGGATTTTAAACTGTGTGTGTGTTGGATGAGAAACAGCACTGGTTTGTTTTCTCTGCTTGATCCCTGATATTTTCTGTGGTTGCACTTTTACAAAAGGATTCTAACTATGTAGCTGATGCATGTCTTGTGCTGGCTGATTATGTCATTTTGAGCTGTTGAATTAATATTAAAGTTGTTGTTTTGGATGCTGTGCGAAGATATGATTGTATTTCATCTATATAAATGTGTATGGAATCTAAAAGAAACCTTATTAAATAGAATTACATGGATAAAAAATGTTTAGTAACATATAACTTAGATACATTTTTCTCTGCCCCCTTGTTCTGTTTGTATTGGGTTAATCGTATATGTTGTAAAATATATATTTCTGCACTAATATTGTTTCTGTTTTTTTTAATCAAGCAAGTAGCAGTCAATCAGACACATTCTCGAGTAAGCAAAGCCATCACACACACATACAGTGCATGAGACATATACACATAATCACACAAACAAGGCCTGAGCGCGACAGAGCAGCACCGCTTATCTGTTTGCTGTTTATGCTCATTATTTTGTTGCCATGGATTCATCCTGTCACAGGCCGGCACCCCACGTGCATTGCCACCAACATCAGTCACTGCTTCGTAGCAACTGCACTGATCCTATACAGTCGTGTGACTCATGCTATCTGTGCATCAGAAGTCAGGGTGACTTCTACTACCGCGAACAGGAAATGTGCAGGAATCTGATTTGATGGCACTAAATACAGAGTCTCACAAAGCACAAAGGGTTTTCGGTGATGACGGAGCAAACGTGTCACTTTAGAAAAATTAGGCGGTGAGTGTGCTGCATTCTTGAGGTGACAGCGGTGCAGAAACAGACTGATGTGAGTTTCAAAACAGAAACTCACATGTAAAAAGCCATGGTACTAATAACAATGGAATTCAAGTGTTCGTGTCAGCAGCTTGCACGTGTTGTTGTTTAAGGCATTATATATAGCCTTAAATCAAATGGTTGTCCCCTAGGTTTTTGGGGGAGTGACATGTACATTAATTTAACTGCATGTTGCATATTAAACAGAAGTAGGTTATTTACTACCATGGTTACATACAGTATGTGCATTGATATAAATGCTCTATTGTGCCTCTACACTGTTTATAAGGTCAACAATGAATCATCGATGCTTTAGGGAAGCATGACTCTTCCCTTCTATTACTTATCATCTGTGTCACAACAGACCTGTCCATGTGTTCTCTGTCCCCAAACCCCATAGACTCATGACAAAATGTGATGCTGCTGAGTGCTGCAAATGTGCCCACAGCTGAGATCTCAACAAAAGAGACTCCGTTGTGGAGGCGCTCGACCGGGCCGATGGGTCAAACAATGGTGCTCTGTTCCAAATATGTTGTTTGTCACATCGCCTGCCTTTAACTCGTCAATGCCACTGTTGTTTCGCTTGATTTCAACTTTATCCCACATCTTATGTAACTGGATATATAGTTTTACTCACATGTAAGCTACTGTATGTTTGCATTAGTGAGCTCAGCATTAGTCAGTGTTTTGACTGATGGGGTGAGATTAAATTAGATATTCTCTACTGAAAAGAGCTGGAATTGAGAGAGAACACAAATTCAAATTAATTAAGGTGTTGTTTGTTGCATTAGCTTAAGGGAAGTAAGCAATTTAACTCCTCACTTAACAAAATAAAAACCTAATTCTCTCACAGACTGGATCGCTTGTATTTTAAAGCCCTGGAATAATGAACTATTGAGATTTTATGACATTATGACATTTTACAAATGACGTTTTTATGCTAACAGCGTAATAAAGCCTGAAGCAGAGCACACATGGAGGATATAAATCTCTTCATATATCAACATGTAGGCCAATTACCCTCTGATTAATATTCATGCTTCTTTGATCTGGGGGTGATGGGAAGTGGGGTAGCATTGATCACCGCAGAGCAATGATTCAGAGTAGAGGGAAAAAAAGCAAATGCATGTCCGGAACGAGTGCTGGTGTGTATTTATAACCTGTCATTCTAGAGCTGTGAGATATATATATTAGGATCTTATATTCGAAACTCTCACCACGCACCATGGGTGGCCCGCGCTTTTTTTTTTTGTTCCTTTTGTATCTCCTTTCCTGCTTCTAGAGGAAACAAGTAAACTAGCAATGTGGTTTTGTGATAGTAATCAAGAATAGTAAATCTGCTTTGGTGCAAGAAAAGTAAGCTCTCTTTTGTAGAAAGAGGGAGCCACAGGTGATTGAGATTAAAACACACACACACACATACACACACAAATGCACGTTATCTCCAGCAGAAGCAAACCTGTCCCTCATGATATGCCTCAAGCTGCTGCCACTACAATAACCTGCACAGCATTTTGTGAATAATCATCTTTATGGCAACTCTATTATAATTTAATAGCTTATTAAACTGTCTCCACTGTCACAGGGAGACTCATTATATTCCTCATGGATCTCTGGACAGCCATGAAGAGAAGAAGTGTCTCTGATTTGTTTCACAGACTACAGAAATTGATCAGATCTTTGACGATCCCCCTGAGTTTGCAGACACCTCCGTGCGTTATTTGCGCTCTGCAGACAGAGGGAAATACTGAACCAATGTGAGTCTTTCTTTGCAGACTTTTCCTCTTTAGATTCAGATGGCTTTAGTCGCCAAGAGAAACGGTGTCCGTGGTGTATGTGTGATGAAATAACAACAGAGAAGTGCGTCTATTTAGAGACTGGAGCGTCGCTTCACAGTCGCCGCCAGCAGCCAGCGCTTCTCCTGCGGCTAGCGCTTCTCCGGAGCGGCTCACACTCGAATCAGTAGAAAAGTCGACTTCCTCGTTTTGGTACGAGGAGTCCTGGTTATATAGCGCTCTAAAAATAGCGCTGATTTAGCCCAATGGGAGCCGGAGACGCTTCGGACCGCGCACCAACCACAACAGACAGGATGAGTCGGCTCTGGCTCAGCATTGGCCAGGGGTGGTCTGGTAGGCGGGTGGTGCGCTCCTGCGAGCCCATTGGCAGACGTGCCGAAACGTAATGTAATCACATGGGGGTGGGTTTGTCTGTAATTTTGAATCGGGGGGGAAGTTTACAGTGCGCTGACGGACTTTTGGAGAGTTCAGTGTTGTGCGCTCTCGGTGCGTCACACGCTCAAAACCTCCACTCGAAGCGCACGACTCCAGACTATCATACATGCAAATACAGCCAAGACTCCAGCTTCTCTCTAAACACGACAAGCTTCGTTTTCTCTACAAGCTTGAATTCGCTTCTACTTGTGGCTGCATCTTAGGAGTGAAATGGATGTCATCCCTATGTGTAGCATCTTCCAGGAGCTCCAGATTGTGCACGACACCGGATACTTTTCAGCTTTACCATCTCTGGAAGAGTACTGGCAGCAGGTAAGGAGTCATTCCCTCCATCTGAGCTTGACAGATCGTCCCGTGCGATTGGTTCATGTAGAGGTGCGGGGAATGTGGGTAATTTCGGGAAACTTGCTTTCCAATGACAGCTGCGCGCAGACGTGCAAATGTCAAAGTTGTTTATGTAGCTCCACGTTTGATTCCGTGCAACAGATAATAGCATTTCCCCTGTTAAAGTCGCCTTGCATGCTTTTTTTGGGGAAGTGATGCAAGTTCCCTTAATGACAGATCTCTCTGACATTCCTATGAGATTTCCATATGCTTTAATAGTGCGCATGTGGAACAGAATAGCGACTTTTTGGTAGCGTGTTGTACTTTATGGAATGATTTTGATTTCCAAAAATATTACAGTAATATTCCTGTGATTACTTTGGACTGACTTGCAGTTTTAATCCGTTTTCAGCATTATAGATGTTTTTCTGGTGAGGTTCGCTGTTTAAAATATATTGTTGCAGATATTTTGGGCTCGTGCACGCAGGTTGTAGAAGCACATCGGCTCGTGATGAAATAAAAAACTGCGCTGCAGATTTAGCGACCGAATAGCGATCCGTGCGTCTTTGCGCGTATCTCCTCCTCCTCTCCTGTCTTTCCACTCTCTCTCTCTACCTCTCCTCTGGTCTCGCTCACTCTTGCTCGCTGTCACATACACACAAACACACACGCACACAAACACACACATATGAGAGAGTGACAGACTGACAGAGAAAGAGAGAGAGAGAGAGAGAGAAAGAGAGAGAGACTGATTTCTATTCCAATTTGGCTCGACAAAGCGGCCCCTGGATGACAGAACAGTGGAGTTTTATACTGGAAACGAGGGGAGGGCGAAAGTCGCTTCTTGTTCGGGTTGGGAAATGAAATGAATTGGCAGCACGCTTCAGTCTTCTATCTCTCCGTCTATCAGATCTCTTCGGGCTTGGGGCCAAGTCGCCCTCCCAGGCATTTAAAGCTCGCCTAGGATTTATCCAGCACTGCTGACGAGAAACATTTGCCTTGAATGCACTCTCTCTCATTACCAAATTACTACGATGTTCCCACTACAGTCCTATTTTAGACATAAAGTGTAGTTGTGATAACTTGTAGTGACATTTTCCAACCTCAAATCTGTTCCTCAGTTTAAGTCTATGATTTATTGACACCTTACCATTCCTAAAAGTAAAGTTTTGAAACCATTATTATATTGCTATGAAATCTGATTAATATTGTTGCTGCTTATCCTTTTGTTGCTTTAATGTTTCTATAAAATGAATCAAGGTTACTTCTGAGTCTGCACTCTTTGGAAATAGCCCAGTGATGTACGCATGCTCTATGTTGCATGCACCACTGACTTGTGAGCAGCCATAGAGGGATATCCCCCTTTCAATGGGTGTTATTTTGATCTTTTGGAGGGCTGAACCGGTCAAACTCTTCGCTATTTCACTTTGAAATAAGGTTTAAAAAAGACAGAAAAATATTCTGTTGGACATTTTTTATTTGTTACCTAACTTGTTAATCATTTTGCAGCCCTTCAGATTTATCGTGTGACCTCAAGCTGTGGGTACCGCTGCTCTGTTCAGTTCTAATGTAATGAAATTTGGCTTCAAATTGTAATCTGCTCCATTAGGAAGCTGCACAGGCCTGTTAGCAGCCCTCGTATCTGGCCTGTGCTCGCTGACTGCAGCGGGGTTGAGGAAGTGCTCTCTCACTTCCTTTTCAAAGAAAATAAGCCCACAATCCACAGCGGCTCTTGCAGTATTCATGCCAGGCTTTTTATGGACCCCCGTGAACCAGACCTCCCTCCTCTCGGTCCCTGGTGTGCTATGTTATTTCTAGCGATGCCTCCAAATGCATTATTAAATCCACATTATGTTGAATAATTGATAGATTTAAAAGATCTACAAGCACTTCTCTAACCCGATGGGGGGCTCTGTAGCATATGTAAATTTCATGACCGACCCCAACACACACCTACACGCAGCCGCATACACACTCACGCAACCGTGCAAGCGTTCGCGGGTAAAAGCACCTTGTTCTTGCATGCTCTCAGAAGGAAATGTGGTGCTTGTAATCTTCCCTGATGTGGCCTCAGAGGGCACCCTTAGAACGTACTTGACTATCCTCTGCATAGGACATTGTGTCTTGCCTCATTCCTGCAGGCAGGAAGGAAGCAGGGCCAGTAGTGTTACAGTGTCACAGCATTTCCCCCTCCTGCTGCTGCTGCTGCTGCTAAGAATACACACAGCGTAGAGAGGAGTTTGTGCTTCCCGTGAAAACAAATCACTTTTTTTTTTTTTGGTGTTTTAGGGACTTTCCTGTTAAAGGGAGCGTTGTGTTACAGGCCTCAGGCTCTGTGCACCCATGAACTCACTGCTATCTCGTCTTTCCTCCACACAGACATGCCTTGAGCTTGAAAGGTACCTCCAGAGCGAGCCCTACGTCTCGGCCACAGACCTCAAATTTGAGAGCCAGGAGGACCTGTGGAGCAAGCTGATGCTCGCCTGCGGGGACAAGTCAAACGAGTCGGACCCAAAGATCCCCCACATCAAGGAGGAGGAAGACAATCAGGACAGCCAGCACCTAGACGCCGGTGGCTTCAACTCCGACGCCAGCAGCGAGGCCTCGGACAGCTCCGAGGAGCTCTCCCCTACCCTCGACTTCTCCTCTAGCTCTTTGGCTGACATTCTGGGAGACGGTGGGGAAGACCTGGGCTCCGCCATCATCAGCACGCCCCCGTCCTCACCTGAGCTGGGGAAAGAGGGCTCTGTTGCCCAGGTGTGGAGTGGGATACAGACTGTGCTGCACTCACCTGGGAAAATTAGGACTGGGGGCATAGAGAGGTCGGGGCTGACCAGTGGGGAGGCGTCGCCTGATGGCAGGAGGCGGGTGCACAGGTGTCACTTCAACGGATGCAGGAAGGTGTACACCAAGAGCTCGCACCTCAAAGCACACCAGCGCACGCACACAGGTAAAGATACTTGACAGTGAGATGTTTTTATCACCGCTACGCAAATGTCATGAGTGCAAATTCAGTGGAGAGGGGGGGTACTGCCCTTACAGGTTATGACGTCAGGTTTTTAAACTTTTTTGCAAAGTAAAACAAAACTCATCTGAAGAGTGAAAGACGCTGGAAAGTGTGAGTAAAATCAACTTAGGTGTTGATTTCTTGCATGAAGTGCTGAAAAACACTCCCACATACTTTGAATAGTTTGTCAGGAGGAATGCCCTCAACTGTGACCTAATTCACACAGAGGAACATGACTTCATGCAGGGGTAAGGGAGACAGAGAGTGAGAGGCGGGAGGGGGAGGGATGTTCTTTTGTGGCCGAGCGGCACCCAGAGGATGTGGATCCTGAAAACAAATCAACAGTTCTCAGATTTCACCATGGGAAAAAGACTCCCGTTTGCCTTCACCTTACAGTCATCAGAGGAAAAAAAAAAAAAAAAGGGGGAAGAATATGGGAATATGACATTTGCAGCATTTCGTCCGAGGTTCAAATGTGACCAGTTTCCCCAGTCACATTTGACCTCTGCCAGGCTGTTTACAGCTGTGCTGCCCATTAGCAGAGGAAGTCACATTCCTGGCATCCCTCACTGACCATGTTAGCCACATGGTTAATGGCCTTCAGGACCATTAAGAACAGGCTCTATTTTTTCCTGCAGCGCGCCCCCATTACATAAGCCGTCTACTCGAGCAGCTCCTTAAAGCTGCATACCACAGCCCTCAAGACCCACAAGGCACGAGGTTGTTTTTCTCTTCAACTTACAGTAGTCAGCTCAATCTGCTTAGCGCCTGCTTATACAGGCTCATATTTTCTCTGAAATCAGCATTGTAAAACCTCTGGGATAAGTAAGAACTGTAAATATTGGCTACATATTTGAGAAGCTGAATTTCAAAACATCAGATATTCTGACATTTTGATTGATTGCTCAAAATTTGACATTTGTCAGCAGGCAAATAATCAAAGGGTCACAAAGAGATAAGGTTATTTTACAAAATACCATCATGTCTGCAGACCCACTGAAAGGTGAACTCTCATCAAACAGGTTTCTGAGCATTTTCTGAGGGACAAGAAGTGATTTTGAAACCTTTCAACACCTTGTGACCAAGAATATACTTCCTGATAAAGGTTAATCTTTTCATTCTGTGGTGATATTTGCAGGTGAGAAGCCCTACAGGTGTTCATGGGAGGGCTGCGAGTGGCGCTTTGCACGAAGCGATGAACTTACCAGACACTTCAGGAAGCACACTGGAGCAAAGCCATTCAAATGCAGTCATTGCGACAGGTGAGAGCGCTGGGAAGTCAGTAAATGTTCATGATCATTGACACATAACCTGGACGACCTTCAGCAAGATGTCTCTTGAGCAAAGTGTTTGATTTCATGCCGCCTTTTAGAATATTACCTCCAACATTACATTGAAGCCGTAATCTCCTTTCCTTTACCTTTAGTGCTAAGCTCTCATTCACTAATAAAGACCACCACTTATATATGTGAATTAGTTGATGGAAATGACACATTAGGTGGAGGGGTGAATAGGGGGTCAAGGACAGACTGATGGAATGGGGTCGAGTTCAAGGGGTTGGATGAAAATAGAGTTGAGTACAAAGAGATCAGCGAAGGGTTGAATGGGGATCGCTAATGAGCAGAAGCCAGGAGGTGTTGTGAGGGAGTTAGACAGGGCAACGTGTCAGTGAGTCAGTGGAGCGTTATCATCCCTTAGGTGGCTCTTGTAATGACAGATGTTGGCATTAGACAAACCTATATCATCCGATATCGGAGAAATCTGACATTTCCAACCTAAATGCCAGTGCCAACAAACATGAAGTCTCAGAAAACGACAAGTTCACCCATTCACATGCAGTTTAAGTGAAAATAACTTTATTTACTGTGCTTTATTAAGTATATATCTGAATTTAAGAAAACAATGTAGTTATACAAAAAAACATTTTAGCTCTTAAATTAGCTTTTTGCAACATTTAGAGCACATCTATGATTCAGAATCTGGGCCAGGATTGTTTGCACACTTAGCCACTGGTTAAGTGCTAATGGTGCTACCAGTGCTAACGATGGCAACAGTGCTAACAGAGCTAACAGTGTTAACCTTGGGGGCAACCAAAGGGTTGGCATTATATTACTGTGATGACGCTGTCATGGAAGTCACATGCACTAACATGCACACTTAGCCAGACCATCTACACAACAAAAAACAGAGAAGCTCAGATGTCCCATACAGCTCCTTTAAATCCAATAGCTAAATCTTCTCTCTGTTTTCCCTTCTCAGGTGTTTCTCCCGTTCTGACCACCTGGCGCTGCACATGAAGAGGCACATCTAAGATGGCCTCCATGTCAAGATCTCTGAGGGATGATTCCAGTTGATTGTCCTGACCTGTGGGGGATCAGCGAGGCCGGTGTGTCCTGGAAGCGTTAACAGGGGCACCACCATGTTCCAGTCAGTGGAAAAACATGAAGCAACGCAGGCTATTATTTGCACCATACTTAGTGCCTCCAACACCTCGCTGTGGAGATTGCTCTTGAAAGGCTTTTTACGGAGAAGTGTGGGGGGGCGGGGAGAGACTTGAAAAAAAAAAGTTAAAAACCGGGAAAAATCTGGGCTGGAGAAGATGGGAAGAGACTCTTCTGTATGGTGTTCAACGCTTTTTTCCTGGAGGATTATGGGACTCCTGCGGGGGTGCCGTTCCTCTAATGACAGTGTGTTTGCCTGTGCGCATGGGGACTGTGAGTGCCTGTGACTGGATGCCTGTGCTGGCTTTATGGAGCGGATGGAGCTTGCATTGTGGAACTGCGAGTGAATGACGTGGAGGGTGTGATGTTATGCGAGGGAGGTTTTAGGGGGAATATTTGTGGTCTCACTGAGAATGAATGCAAGAAAAAAAAGGGTTCTGTCTGTGCTGTTTGAGTTTATTGGCTGTGGAGGGGAATTGGGGCTTGTTTTGTGGAGCTGATGTGCTAGAAAGCGCCCCCTTTCTGCCCGGAGGTGGAACTACAGCTCCCTATTCAAACACGGGAGGTCGTTTTGTTTAGTGCAGCTATTAAATGTGCAATGTATTACGTAGCCTGTCTCAAAACATACACGCTATAAAGCTCATTTTGTTGTCCATTGTGTAAGCTCTGTATCTTAAAAAACAAAAACAAAAAAACAGTGGTTGTACACAAACAGTTATTGCCATTATAACAGAAGTTGCATGGGATCTGGGGATGTGTTGCTCACCTGTTTGCTTATAGGACAACAAAATTCCATTCGAGAGCAGCTACCTTCATATTACTCAATATCATAGTATTGTACAAAACACATAAGGCAGTCATTTTGTTTTTTATTTTCTTGATAAGTTGGGGATACCACTATTGCTTGGCAACTGTCTTGATCATGGGATTTTTGTTCCTTTTTCTTCACTTTTGCTCTTCTCTTTTGTTCTATCTGTAAATGCACTGTTGACCTTACGGATGCCTTATGTAAGTGGCCTTGTCCTGTTAAATAGATCTCTCTCTCTCACACACACACACACACACCAAACGGAGGTTGCGAATGCACTAGCGCGTTATTGAATTGCTTTATAAAGGCTCTGATCCATACAGTCGCACCTTTGCCCTTTTGTCTCGCGCCAGACTCCTCTAAACTCCTCAATAAAAAAGAAAAAAAAAAACAACTAAATATCAGCTTCATAATGACTGCCATTTTTACATTACTGTGCATTCTCTGTTGAACATATCATAACTATCTCAAAACTAAACCATATTCTCCAAAATGACCCGAGTCTGAGACAAAATCTTGGAGCACTTGAAAAAGCGACTCAGTTTTGTAAAGGTTTACTACTATGTAGTATAAAGTGGCGTGGATGCTCTTCAGTTGGACTGTAACTTACTGTCAAAGGTACAGAGTCTTGGAAATATGTTCTCATGATATGTGGCATGCTCAGCCTCCATGGTTGTGTCAAATTAGAATTTACTGCTAAGAAAACATTTACGCTGGGGCCATTTATGTCTGTCGATGTGTCAAAAGCTTACAGTCTTTAAAGAAAAGGATGACGACATTCTCAATCATGAGTCTGTTTTGATGTTGTATGTCTTGGTAAGTCTCGCCCTCAGGGTGAGTCAGTATCTTTACTCAGCCCTGGTTTAAACAACCCGTGATCTGACTAAACGGTACCAAAAACCGGTCTAACCAGTTCAGCTGAGCTGTGCTGCAGGCCTAGAGGTTTCTGTATGCGTCTGCAGGTGAACTGAGGTGAGACCAGGACCAGATGTATGTCTGTACCGACTTCACTATATGCATGTTTTATCTTTAGTTAACTGTACATGACTTCAACGCACACTGTGGGTTGATAAAGTTTATTGAATTCCTTTCAGTTTCACAATTGGATGAACTCCTTCACCATTTTCCCTATTTCTAGAAAACATTTTGGAGCCACAGTGTTTTTACTGGATAATATGTTTGTTGAAAAGTAAGACATGTGGAAGTGTTGGGGGAAAAAAAAAAAAAAAAAAAACGTATCTGCTTTAAGGGTATGGCTGGTTTAAGTGGTCATAAAACTTGTTGATGGCTGTCACTCAGTGGTCAGTCTCACAGCTGTACATGTGAACCTGGTCTACATAAAAGAAAGTCCATACACTGAGAAATATCAAAAATGAAAAGGATATGTACATTGTAAACTAAGAGAATTTTGTAAGGAAGCTTCTATTTTGAAAGGGTATGGGACCAAAAACAAGTGCAGTGTGTTGTTTCTAAAGATGAACCAATAAAGACAAGAGGCTGAAGAATTATTGTAAAATAGACACACTCCATTCTCCTTCATTTGCTTCTGTAACATCTTTGTTTTTGATTTGACTGGAGAAAGGTAAAGCAGATGTATGTTTAAAAAGGCATCAATTGCGTATACACCTGTGGCCTATCATCTTTCAAGAAAAAAACAAAACAAAAAAAAAATTCAGACGTGAATTGTTCTGGACACTTGAATTGTCATAATCTAGCATTCTGTTGCCCGCTAAGTATTATTTTTTTTGTTTGTTTGTTTGTTTTTTTGTTTGTTTTTATTTGCCATGTGATTTCTTTTCTCTCAACTTTTCAAAGATGCCCTATCTTTAGCTAGAGAATCTTTATTGGATAAACATGGAGATAAAATATGAGGCTCTATTTTTGTTTGTTTTATGGCATAACAAGATTTTTTCATTTGAAATTGTTTTGTAAAATAGTTTCTGTATGAATGTATTTTTTATTGGAAAATCGATAAAAAGAATTTATTGGATCTACATGTGGTTTTTGTTTTCTTTTTTTTTTTTCCCTGCAGCCCTCCCACGAGACAGTCAGCCAGGAAGTCTCTGTTTATGGGATATTCCGTAGATTCCCAAAGGAGAAATTATCTGTGCTACCCCCTTTCCCCATAGAGGTCAAAGGTCAGGGTCAACGACAAAACTGCACCATACTGGCAGGGATTCAGCAACTAGAACCAGGGCCACGTAGTTACAGCAGATGGCAGTCATCTGTAATTATATTTCAAAAACCTTTATATTAAGGTCCAGTGTTCAGGATTTAGGGGTATATATTTGCAGAAACATATTCCAATATTCATAACTATGGTTTCTTTAGTGTATAATCATCTGAAACTGAGAATCATTGTGTTTTCATTATCGTACAAAGAGGT
>JAPZEB010000004.1:28799320-28815344 GCA_029783705.1 Chaetodon striatus
ATATTATATAAATATTATATTTATATTTATTATATAAATAAAAATACTCTGGTCTCAGGAAAAAATCCTTTAGTGGACATTGCCCCTTAAAAAAACATACCACAAAGAAGGGAACCAGGCACAATCAGTGTTATCAGCTCCACTCCCACCAAGCACATCTCCACTGAATGTTACATAAGAAGGGTGTCACCTCAGCTACGTTGATACATACAGAACGTTTACATAACCTGACTGCATGTAACATGTTGATTCTGAGTGGTCAAACTGGATCTCTTTAAAGGATAAGCCTCCATGGAATTGCTTGTCACTGTTAGCGTGCTGCTTCACTGCTGCATGCATCAGAGTCTTGAACTCATACATGTAACATAACCCAGCTGGTCAAGAAAGCACAACAGCAGCTGTACTTGCTACAGTCTGAGGAAATTGGGCACGTCAGCGAGGATTCTCAGCAGCTTCTACAGTTGCATCATAGTGTAAGAGCAAAATTGTGTAATGTAAACATAATAGCACAAACTTAGGTTTAGTATGCTATTGAATTTATCGGTACCATCCTGTTTACACCTAGTTAGGGTTTATAGTAATGTTAAGATGTTCTGGTATCAGGTATTTCCACGCTGTTCAGGCAGCTGGTAGTTCTTGTGGTTGAGACAAAAGAGACGGGAGGGAGAAGGAGAGACAGTTGAGCTCACGGGAGATCAAGCAGGTGCAATGGCTGGACTTTTCCCTGTTTGGACTGCAATAAAATTATGAAGAAAACCCAGAGTGTGTTGGACTGTTTCATTCAAGTAGAAGAGCCCTGATACACCATGACGGCCCATCAGTCACTGTCGGGCTGTCAGTGAGCATCTGTTGCCCTATGTGTCCAACACTGTTGGCACCAGTCAACCCTTGTCTGCTTTTTTGCGGCCGATTCAGCTTGTTGAATCGGCATCAAATATGGGGGAGGCTGTTCGTGCCTGACATGGCTCTGATTTCTTATTGGCAGTTTAGCTCAGTGCACAAAGGCAGAAACAAAGTGAGAGAAGCAAACAAACAGTTAAAGTCAAGAGGGCCTGAGACTGAAACAAACATGTTATAATAAGTGAGATTGGTTGCCCATTGGCTGTCATCTTTGTGGTGTTGAAGTGCAACCTTTAGGTCAAGACATAGATGATGTGATGCGACACAACAGTCAGCTTTCATCGCCACTAGTTCTTTGATGTCGGTTTGGTGTGTCTGGACCTATAGAGAGCATCTTGATCAGCTCCATTGTGTGGTATGGGAATAGTTCCACCACCTTTATCATCTCTGCAGGACATATACCACCAGAGAGTCCACAGACGAGCCTATGGCATTATCAAGGACTCCACCTACCTCCAACAACAGGTTTTTCCACACTTATGTCGTCTGGTAGAAGGTATAGAAGTGTGAAATGCAGGACCTCTTGGATGAGGGACAGTTTTTATCCTCAGGCCATCAGACTGATCAACATAGCCAATGCCACAACCCTAATCCACCTCACCTTCAAGAAGCTTAACTAGATATCTTCTTTTATCTCAGTATTTTCATATATTTATATTTTTCACCTTTTATACGTTGTGTTTCATTGTTAAACAGCATTCAGAGTGGAAGGCAAAGGAAGAATTTCATTGTACAAGGAAACTTGTTTTTAACTGTGCATATGACAATAAACGCCTTGACCTTGAAAAGACACACAAATAACAATCACCCAAAGACATATGCCAGACAGCTGTCACTTTTGTTGAAGGTCCTATGTGTAAAAGAACATAAATTATGAAAGTTTGTAATATAAACTATGAGCTGTGATGTATATGACATATTCAAAGCTATGCCGGAGTAGAAAATCTCTAAAATACTAAATCACTACTAAAACCTTTGTTGTCCAGATGGATTCAACATATTGATGGCAGTTTAAATGAAGACATTACACACACTTAAATGGGGCTCTTTAAAGGCCAGAAAACTTTCCATATGAAACAAAGATAATGAGAAAACTTCAAAAATGTAATTTAAAGTTCATGTTTGCATCATTTGCAAACATTGGAGCACATGGGACCTCTATTTTGAGTTATGATGGGATCAGAACATTGCAATGTCATTATTTTCCATCAGTGGGTCCTGCAGGCCTAAATCCCATCAATGATATTTCTTGATAATTGTATTTTTAGATTTCTCTCTGTATACATAGAGTACTGGATAGCACAGTCTACTCTTTATTCTGTGTTTCTACATTATATTGCCACTCTTTTTAGCTGAAACATCCATATCCACTGCACATGTTTGAATACTGAGTCATTATGAGACTTCACAACCAATGTACCTTCCTTCTCAATCACAAAAGGTGGACGGAAGTGACCTCAGTTTGTTTTTCCAAGATCCTCTTGCTTCTTGTTTATGGCTCGGCTCGGGCTGTTCTCAGGACTCCCATGGGACTTGAGTTGCAACAAACCGCCGCGCTGCATGTAAACACTGGCCCGGCTTAACTTGTGTTTACTCCACAACTCTTTCAGGTCATCGCTGTGTCCCCCACATCGGCTGCTTAAGCAGATATCAACACTGATAGCGCTCCGGATGACGGCTGTGCAACAATGGCAGGGACGAGGGAGGGGATTCGGGGACATGAGGTCATTGTGGTGGTTAAAGCTGCAGTTGGTCATAAACCAAGCTGATGTGGAAAAGTGTGGGTAAAAAAGTTTTGCAGTGTTTTGACTTTATCATCCTCAGCCATCTATATATATATGGTATCTAGATATATGTTTCATAAAACAACAAATAGATTCAGATAGATGTATTATTGACTCTCCAACACATATTAGTTAATACTGACACCTCCACTGAAGCTTTTTATAAGCATGCTGTGTGTAGGTTTTTCCATTGTGGGAAGAAGAGGGAGCTGAAGTTACCTGCTTTAGGCAAGATATGAAGAGTGGGATACAAATACTGTATTATCAACTCAGCTCAGGCCTAAGTTGCAGTGTTCCCCCAAATGTTGTGTTTTATAGCTGATAGCATATTTCCACTTGTCTTAAATCTAAATCAACACATGGTACATTTGGATTACCTGAACTTTCGAGCCGCCTGCCCGAAGAAATACGATAAGGAAACCTTGGTTTGGCCTCTATGACACGACTAAATTCAAATATTTATACATCTGCATTTTATCGACAACTTCAAGCTGGGGTAGACAGAAACCTGGAAAAGGCAAGGAGAAAAAATAAACAGCTGAATTTGAAAATATACCTCCTGCAGCTCTCCCCTCTCTGTCTTAAGCCCCTCCCACCACATGACCACATTTATATGCACGCGCTTCATACAGTGCCCAGTGTTTTCCATATATTGATTTATTTAATTGTATTTCATTGTAGAGTGGCCTGCAAGCTGCAGTGGCTTGAATTCGGCCAGCATAAACCCCCTAGAACTGGGTGTCGCAGTGGGCTGGTGGCAGCGGCAGTGCTGGGTTTTTACCTTTGTGTACAAGCAACAGATCCAGCAGGGAGTCAGGGCTGTCCAGTCCCACAGTGCTGGGGTTTGTGTTGACTGAATTCAAGCTGCTGCAGCCACTGACTGGGTGTTCTTCTCCTCTCCTGGCAAGGTGTCCTGTAGCAGCGGAGACTAAGGCGAATGACACACTTTAATTCAAGGCTCTAACTAATGTTATCTACATGAGCATGAGCATGAAGCCACAGTCCTAAACCTTTCTATCTGGTTAGCAGACGGCTTAACTGTTTTGATCTATTTTCTTGGTGAAAGACTTCACCAATATTGACACATGTTTAATGTCATTTATTGTCAGACCCTCTTTCAGACTTTCTTTTCAACACATTCTCACTCTGACCTTGTCACTTATTGATGTTTGGTCATGGACTTTCCACGGCCACATCACATGCAAGGTACCCTGGATGCACTGGTTGTTGATGGTCTGAGACGCTGTGTCAAGTTCTGCCTGTTGTAGGCATTGTCTTCCTTTAAAATACACTTCTGTTTTCACACAAAATTTACCGTTTAGTTGTAGTCTCTTTCTAATTGAATGCATACATCAGTACAACACCGCAAATCAACGTTTTCTTCCTTCAGCAACTAAGGCACATGATTGGAGTTAGGCAACAAAAGCATGTGTTTGGGCTAATGAAAAAAGAACAGGTTTGGGCTTTATAATCTTACAGGGCACAAACACTGCTATACCGGGTAAAAGTCGGTGTTTGCTGAAACCCATCCACCACCACTTCCACCCACCCTACTCAGACTTTTGCAATCTTAACTTTCGTTCTATTCCCTGATCCTGCCGAGCACTGTTCAACTGCTAAACGCAACTGGCCGCGTATCATGCCGAGGTTAAAAGACGGCTTTTTTCGTCAGTGTCTGACGCTGCAGGTCACTGCCGAAGCATCGGCTTTCATTGACTTTGGAGTGAGACCTGGTTGCTCTTCTTGGTAAGGGTATCTTCCTTTTTTGTGGTTTTTCTGCATTCGCTGAAGAGACATACACACTTGTAAAACAGCCAATAGGAACACCTTCTCTTCAAAGACCTGTGACTGACCAAAGTCTCCCATCATGGACTAGAGGTTCTGAAGCCTGAAATAGAGACAAGAGGAAGTGAAGAAATCAAGCGTTCTCTCAAACCACATGAATTACAGTATGCTCAATGTTTATTATGAGAATTTTGCCCAGTAACACCAAAAATGAAAAATGAAACAACCTACCCCAGCTTTAATACTCTCACTCTGCTGCTGCAGTTTTGGTGGTTGAGAGTCTAAATGATTTTGCTGACTCCACTTTAATGAGCTACATGAGCCAAACAATATCTCTTCCCTTTGTTGTCTAATATGAACCCTTTGTTCATTTAATTTTACAGTACTTTCTAGCTTTGTAAGAAAAGTGCTATGATGTATTTATAACTTTTTTTTCTCTTTGGAGCTACCAGGGTCAAAGGCTGAGACAGGATTGTTTTCCCCAGCAAATTATTTACACTCACTTGCTCTGAACATAACATGTATGCTTGACTGACACAAATATATAGAGGAAAAATTAATTGTTCATGAAACCTTGCCACATTTTTACATGTTTCCCGCCCCCGACGCTCCAAATATTTGGCCACCCACCAAAACTCCATACCAAAGTAGTGTAAACAACATGTCATTTTCATGCCTTTTGATCACTGAGCTATTCTGAGTGAACCTCCCGAGGTTTTGCGACTGGGGGTACGAGGTGCAGAGGCGATGCTCTGGTGTAATGATAAGCTGAGGTTCTTTTTTTCCCCCCTCCTCCTTTTTCTCTTTCACTTTTTAGGATTGAGGTTTTGAAAAAGAATAATAAAACAACTGTCAGCTAATTGGCAATAGGAGTGCACTATGGAGGAATAAAAAAAAAAACTACAAAGTGACTCCACAAGGGAAATGTAGAAAGCTACACTGTAAGCACATACGCACACACATGCACATGCAGTCGGGTTTTAAGGGCATTCTCCTGTTGCAGAACAATCCCTCGCCGACTACTTTTATGCTTTCATTGTTCAATTTTTCATTTTTCTTTTCTCGCACGACACAGAGAGATACTTAATTCTACAGTAAGTCTCCCTCTGAAGAAGTTTACTTGGAGCAATGGTGGGCTATAGCTGATAGCTTCAACCCAGACCTGACTCCAGCAGCAGCCACAAAAACCTTTATGACTCTTTGTTTAAAAAATGCACAAAGATATGAGAATTGAGGTTTGTTCAGATACACTCTGGTCAGGTGTAACTCAGTTTTACAACACACAGTATGCTAATTAATGGGGGTGAAGGTGCAGTATGTCCGGATCTTCATTTTAAACTTGAAAAAATTTTACTGATGAAGCTTCCAGTGGGCTCCTCCAATGGTACATCAGCATTAGAAGCTGATAACCCAACACAATGGGTTATCAGTCAAGAGACACAAGCAAGTTTTCAATTAGTACTAATGTGTACGTCTGTTCTGCAGAGATATCAGCAGTCAGCTTTTCACACATCTGAGTGGTTGCATCACATTGTCTGTGTTTATTACAGTTTTCATGCCAATGTAAACAACTCTAACTCCAACCCTGTCAAACAGCTCAGTGGAATCTGAGCTTTGAATGTGGTGACTGGCGCACTGCAAAGCATCTGGGCATGAGACTCTCCTGATTGAATCGTCAGTACAAAAGCTGTATGTGTTTGATGATACATGTTCTTTACTTAAATCAAAGGTACAACACTGTAAAGAAAAACAGTGAGGAGAGAAGTCAGCTATTTACTCAGTGAAAAATTTGTTAGAAAACAAATGTGTCATAAGAACTGGATATGCAGAGCATAAGCCAAAAAAAAGTTCTACCTTGCTGGTTTGCTTTCATATTGTGCAGCCCATTGCAAAGGCACAGTAGTGTTTCTGTCCCTCGCTCTGTCAGCTCAGTCCTGTTGGGTGCAACGACTTTACTTTGGGATTATATTACGCACAGAAAAATCACTCTTCTAGGCTTTGGGCATGTTTTACCACGGGTTGAAAAAGTAGTCAGATCTTTTACTTTAGTAGAAGTTCCTCAAGCTTTGGTCCTCTACAGGCAGCCTGGGAGTGTGAGGGTTCTGTGCAGTATCTTAGCTGTTTCTAGGACTGCACTCTAATGGACGGAGACCTCAGATGTTGTACCTGGAATATCACTCTCCCAGTTTGTGGGTCACAGCCCCCAGTTTGTTATATAATACTTTACATGCTGCTGCTAGGTAACTTGTGGATTTCTTTTTTAAGTGGGATTTATAGTTGTGCAACAGTCCCTATGCCGTAGCCTACACACCTCACCTATGCCATTGTGCGGTGGTGTGTCTGTGTTGCTTTGCAGTTACACCTCCAAAACACTAGTCAGTGGTGGGGTTATTGTGAAGTGCTTTAAAGTTTAGTTGATTCAAAAACACCCAAAACACAGAGATGCGCAGAGTAGTGCTCAAGTAAAGTACAAGTACCTCAAAGTACAATACCTGAATAAATATAGTTAGCAGGACTACTTTCCACCACTTGTGTCATAAATATATAAAAACTTCATCCTTAAAAAAAAATAAATAAATAATTAACCTTGTTTGCAGGTGGTGTTGTCCTGTCTCTTTCACACATTAATTTTTAGCATGTCTATTGGAAATATGCTTTTTTTGTGCTGCAGGGTATTTTTGTTGCAGTACCATTGTTGGCCACTGGGGGAAATATGCAGCAAGGCTGTCTTGTGGCCTGATTTCCCTGGTATGAAATTACTTGGATCTTTTGCATTGGAGGGCCCCAGTGACATAAGGTAGTTACCATGGGACCCAGTGCATACTATTGTGATGAGCCCTAGTGCAAGCTAGTTTCTAACCCAATTTAGGGAGCTTTGCTACTTTTTCCTGGTTTGTTTCTCTATCGTCCTTTCTTACTGTTGCTTTTATGTTTGAAAGGTATGACTGCTCGCTGCACTTGTCAGTCTCGAAAAATTTCACTTAAACTAGTTACCAGATTGTATTGCCTTGTCACATGATCAAATAAAGAATTGACATCAGACAACATTAACGTTTACCAGCAATCATCATTACATCATCATTATTGAGGGAATACAGCCCACAGCAAATAGCACCATTTTTAATTTAATGTGAGTCCTTTTTTAAACACAGGTGTAGTTCCATGGTGGCAATCCCTCACCCTACGGGCCCCAGTACAACCGCACTGCCTGCACTATCCATATTTATACCCCTGGAGGCCCCATAGAGAAAGAGCACTAGAGACTTATGGCAGCTGAGCACAGCCAAGTACGGCTGAGCGCAGTTAACTCCCAGTTTAATCCTCCACCTACTTGAATGGGGATAAAATGATTTAATCGTGCAGCAAGATTCAAGATTTTTGAAATGTTATCTGAGTGGATCAAATCCTGAAAGTGAAACAAGTCATTTTGCAGGGGTTGTGACACTCAAAAAAATGTATTCACTGATTTATAGATGTCACTCTCAAAATGAAAATCTATGGGAAAAAGTTCAAAATTAAGAGTAATATACATTTGCATTTGACTGGGTCTCTCTCCATAGCAATAGCAGCAAATTGTCATGGTGTTGTACTGTTTAGAGCCAACCAAAATACTAAACATCCAGAAGAATACTGAGGATATCCAAGTGGAATTGGCACTATAGGGGGGGTGGGGGCTATGGACTGCTATGGACGAGAATTTGGTAATGTTCTATAGTCACCAATGATTCTCAGTGATTATCATTTTGTAGCTGCATTGTTATATTGCTTTTGTGTGCTTGTGGGAAAGCCCAGTATCTGGGATGTCAAAGCTGGCTTGGCATTGTTGTAATATTTTGAAAGAAAATCAAGCCAAGAGAACAATGAGCAGGCAGGCTGCAGCTTCACAAATCTGACAGTTAAGTGTCATTGGATGGTGGCAGTCTACCGAGTATGTTTTAGTTGTTTCAGTACAATTAAACAGTTTGCAGACTTCTTTTGAGTAGTGAAACAACAACAAGGCTGCTAACAAGCCTTAATTTGATGCTGGAAGATGCTTAAAACAATAAGCTGGATAGCATAAGACTGGATAAATCATGTCACCTAACCTTTATTTATAGACTGATAAATTATGATAGACAATATGTTTGTGATATTTGAGATTTAAAAAAAAAAAAAATCTAATTTCCTGCAGCATAAGAGAAGTGTCAGTTTCTATCTCATTCTGGTTATCACACATGCAGTCACATATTTGCAGGCACACACACATAGAAAACCTTGACACGCGCACACACAGGCCTACTCATTCATGCACACATGTACAAACACACAAATCACTCACACATCAACGGCGCATAAAAAAAGGCTTTTCAATGTTGTTCATTTCTTGGATCAAATGACACAAGCCATCACATGGTGGAGGACACATTTGGTCTCTTCCGCGGTGCTAATAATATGCTATCATCGGGCCGAACCACAAATGCACCGCTCATGGCCATAATCTTGTTGTCAGCTGTCTCGCACTGTGGATGACGTGCAGACACTCAAAGCCATTTGGCATGTAGGGCTGAGATCCCACAGCCCCAGCTTAATTGGATTTTGAAATGTGGTGTGTGTGTGTGATCATCTGTGGGTATATGCACACATGCATTGGTAGTTGAGCACATCTGAGTGTTTTCATATGTGTGCATGCGTATGTGCACTCACATCTGACACATAAAACATATCGCTGTCAGGTGAAAACCTCATAAATTACATCTTTTCAGGAGCAGAAAAAAACAGCCTTGATCTTAAACAGCTTGTGTTTTGAGTTTATCTAATTGGTTTCGAAAGGGTTTCATCAGCACAGGCCTTGTGAAATTTTTCCTTCCCAGTCTGGTGGAAGAAGCACTAAATCCTCTACTTAAGTAAAAGAGGCAATAATGGAAATCCTACAAGTAAAAGCCCTGCTTGCAAAATTCTGCTTGAATAATTGTGGTTTATTTCAAGTTGTGTCTCATAGTTTTAGAAATCATTCCTACCAGTAATGATGATGGTGTATGAAACATGGGCAAACAATTGGAAAGGTTATGAACATATCGCAGGGTTACCAAACTAATTTGAAAGAAAAAATGAAAGCAACCCATAAAATTCATGTCTGTTTGTCTGTTAAATATCCACAACAGTTTACCATGGCCGTATCATAAAAACTGGATTCCAGTAGGTGCCATGGCCCCCTTGACCCCATTGCTGCCCTCTTGGGTGAAAATAATTGGAGGCCGACATTACCACCTTTAAGAGGCTATGGCACACTCATTTTTTAAGCTAGATCTCTTGTGAATCATAAGGCATCCATTGGTGCCAACCATGTTGGCATAATTTTTTGGCAAGGGGGCTAAATAATGTTCCAAAGTTAGGCTAAAAATTGGCAATAGAACACCTGGTATGGCCATTTTCAAAGAGGTCACTTGAATTCTACCCTCAAGATATCTGAATGAAAATAGGTTCCTCAGGTACCCATTAGTCTCCCTAAATTTATGAAGGCTTGTTCCCAGTAAGTGTTTTGTTCCTTACAATCTATGTACTCCTTCAAATTAAAGCTGTATATTTGTCTTTTAAAGGAAAAGGACAACCAACCTATTTGCCTATTTGTTGAAAGAACAATGAATTGCCTTGGTTGGGAGAGTTACTGCCTCAAGCAAGGGAGTTCAAGTTCAAGGGTCTTGTTCACAAGTTAGGGTAGAATGGAACGTCAGATGGATTGGCGATTTGGTGCGGCATCTACAGTGATGTGGCTGCTGCACCGAACTGTCATGGTGAAGCAGGAGCTGAGCCAATTTACTGGTCCATCTACATCCCAACCCTCACCTATGGTCATTAGCTCTGGGTGGTGACCAAAAGGATGAGATCACGGATACAAGCGGCTGAAATGAGTTTCCTCCGTGGGGTGGCTGGGCTCAGCCTTGAGATAGGGTGAGGAGGTTGGACAGCAGGAGGGAGCTCGGAGTAGAGCCGCTGCTTCTTCTCATGGAAAGGGGTCAATTGAGGGGGTTCGGGCATCTGATGAGGATGCCTCCTGGGCACCTCCTGTTAGAGGTGTTCTGGGCAGGTTTTATGGGCCTTGACATAGACCCAGAAGATGCTGGAGGGATCACATATCTCGTCCGGTCTGGGAACGACTTGGGGTCCCCCAGGTGGAGCTGGAAAGCATCACTGGGGAAAGGGACGTCTGGGATGCTTTGCTTTGCCTGCTGCCCCCATGAACCAGCGCCAGATAAGCAGATGAAGATGGATAGATGGATGGATGAATTGCCTAGCGTGTTTAGATAGATGACAATTCAAAACAGGATTGCTATGGACCAAGTGTTATCTGTACAGGTATTAGTCTAATCATGTCAGATAATTAGTAATATTCACTATAAAATAAAAAGCAAAAGTTTACCAAATATACCAGAAAGTATACCGGGATTTCTTAACTCTAATACTGACATTGTTCTCAACAAACCTACATAAACTAGAGCAATAAAACAGGATTCCTGAAAACTCATGGCTTTTGGTTGGTTTGCCACCACAAGATTTTTAGGGGCCACATCTGGGCCCCTCTATGAACAATTTCTGAGGGCGGCACTGACTTTCAGGTGCACTATCTGTAAGTTTTACCTCTAAATTGTTTCATGTTGAAAATTAAACTTACTTACTATGTGTTAATATATGCACTATGAAAATTCCTGTATCTGAAAATACAACACACACAATCGGAGATTTCCTTGCTACAGCTGGAGGATTACATATTACTTCACACATTGAGAAAATTACTGTAAGACTATTTAAATAATCATAAATGCATAAATATGTCATTTAGATGAAACAAGACTGTTGAACAAGAGATCTCGAAAAAGTGACATTGAGGAGTTTCAAGATTTTAACTTGATAGTTTTTGGTATGGTGGATGTAAAAAATCTGAACCTGTAAAGTAACTCCAGCTATTAGATAAATGTTGTGGAGTAAAATCTACAAGATTTCTCTTTATAATGTAGTGCAAAGATTAAAAAAAGAAATTAAGCAAAGCACCTAAACCTTCAAACTGTGTTTAAGTGCCGCACTTTGGTAAATGCACAAAAATCATCTGAATTGAAAGAGGTTGCCACACCAACAGCTATGTGCGTTTTCACTTTCCTGTCCCTCGCGTGCATGTGTTCGCTCTTGCATGCATGCGAGTTCATAAACCCTAAAATGAAAGGTATGAGATAGCTGGGTGGAAGTTTGCCAGTGTGTGAGATAGAAGTGGACGCTCCACTGCCTCTCGGAGAGACAAGGGAGCCGGCGTCTCGTCTGTATTCACCCAAACAGCGTTACCCGGCCTCTCCGGAATTCACCGTCCCCTGTTGACTCCAAACAGAAAAGTGTGCGAGTGAAACCTGCAGCAGGAGCTGCGCCGGTGACAGGTTTTCAGACTGTGATCATTCACAGTGTGGAGGAAGTAGCTGTTTCCCAGTGCCATTTGATAGAAGATTGAATGGTTTGGGGAAAACTGAGGAGTGACTAGACAGGAGAAGTAATCCACCAGTTATTAAGGGGAAGGAAATGCATTTTTTGACTGAATAAATAGACCCACATATACATGCAGACTTTTGCAGACACCAGAAAATGAGAGAAAAAGAGAAACAAATACAATCTCCAAACCTTCATAAAAACTGAAAAGTGTCTGTTCCAATAGAATATTCAACAGGTTGTGACAAGTCTAAGTGTGAGTGCAGATGTGAAAATTAATTCAACACAAAGTTTTTGCTAATCTAAGGAACAAACACAGATGTACAAAACCAGAAACCCACATACCCCATAAAAATGTCCTAGAAAGATTGTGTTTTTTTCACAGCAGCAGAGAGACAGTTGAAAACTCTTCAGCCTGTGATCTTTCTCAGTAAAAAGAAAGATGCCATGCTGGTGAATACAATATTTAATAACATCTGCAAAACTAGGCGTGACTTTAAACTCATAAGAAATAAGCCAGTGCAAAGTCAGGTCGTACTGAAACAATAAATGGAAAAGTTAAAAAACCAAATTTCATTCACTCTCAACAGCAAGTAGTGGAAATAAAATCAGCTGTTAGAGTCAGTAGCATGAGACAGAACATTGTTAAGGACCCTAATTTGCAGTCAATCACCACACTCCCATAACCTCCTGAGACCCTGCGCCCTCATATGAGGACATCACATTTTGGGTTTACTACGCCTTATATGTCATTCTGCTTAACTTAGACCCGTTGCCCTCATTCGTGGACACTCTTTTGTGCCATCTAGTGGTAGTAAGATCACAATACACTAATCTATGTAGCTATCCAAGTCAGTCTTGAGCTGATCCCGACACAAAAGTGGACAAAACCTGATCACATTTCATTGTTGATCCTTATTTATTTATGATTAATAAAGTTAATAAAGTGCAGTTTGATATGGCAACAGATTTGACTAATTTTAACAATAGTAACAAGCGAAGATGGCGTTAATTAGGAAGTACTTGTTCAAAGACATATGGAATTTATCATCGGCTTGTTTGAGGACATTGGGACTTAATTGTCGTCTCATTCAGGACACTGGGACTTTATCGTCGTCTCATTTCAGGACACTGGGACTATTAAAATTTCCTATGAGGACAATGGGACGTTATTATTAGGACTTAATTATTGTTTTGTTTGAGGACATTGGGACTTTATTATTGTCTCGTTTGGGGACAATTGGACGTAGGCAATGTTTTATTTTCCTTATACTTATCGGGTCCTACTAATCCTGAATTGCTTGGAGAAATTAAAAATGCATTCCAAACAAAAGTTCGGGTCTCAGGAGAGATATAGAAATTGTCGTCACCAGAAAAACAAAAGCTTTGGCTGTCAGTTCAAATTTTTAAAATGATGTTTACATTTTCCTGACCTGCTGCAGTTAAGCAAAATAAATGTCTTTCAATCTGTTGCATTTAGTTTGACTTTGACACAGAAATTAGCAGTATCAATTATTAGCAACTGTCTTAAAAGGGACCTTTGAGGGAATGGGGAGCTAAAAAGTTTAAACAAAGGAAGTTATCGTAGCTTAGCTGTGTCGCTCTTCTCATATGGTGACTAGAAATCTCGCTTTGTCAAGGTGTCTCGGTTTGAAGCTACAATAATAATGCTATAGGCTACTTTTTTTAGAGCTTACATAGACATTCATTTTCTGTCCCACGCAATATTACCTAGCCCAATATAAAAGAATAAACAATGTACTATGTGTCAGTATTCAACACTGCTTTGTCTGTGTGTCAGAACAATGTGCCATTGTCAAGGCTGTTGCTCTGACACTTGTGGCTTTTTTTAACAGAACCTGTTGGTACGCTACCTTTTAGCTGTCATCCAAAAAACTCTAGGAGGCTTTCTCCTTCCTGTGTAAAGTACCTGCTAACCAAAAGGCTACATTCTGCACACACTGCAAGAGGACATTTTCGGTCGTGCAAAGTCAACATTAAAGATCATCTTAAAGGTCCAGTGTGTAGGATTTAGTGGCATCTAGTGGTGAGACTGCAGAACTAAAACTTCTTCTGTGTGCCAAGTGTGTAGGAGAGCTACAGTTGCCAACGCAAAATTCTGAATTGCCTTATCCGAAGCCAGTGTTTGATTTGTTCATTCCGTGCAACTGAAAAACAACATGGCGGACTCTGTGAAGGAGGACGCGCTATCTATACAGATATAAGGTAAGGTAATAAAAACACAACAACTCTTATTTTTCGAATGATTATTAACAAGTGAAAACATAGTTTTGAATACTATATTCAATTTCTGCCCATATACGCCCCTAAATCCTACACACTGGACATTAAAGACAGCCAAACATAAGCAGTACTACTAGCAAGAATTAGCACTGTTGAAACCTACTTCAGCAGGGTGATTGTTGGAGGATGGACCCATCTGGTAAAACCCACCCTGAGCTGGTCTAATGTGTTATAGTGTCAGTATACAGTGTTCAAATTGGTAAATTCTGGAAGACTAAACATAAGATTCAATTTGCTAAGGTACTGTCTATGTTGAAAGGCATGCTCAGTAGGCTATGTGTGACTCAGCACTGAAATAATTGTCCCCCATCCTGATGAGAACACCTATAGTGCATGCATAAGCACATACATGCATGAACACTTTCAATGCAACCAAGGGTTCCAGTTTTGGGATTGAAAATATGGTCACCCAAACGTGTCATACTATGAAAAGCTCCATAACAGAAGCATGGTTTGCAGACTGCAAGTCAGGAAGCAGCTAGCTCACAAAGCTATTGTGACTGAGCAGTGCTACCAGCTGGCTGCCATCCAGTTGTTTACTAAGTAGCCCTATGAGTTGTCAAAATGTTACCAAGCTTCTAGAAGCAAATATTTTGCAAAGACACTGAAGGGTTTCTGTGATTCTGTTGTGCCACTTCCCGGTTTGACCAAGCTTGTAGAAAGAAGATAGGGTTGGTTGAGTGCATAAAGGGTTTGACTTCAGAAAATGCTCAAGGGGGCCATATAGCAACTGACATATTTATCATTTAGGTATGAAGACAGTTTGATCTTAAAAAATAGCACCATCTCCCTGTTTTTTGTTTTTTTTTATATATATAAAGCAGTTCAGCAAATATATTTCCGGGTAGCAGAGTCCAGTGACTGGAATGAAGTTTAGAACCTCTTTGTGTCCAAAATTATTCAATGTGCAGAAAAGGCACTGAAAGATAGGAAGAGGCAGAGATAGGGATATAGATAGATAGAGGGATAAGGGAAAGAGAGGGAGACAGACTTTTCCTGACTTTCCCGGAAGCCATCTGTCTTTGTTTGAAGTGTATGACTGCTGTCAGGTTGCTGTGATAGAGACGTAAACAAACAGGAGGATCACAGCTCCTTATCTCTGCTCATTTCTCCTCCCTAACAAGACAAACACCAGCAATCCTGTCATGTTGACTGTGTGTGCATGTGTCAGGGCGGGGGGCTCTGCGTGTGTTTTCGTTCGTGTTGTTGTGTGTAGTTCAGCAATGTTTGACCAGAGAGTTGTACATATTTTAAGAAGAAGCATGATGCAAATCCAGAGAAATGCAACTATGAGCCCAGCAGGTGCAGACGCTGCAGAAAGAATATGTTGATTTTTCTGTGTGATATCGAGCTCATCAAAGATGGGTTCGATGGACCAGAGGTCATTTGAACATTTTCTCTGGAACTGACATCTCTGCAGCCTGTCTTCAAACTTTTACAAAATGATCTTACTAAATAGGAAAAGAGACTTTATGCATGGGGAGGGTGGGGCACTCAAAAGCCAATTCTGAAAATTGTATTTACACCGGTCATTGTCCTCAAAACTAGTTTATGGGCTACAGTTGTGATGGTAAATCGGATGTTTTTTCAGCAATACTGCCCAGAACTGGCTGCTATCAGTCAGTTGCATGTGCATAGACCACTTTGTTGTTTAATACAGTGAAAATAAATTGTGAAAGCTGAAAAGTCCCAGACACACCAAACTGACTTCAGAGTACTAGTGGCAACAAAAGCCAACTGTTGCATCGCCTCACATTGCCTTTGTCTTGGTCAAAAAGTTGCACATAAACACACCACAAAGACTA
>JAPZEB010000004.1:28815444-28826169 GCA_029783705.1 Chaetodon striatus
GTAAAAAAGTTGCACATAAACACACCACAAAGACTACAGACGACAGCCAACCAGCATGTACATTCGATTTTAGATTTATTTATAAGGACAACGCACATCCATAAATGTGTCAGTGTTAGCCAGCTGGCTAATTTTCAACTGCAGTCCTTCGGCAAGATGTTTTGAAACCAATAAACGTTCTGCGCCTACCTGAGAAGAAATAACTCTTCACACCCGTGGACGGTGGAAGTTTGTAATTGTCATTCAAAAAGGGAAACCAGAAAATAGTCTTGACGCTAGTTAGCCAGTTAGCACTTCAACAACAGAATCTAATGTTGAAAAAACAAAGCGTATTTACCGTGTGGCAGGGAACAATATCGCAAATCATCACAAAATGTTTCTGCTAAAGAGCTCAGTGGCTAAAGAAAAATAATGTTACCTTATCTAACAAGTTAGTTTCACTCTCTCTCTTTCTTGACTTTAGCTGCTTGATTAATTTCATCACTTCAGTCTGAGGGGCAATGGTGCAGGACACATCGAGCCAACTAGGGAGACAGATACTCACCAACGGCCCAACACTGACAGACAGCCAACCATTGGCTTGGTGTGTCAGGGCCATAGGATAATGATCAAGCTAATCTAAATGGGGCACCTCAGTTTGATGCAGTTTTGTTTTGATTTTGGACAAGTAAAGTATTAACGATTTCTGCCAGTTGGTCAATATTCTGTTTTATTTGACATCCCTAGAACATGTTTGTAATCATCACAGTTATGTGATCAACAACTTATATGGATAGAAAAAAAAAAAAAAAAACCTTTACAAATGCCGTTCAAATAATTTGCTTGGCAAGTCCACTTACAGTGTTCCTTTTTTTATCCATGACAACATATGGAATTACAATTTATAAGGTTAAGTAGGCAATGCTGGAGAGAGAAAGTTGATTGTTGAGTCCCATTCCTATGTCCCACTCCTGTGTCCTCTCTGTTGGACCAAACCACTAATCCAGAGCATCGGTATTTGACGACCTGTGAATGAGACTAGGTAATTAACTATCTTTCTCCAGGACTTTGTACTTTTAAACTACAGTCATTTTTGGTTTTGTTTGTTTTACTTAACTCCAATGGTTGCCTTCTTGCCTGGTGCTGTGTGCATACTGAAATCATAATGGGGAAAGGGTAGTTATTTTCTCTTAACCTTTGCTTGAAGTTTATGGCTGCTAATGATGGAGACACAGGGTAAGTCCCTGTGGTTGAAGCCACTGTCATCAGGTGGCTCAATAATGCCTGATGTGTTCTCATCTCAGGTCACTGAAAACTGTAAAAAGTGGTTAAACTGTTGCGGTTGGTTTAGGCAACAGAACTACTTGGTTACATTTAGAAAAAACATGATCTTTTGGGTTAAAAAAAAAGGACGTAACTGGCCCACTTTCATTTTAAGCCGCTGAATGCTGTTGTACGGATGGAGTGATCACATCATAAGACGGTCTGTAATTTGAGCAAAGAAGTTTGCTCTTGAACTTTAAGAACAATATGTGAACTAGAGGACCATAAGATGTGTTAAATGCTCAAAAAATCTATGAAATGGACTTTTGAGGTGAGAATATGTTGTTGCACTGTTTAATGTTATGTTCATTTGTGTGCACGTTATCAGCTGAAGTTCAGTCTGTGCACATGTTAATAGTTCTGAAAGCATTCCCTTTACCAGCTCCATGTGCAGTGCATAAATTAGTGGAACCACAAACATATTTTATGTTAATATTATATGTTACTATAAGAATCACCCAAAAAATCTTGCCAGTTGCACAATGTGCAATCAAGCATGTCTCGGTGATGGAGTGGGTTACAGTAAATAAGTGCTCATCTGGAGTCTGTGTTTAATTTATACTTAAGCACAAAAGTGTTGTGTGGCAAAGTGACAGCTGCAAGGCATTTTGGGTTCTGAGTTCATTGTCAGTGCATGTTGTTACCATATCAACCATGAGCCGAGCTAAGGTTTGTTAACATTTCGCTGATGATGTAACACTGGATATTTTGGAGGAAGAGGAGGAGGAGGTAATTAGAGGTCCAACGCTGTTGTCCATGAAGTTTATCAATCACTCAGACCCATCATGTTTCACAGCAACATGTATCCTTTACTTAGGAAATAATCCTGCACCTACTTACAGCTGTGCACATGAAGCAGCATTTTCAGGGGCTCTCTGCATGTCTTGTACGCTAAAAGTAAAGGAAGTGATGGCCTTGACATGGAGCAGCAGCTACGCACAAACATATTAGATTATTGGAAGAAAATGTGAATATCAGGCTTCATTAGGAGTGCATGTATGTATGCATGTAAGCAGCGGGTTTGTGTGTATGTCTCTGTATAAAGTCAAATATAATGAGACCCCACTCAGCCTCAGGTTTGCTCACTCACTGTAAAAGCACACAGAGAGACGCCGTCATCTGCAATTCAAATGCGCAATTCAGTGATTAGTTAACGGAGCCAAAAGGTCTTAATACAGTCAAGTAATGACTGAAATGCAATTTCCATTCAATCAATGTTTTTATTTATAATGAGCGATATGGAACTCTGCCGCAAAGTAGAGGACAGATGGAACTTTGTGCAAATACTCTCTTAAGCAAACACACACATACAAATACACACACATGTTTTGCTCTGAATGTGAGATAATTGGCAAGATATGGGGGAGAAAATGTCTTTTGCTGCTGAGCCTAATTAGGGAGAGAACATTTTCATAGCTGCCAAACAACAGCAGACAAACCAAAGGTGCCCTATAAAGAATCTGTGGCTTCATTATAATGTGACAACGTGGAGTTCATCTGTTGCTGGCGAAGAGGAGCGACTGTGACAGCCCTGGCAGTCAAAGATCAGCAATGCTAATGCAAAAGTTATTTTACAGAGGAAAACTTGTAAACATGTAAAAGCAATATGGCAGGAACAAGGCTACAGAGTGAGCTTAGTGAGAGATCAATACGCTGACGCTGGCTTCGATCTGCGGAAGGCGGTTCAGAGGAGTTTTGATGAAGCACTGTAGGTCAAAGGCCACCGTTGGCATTGATCACTAACAGCTGAAGATCATCAGAGACCCTGTCCTGCTAGATCAATGATACATTTCCAGACAAAAAATATGGAGGACATTTTTCTTATCAGAGGTACTTGCCACTTATTGCAAAATGACTGGGTGTGGTAGATGCAGGCAGTCAGAGCAGGAAATGGCACTGGAGGTGTGTGTGAATAAAAACAGGCACACCTCCATCCATCTGTCTTTATGTGTTTTTTCAATTTGCACATAAACAAATCTGGAAATGCCAGAAGAAGAGCTAAAGCATTACAAAACGTTTCTTTTTTTTCTGTCTGGCTGAAGTGGAAAACTTGGCATATTAAAAAAAGAGAAAATGCTGCCAGAATAAAATGAATAAAATGACTTAATATTTCAGGGTTACTGGTGCTGGTTTAATTATGTAATCTTGTTACAACCTTGAATCATATTTCCCTAAAGGTTATTTATTGAAATATGAACTGATTGCCATTTTATTTTGCTGAAATTTCAGAAATTTGATTCAAAGTTGTGTAACAATCTCATAGAAACAAAATTTTAGCTTAAACTAGGAATGTAGGATATTGGATTTTTTTTTGATGATATCTGATATGCCGTAATATAACAATTCATTTTACCAATAACTGATAACAATATCAATACATCTACTTTTTTCCCTACCTAATTTCAGTGGTCATCAAGATATTATGCATGCATACTGCATACTTATTGTGATGGCCCACCAGCAAATGGAGACATGAAATAGAATAGAATTCTGATAGTCCATTTTAAAGCTGTTATTGGCCAGTACCAATGACATACCAATATTACAACACTGTCTCTCTCCAAAGTCGTCGAAATCCGGCACTTGGGCGGTGACTTGCAGCATCAGAGACCAACGAAAAATGGCATCCTTTAACATCGGTATGATGCGCGGCTGGTTGCCATTACAGTTTAACGGCGCCCAGGGTAATTAGGGGGAAACGCGGTGGGACAAGGATGAAAGTTGAGGCGATGAAAGTCTGAGTGGGGCAGGCAGGAGAGGTGGTGGATGGGTCCAACAAACACCAATTTTTACCGAAGAGAGCGGTGTTTGCATCCCGTAAGATTCTAAAGCAAAACCTTACTCTTTTTTCCTAAACCTAACCACTTCCTATTGTTGCCGAAACCTAACCGTTTTTTGTTGCCTAAACCTGACCATGTATGTTTGTTGCTAAGGAAAAAAAGGTCAATTTGCAGTGTTGTACCGATGTAGTGCATCTATTTTGAAAGAGACTGTATGTAAACGTTAAATTTCCTGTGAAAATGGTGAAAATGGAAGTGTGTCTAGACAGAAGAGAACTTGACACAGTGTCCCGGAATGTCAGCAAGTGAAATTTACCAATAGTCTTCTTTGATAGCCATGCCTACGGCGTGGCTCCAGGGATGGCAGTGTTGGTCAGATAGTCAGTCAGTCATAAGTTTTCAGCAGACTGAAAGATCTTAACAACTTCTTGATGGATAGCCATGATATTTTTGTAGAGACAATCAGGGCCCCCAGAGGATAAATCCTACTGACTTTTATGATCCCGACTTTTCCTCAAGTGCCATCTTACAAAAATGCACATACAATGGTTTGTTTACAAATCAGTCATGTACCTAACATAAAAATACATACTTAGTTATGTATGACATTTTCTTTACACTCTCGACCGTGTGCCACTAAAAACCATGTGCATTTCAGTGATTTCAGTAATATCATGCTCTCCGCGAAAAAGACGAACTAACGAATTACTGGTGAAGTGTTTATTTGCAAGGAAAACCTCATACAGGGATTTCTTTGGGATTTACTGTAAATACGAGCCACTCTTGGGAAAATACTGTCACATAAACCTTCTGGTATTCATAAGGAGGAAATATGAATTTGTTTTGTAAGCTTCAGTATCTTCTACTCCGAGTCATAAATTGTGGCAACGCAGATGGCAAACAAGACAGCAAGCAGATGCCAGCAGTTTAAGGTGACAAGAAATAAAAAATGGGAACAACATTCACACTAAACCAAAGGTGATTATCAAATTCAACAAGGCCAAGTTGGCGTTTGCGTCTCTGGTGGGGATTCTTCCAAGATTCTGGTTTTAGAAAGAAGAGGTGAGGACAGTGTTGTTGTTTTTTACAGTCTGAGACACGTTGTGAGTCTGATGATATGCAATCAATTAAGGGGTCCTCATTCTCCCATCTGTTTCATCTGACACTATACAGATCACTGTTGTGCTGTTGGACAATAAATAATTAAGTTTTCCAATGTGTTTTTGGTTTACCAACATTAACTGAAAGGAACAAATCACTGTTGCTGGAATAGAACCCTGTAAATTCCTTGGTCCTGGATGAGGAACATGTTTGAGGATGGAAGATTAGCAGATACTGTATAAGGAAAAAGGGACCAGACAAAAAAACGTTCTCCCCTCTAAAAAAAAAAAATCACTGAGTCAACCTCAGCAAGAACTTAATCCCCAGATTGCCCCACTGAAGCTCCTCTGTGCCAAGAGGGCTCAGCTGAGGACAGACTGTGCAGCTTGGCTATTTATTGCATATGTTTTCAGGATAATGAGGTCCTACGCCAAACCAAGAATTTCATAAAACATTCGCTTGGGTAACTTAAATCTCATGACACAGAAGAATATGGGAGACTACCCTCCTCCAAAATACTACCACATAGGTCATATTTACAAGCAGAAATAACAACCCATATTTACGTTTTTTGTTAGACAGAGACCTCTAGTGACCGTAGTAATTATTACAGGAGCAAAAGAGAAGTTAAGTTGGGAGGATGGGAAAGCTGGATGGGTCAAACAAAGATAGGACTTTGATCAAGGAGAGCTGTATGAAACCAAAAGGTGGAACCAGAAGTCAACACACTTAACAATATAATGTGGTATGTCATAGTATATCACATATCTATGTGTTTTATGTCAAATGATGTGTGTGATGTATGAATTATGTCACTTTACATTACTTTAGTAAAAACATACTCATTTAACAACACATTCTCACTCCAACCTTGTCACATATTGACATTTTGGTCATGGACTTTCCACGTCCACTTACAACGTGCAAGGTACCCTGGGCATGTTGGTTGTTAACGTTCTGGGACACCGCGTCAAATTCTGCATGTTACATGCATTGTCTTCTTTCAAGATACACTTCTGTTTTCACAGGACTTGTCAGTACAGCACTGCAAATTGATGTCTTTTTTCCTTCAACAACAAACACACATGGTTGGGTTTAGACAACAAAAGCACATGTTAGGTTTAGGAAAAAAGAACAGGGTTTGGCTTTAGAATTTTACCAGACGCAAACATGGCTCTGTCGAATGAAAGTCGGTGTTTGTTGGACCCATCCACCACCCCACCAGCCCGTCCCAGTCAGACTTTCATTGCCTTAACTTTCATTCTTGTTACTGCATTTCCCCTGACGCCGCTGGGCACCATTTAACTATGATGGCAACTGGCTGCGTATCAGGACACCTTTTTTCGTTGGTTTCTGAAGCTGCAAATCACTGGCCAAGCACCAGATTTCGACGACTTTGGAGTGAGATGGTCTTTTTCTAAACCTAAGCAAGGTTTAGAGTTTTGTTGCCAAAACCTAACCATGTAGTTTTGGAGCAGCTACAACATTTCACAACATCAACCACATGCTGTTCTGTCATCCACCTAAGTTAGTTCCTGTGGGTCGTATTTAGAGGGTAGAAACATATGCTCTATGTGGTCATACTGTATGTAGGTAGGTGGACTTGTTGGAATTAAGACATATTTGTGCCAATTGCAGATAGCTGTAAGTAGGTATTCTCAACCGCAACTACAAAGTTCATTTTAATGTTATATTTATACGGGCTTTAGCTGTGTAATATTCAAAATGTGCTTTATTAAATAGTTTCATGTTAACAATGGATCAAATTACTTTATACAATGTGAAAGGGGTTTCTTGACAAACCCATAGAAAATAAAAGTCACCCAACTCTTTCCCTCAGCTCTACAGGGCAGTTTAGTGTCATTCAGCTTACTGTGTTGGTTTTAAGGCCCACATATTAACTTTTTTAAATCGCTCTCATCAGCATTGTTTTCAGCCACAGCAGACAGCTGTTTTCAGCTGCTGTTTGGGGAAAGTCAACAGGAACCTCTGTCTCTTCCTTCAAAAGTGTCTGTCGCAGTGTCCTTCAGCAAGGCAATCCAATGTCAGCCAAGCAAAACAAAAAAATGCTAAAGCTGCATAACTGAATGATGGCAGCAAGAAGTAACTTTAAAGCTGCTGTAATCAATATTTGTATATGATGGATCAAATGTGTAAAGTGAAAAGGGGTGCCAGTAGTGAGAAACACAGAGAATTTCCTTGTTTACACTACCTGCTCAGCAGCAAACAGCAGACAGATAGTTAAAGACTAGCTGGTGAGAACAGTGAAGCATTTAGCAGCTTAGAGACAGATGTTTTTCTTAGCAGTTGGTGGAGACCAAAATAGTGCTAAACGAAGAATGAATATCAGACTTAAGGCTGAACACACCGGTGGCAAGGACCCCATGTTAAAAAACACCTCTATTATTTTCCATGTACAGCACCACACCGGCAGCAGCTACATGTGTGTCGGTGCTCCTGGATGCCCCGAGGCACTTAACGCCACTGTCCTATTTCCAGCCTCGCCACCCTCAGAATTAAATGTATTTTTTTTCACCACTCACTCTGCTTGTACATACCTCCCGTAGCAGCTCTTGTCCTTTGCTCCTATGGCAGCTCGACTCCTCTCCTCGCCAGTGATGTATAAAGAGAACTGTGTAGATGTTGTCTGGTGAGTCATAGCTCTGGAGATTGGCAGTTCAGGTGAGGAATGTTTTTAGGTGTTTAAGTTTAATTAGGGGCTGTTTACACATGGTTTTAAGCTAATACATAGGTAGAGAAAATACAGATCTTTCAGTAAAAGTAGTAATAACTTTGTGTGGTCATCTGTTGATGAGCTGACATGCCTCACATGACGCACTGCACTGCAGCAGCACCGATGTATTTTCAGCTTTAGATAAATCGGGTGGACAGAGACGTCATTTTAAATGACTGCTAATGTTGCTTTACGTTAGTTCAGAGTGTAAATAAGCAACTGTTTGCTAACATGTTTATCGCATAACCATTGTAACAGGATACTATGTCAGTGTTGTGTTGACAGCTTGTGAGGTTGCCCTCAAGTGGCCAGAAAATCCATTAACTTAGGCTTAATGTTATTGTCAACCAATATGTAGGTCTAGTCAAAGTAATTTTACTTTCTACCACAGAGGTTGGTTGGTTTGTTAGCATAACTCAAAAACATGAAAACTTATTCAGTAAAATAAAATGGAAAATTAGGCCATGAACCAATGAAAAATAAAAGTTAGAGGTATGTGTCTAGATCTAGATTAATTAATTTTTTATACCTTTCTTCTTAAAAAGGAAAAAATACTGTGAGATACAACCTTTTTAACATCTTCTGCAATTTCTGTATGAATTATAGTGCACTTACTTGAATGACTAAAATCTGGCACATGCATCTGGTGATTGTTTATAACTGTGTGTATTTTGGCACAGATCTGGATCCAGATGCAGATGAAAAAAATCTTAACATTTTATTTTATTAAAATAATAAAATATAGATGGCTGCACAGCCTTGGCAGATTGCATGCGATTCCTGAGCCCTTTGTATTTTTTTTTTCTGGATCAATTAATTACAAGAGACCTGTCACAATTTTGATTCTTCTAACATCTAACATTTACAGTACTTAATAGGATAAGTCCCACTGAGATCAGGCTTGTGAGGCCTGTCCTTGAAAACAGCAGCAGATGTACTGGCAGACACAAGAACCGTCAATACACTTCATAATGAGGAAAGACAATTAAAGTAACAGAGTGAGAGGAGAGAAAAGAGGAGCGACTGTTGAGAAATTAGAACAGACCAACATGCATTATTCACTTTTCCACAAGCCTGCACTGAACAAACATACAGCGCTGGCTTCAGGTGCAGCAGCAAGCTCCTGATTGAATGTTTTTTATAGTAGCATACTGTATAACAGTGAGCAATGATAAAAGTGCATTAGTGAGACGGATCTGTCCTGGAAATGAAGATTAATTAGACAAAGAAATGCTGCTGGAGATGAACATGCTCTTGATGGAGTAGCTTTCGGCAGTTTTTTCCTCAGCCTACTTAAAATTCAACGTCAAACGGCGCTGCTATTGGCCTATAATTACAACATCAGTCATTATTGATCATTGTCACTTTAATAAACAGCTCTCAACATTTTGAAGAATTTGCCTGAGATAAAACGCCAGGCAACAAAGCCGGCCTCTCTGCATTTATCTTGGCGACACGCGATGAACAGAACGGGCCAAAACAAGGAATTGCGGGATTCAGAGAGCTCCAGAATCAACATTCAAATGGTGTTTTTAGAAAAAGGGAGAGCGTAATGTCGGCTGAGCCTCAAGATAGTGCTTCAAGGATACACTGCTTTTGTTTGCATTGTTTTGTTGATGCGTGTGTGTGAAATAGCTGGGGGGAAATGTCAGTGTCATTCCATTATGTATCAAGGCGAAACACAGAAGGATATGAATTCCAGTCTGAAAAAGAGTCTGTGTGTGTGTGTGTGTCTCCTGCACTCGGCTGCACTCGTGTTTTGGAATACACAGAACAGTATGTGTTTCAGGACAAAGGATTTGTCTCTGCTTCTGTTTTACATCTGTCGGTTATTATTGTATCAGTACAGAAGGGCAAATAGATACTGTACAGAAGCCAGTAACATAAGCATGTGATAGTTTCTAAATATCACTGAATACACGTGTTGAGAGACGTGTATTTACAGTGGCGATGTCTGTTGACCTGATGCCATATAAAAGCGATGGAGGACACACATTTTTGTAGACATGTCCCCTCAGCATAACCTGTGGTGTTAATCTCCATTGCTGCATGATAGAATGCTAATGCTTTAATACATCTACAGTACTAAAATCTAATTTTTTTTTATTGTTGATAAGAAATGTAAACTCTAAGGCACATACCATTGGAAGTACTAGGTAGCAATAAAAACTTTTTGGCTGATAGTTTTGTCATTTCTGGAGGCTCACTTGCCAGAGAGAAGATTAATAGTCTACTGGTACTCTCATATATTAGTTTTTTAATATCTCTGCATGTCAACTGCGGTATGGATAAGGTTAGACAAACATTGTTGAATAAAGCTACCCTGTGGAGTTCTTGACCGCTATCGAGCAATGTTTTAATAAATGACCAAGAACAAGCATGTGGGTTACACAATAAGCTTTCCTGCCAATGGTTTCACACTAGTCCATAGATTGACAATTGGGGCCTGGTACTGCGCCAAGAAAGGTGGTACCTGCAAGAGATGGAAACTGGGAAGAGAAAAGAAGTCTACTAGCTGATGAAAACATGGATGTAAGGTTTGAAGGAGACAAAATATTCAAAGCATTTGCTTTACAAATGTTTTATAGGGAAGGAAGTACATAGTTCTGTTTACAAGAAAACTCTCTTTCAGTTAGAGACATATGGTGGTTACAATAAAACCATGACCAAACGTCTCCAACCATGCTAGCGTTTAGGTAAGGCTATACAGTACAACAGTTCCTCCAACCCATATCACCAAATAAGTCATACTTGTCTACCCTCTATATGACCCACAGGTGCATTTTATAATTTGCAACCCAATAACGT
>JAPZEB010000004.1:28828690-28841416 GCA_029783705.1 Chaetodon striatus
TAATACATATATATATTTTATGTCACCATTTGAATGATGTTACTCACAGTACAGCAGGTGATATTAAACTCTCTGACTCTGTTGGAAATCTACTGTAAAAAAAATAACGTCTCTTGTGTCATTAACGATGCCTAAAGGGACAGTCTTACACGGATTAACTGAAACATGTGATGTAAAATAAGCAAAGAGGTCAGTAAAGTAAGCCAGCTAACAAACATAATTACCACAGAGACCTGTCTGCTACCAAAGAGGGTAAACATTCAAAGTACACATTAGATTAAGTTACTTACTAACATTTAGAAGAATAGAAAAGTTTGCTAGAAAGGTACAGCTGACCTGTGATCTGTGAGGAGTGAAAGGCTTTAAATTAACACGTGATTAAAAAAATAATAAACCCAATTGTCATAAAGTTAAAAAAACAATGCCTCCTTTTCCCCAACTGCATGTGTAACACTTGCTTGTGTTTGTATAAGTCAGCTGAGGGTCACATGACCACATAAACACTGCCTAACTTGTTTTTTGTTTTGTTTTTTGGCCCTATGTAGAGACATTGATGGTCCAACGTTCCAAACTGGTTATAGCTTAAGAATTAAAAGGACAACAAAGAAAATAAAAAACCTGTTAGATAAACTGAAGGTGGTTTTTCTCAAATGTGATTATCTACTAAACTAATTTTACCTCTTAATGCCTCAACAGTCTGAGAAGAAATCAAAACTCTGGTTGAACCCTTGCCTCATTAAGCTATTAGGGGGACCCTGGGGCACATATTTGCTGCCGGGCATCTATCAACCTCACTCCACTTCTCGACCCCTGCTCAGTGTGTATGAATCCTGTCACCTCTAGTGTCTATTAGGGACAGTGCACCTGCAACAAATCAGTAATCCTATGCTGGAGTCTCTAATGGGGTTTGTCAAATGACCAAAAGCCAACTGACACTAAAACTGTTTTTGGTAAAAAATATTTTACAAAATCTATCTAAATGGATATGCACTAAATGATGCAATCAAGTTTTTTTATTTCAGGTCAGCACTCAAAATGATGTATGCTGAAGTACCAGCATTGAGAACTGCAGCAAATGATCTCACACATTTGGACATATGGGCAAATTTATTGTCTGTGTTCTCATTTGTAATTTAATTAATCTTACAAAAAAGTTGCAGAGTCCATTTAGCAGTTGTGCAAATCATAATTATCATATGTGTTTCAAGTGCTTTCCGACTGGTGGCAAGCAAACCGAGGTAGCAACTGGCAAGCAAACAGTAAATGGAAATAGATTGTTACACAGTGTGAGCGAGCCAATAATGGCATCATTATCCTCCACAACAAATATAGAAAACATCATTTGAGCTCCGGCTTGTTTGAATTATTTCCAAGTAGCAAAGTGCTTTGAGGCCTGAGACGTGATCCCCCAGCACCATCCCTGCTATTGAGTTTGCAGAAATGCACGCAGTCCCTTTGAAACTCGCAGAGGCCGCGCTGCGTGTACAAACACACATTGTTGACAAAAGGTTTTTCCTTTTTAGAATAAGACGGTGCTTGAGGTAAAAAACCTCATAGGGAGTGCATGTGTGTGTGTTTGTGTCAGCAATATCACAGAGGGGGTTGTGCACATGTTTGTGTGTGCAGGCGAGACTGAGACTCAGGCCGGCAGTATGCTTTTAACAAAATCAAATTTAATGTGTTCTCAAAGGCTGTCAAATTGTTGTTGAATACACAACTGTGAGCAAATGCCACTCTGGTCACTGAGACCTCAAGAGTGCCAAAGAATCATAGTGGGAAAACTGGAAACATGCATGCTAAAGGAAATATGTTTTTAAAAAAAGAAAGAAAAAAAGAATAAACTGAGAACTGATACAAGCTTATCCAGCAACCCTATTGCCAAAGTACGTCTTGGCATTTCACGCTCCTACAAACTACGGGAATGTAAAATTTGAATGTTTCAATGCTGTGGTTAATGTGCAGTTAGGTTAAGGCACAACAGCCAACAGTTAGGGTTAGGAAAAGATCATATTTTGGATCATGTTTTGGCTCAAAATACCTGGTTTGGTCACACAAACACAGCTGAAAATGTCCGGACATGTCATTAAAAACATACCAAATTTCATTGACACAAACACAGCTAGAAATGTCCTGAATTCTTAAAAAAAAACCTGCTTCCGCTACTACCACTTCCTGCTTGGCATCCATCTCGCCAAGGTATCACGCCATCCACCATCACCTCCTTTTCCTGATATACAGCTCACACACAGATAATTTGAATTACGTCAATTTACAACTACAAATGTAACATCCGTGGTTTGCAGAAACATACAATGGTACTATTCGTGCATCTGTGCTGCATCTGGACTGCAGCGCTTGCAGGTTTGAAACATTACTCTTAGGTGCTTTATCATAGGCAGAGTTTCTTGAAGATGTTTCACCTCTCATCCAAGAGGCTTCTTCAGTTTTGCAGGCTTTAAACTCTGTGTGAAAATTCTCTCTTGAGTATTAAGTCTGCAACTCTGCATCAGTCCTTTAGAACAGAAGAAGTCCATTTGTCTATGATATAGCACTTAGGATTACCATGACCTAGATGTCTGAGAATCTTCACCAACAATTTGAAGTCGCACATTATCTTCTGTTAGAATCTTTTGTTAGTGGCAGCAGTGCTTTGAAGACAGAAACTATCTCACCGGCTTAGTTAAAGCTTAATGCATACCTTTATCGAAAACCTACCGACTTCATACGTCAGATGATAAATACAAAACAAAGCAAAGTAGCCCAAACATCTTCCGTCCCAGCCACTTCCTCCGGCTCCTCCGGGGGGCCCCTGTGGCGTTCCGGGCCACATATGATAGATAATCTCTCCTGCAAGCTATGGATCTGCCCTGGGGTCTACGCTCAGTTGGACGTGCCTGGAAAACTTCCAAAGGTAGGAGTCCACAAGACACTGTGATCCAACACTCAACTACCCCCTTTCAAGAACTCTTATGAAAAAGGGCCTTTGGTATGACTTCTAGTGGATTAGGGATGACCCCTCTGGAAGTCATGCCTCAAAGGGGAGCTAAATGGCAGGATCCTGGTGTGGCTCACTCTGTCATGCTTAGTTTGAAGAGATAAATGAAGCATGGGGGTGGGGGTGATAACATAGGCAGGCATGGGGTCATGATGGGTCCTGCCATTATAAAGATAGATAGAATATAGTTTGGACATGGAAAATTGATGAAAATTGATCCTTTTTAGTAAGCACCATGAGCACTAGGTTTATAAAATGAGAGCTTGCCATTATCATGTTTGTTTTTTGTTATGTGTGTTGATATGAAAAATCGTAACTCACCTGATAATATATCTGCCTCTACAGCAGCCCTGCCTCTGTTTATGATGTTTTTGTCTTTATCAGATAGTACCAAGTGGAGAATGGCAGGAATTATAAGGAGAAAAACCTCAGTCTGTGACAGTCATGTGAATGTGTTGACACTGTTATGTCACTGTTTTTACAAACACCCTGTGGCAACAGGTGAGTTTCACTGAGTTATGGGTTTTGACATGTGACAGCAGAGTAAATCTACAGAAAAAACATCTGACAGTTACTTGACGTCTTGTGACATGTGTGATTTACGACCAGAAGATGACACCTGAGATATATGTGTTTTTAACTATAGGTACAATCAAGTTTGTAGTCTCCCATGGCTTCAGACATTAAAGACAGTATAGACGTTGCTTCACTTTGTCTGCTAAGAGAAAAAAAATATGTGTGAATAAAAGAAGCTTTATGATGAGCCAGAAGCACTTCAGAATATGACGTCCATGAACGGTGGAAGGGGGCTGTTCTGTCTGAGCAGTGACTGCTTCTGGCCAGACGCCAGTAAATAGAAGAGTTTTATAGAAAACTGGACAGGCAGTTAAATGACAAAATAAAAGATTTGTGGAATTAATTGGATTGGCAGAACTTCAGTGATGGAGTTTTGGAGAGATTGACTTAAATCCATTCTGAGGAGTTTTATTCAGCAAAAGTACAGTGGCCATTTACATCAAACAGAAAGTTAATGTACAGAAGTAATACTTTTCATATTTGGAGTGTTCTTCACTATCACAGACTAATTTAAGTTTGCCAAGTTTACACTGACCTGCTATAACATGGCATCACTTGAGAACTTTTTTCTGCATATTGTCATGAATACCCAGTATCTACAAAGAGTATAGATGAAGCCACACCAATTAATATGTTGATTGTGTACATGTTGAAATTGTTTAATTGTGCATTGACTTTGGGCAGTGCAGCAAGCTGTAAACCTGAACCTGCTCTATTTGCACATTTAGCAGACAGAGCATTACTGGCATTCAATTTGTGTTTGTTCACCTGGAAAATTTAAGTGAAATACTCACTGTTTTGGTCTCCACCAACAGGGAAATTGGTCATTAGCTACAACTGTAGATATTCCATTATCATTCACAGGCTAATCACTAACTTTGTCTGTCATTATTTAAAAAATGTAATTTATCACTAATTACTTGTTACACTTTTAAAAAGTAATATTATTACTTTACTTATTGCCCCCTGCCAACAGTAATTTGTTACACTACTCATTATATTACTTTCCCGTTAGACCTCACAAAATTGATAATTGCTTCCTTTCTACTCAAAATTCAGACTTGGCATGTGCGCCTGTGTGAATGTCTGAGTCATCTCCAGTAAGCGCAGCTACAGCTAAATAGGTTGCAAATGATTTTTTTCAGGCTTCTGTTGCCTGTGACTGGTATTTTCCAAATACTAAAAAGTGTCATGGAGATATACAACATTTCATCCACCACTTATCCAGCCACAACCTTCATTAGTTCTCAGTCACTTCTAGCCTGCAGCGACCGAGTACTCTGGAGGTCCCCTGTCGACGGTCTATACCCCAAAAGGGGTGTTAGGCATAAGTAAGTAAGTAAGTAAGTCTAGCCTGCAGCTGTCCACTATTAGAAGTTCAGTTTTGGTTGTTTAGGCAGTGTAGGGTTGCAGTCATGCTCCGCAGCAAAGGAGGGCTCACCTTTGGTGGAGGGTTTGTCCATGAGCTTCAGGTTGCTGTGCTGTTGGTGGTAGTGGGTGTTTCAGGAGGTTTAAGGTTGTGGTTTTCACAGACTAAAGAGTGTTAGTACCACTTCCTGGAACAATGATGTTCTTGACATTTTTCCCTTCTGATAAAATCAAATGTTCACACCGGGCGTGAATGAAACAGTTTGTGCGAGTGAATTACATGTAAAGTCAATGTAAAGACGCCATTAGACGCGAACTGCTGGGCAGCACGATGGGCACAATGGCACAATTGGCACAATTCCCACTGCATTTGGTGTGAACACAACAAAAGTAATGGAATTATTCCCAGGAGCTGAATGTGAGTGATTCCGTCTTCCAAGCTAGCTTGCTGCTTTGTGACTGCCCAACCCTGGGCTGTAGTACGGTTGGTTTATCAAAGCTTTTTTGCTGAAAACAGTTGCCTGCTGCTGGACATGGGGTTGAAGAGAATGAACCAAAACAGTAAAAGCTGTGGGTCATAAAACCAAAACAATGAGCTGAAAGACAAAGCAGAGAGGTAGCGTAACTTCTGTCTCTGCTTAGGATGCCATTACCCCACTACATCTTTACATAGCAAATAGCAGTTTGCTGCTATATTTGGCATACAGCCCCTTTAATACAGAACTATTGATGAATGTAACTTTAAGGCCAAGAGAACCCGCTAACCCTTACCCTCTGCGCCATGGGCTGTATGCTGAATAATTATCAATGAGAACCAATTAAGAATGAAATTGACATAACCTTGTGTTTCAAGCAAAGTCACAATAACTGCTGAGTAAATCTCTTATAAGAACCAGCTTACGTACTCAAATTCTCACACAGAGAAGAGAAGTAGGCAGGAAAGTTCCATCTCAGCTCAATCAAAGAAAAATCTTTAATTTGGCATAGACAGGAATGTTTCCACAATTATTTTTAAATACACTGTCATTATAAAGAGTCTGTACACAAACTGCTGCTTCTAGCAGTAATAGTGCAATTGCATGTGTTCTAAACTAAACATGTCATAAATAATAGCATGAAGAACATTACAACCCTGTATTAAATTCAAAGCAAACTCAACTTTATACATTCCTCTTGTTTTGTCAGCCTACAGCTCCACACCCCCCTGGGTAAACTCTCCATGGCTTTCTGGCAGATATCACCTCTCGAGTCTTGCATAACGCCCCATTCTGGCTCTCTTCCAGCTGCACTCCCTCACATCGCCATGATTCATCGCCGGACCCTCCTTGATCCCTATCGCGAATAGGCCCTTATCAGTCAAGAACCCCCTCTTGAGAAATCCATCCTTTTTTCATATGCGCCACTCGCTCGTAAAGGAATTCCAATAAGACGGCGTAAATCAAGGCTAACGCGCCCCTGTTCTCAAGGCTCCGGCAGAATCAACATGAGCCTGGCGGTGGGCCTGAAAGCAGGACCGTGTTGTGAAGCGGCGCTTGTAAAAGGAGTTATTTGATTTGGCTGGCTAGGCACAACCGGTATGGTTATGTTCAACATTCTTTAGCTAATGATCCATGTTACAGCTAGTCTGCACTCGGGGGGATTAGGAGGGAGCAGATCAAAAAATGGCAACACTTCGAAACACTTTATTCTGCTGTACCAACCTGTGTGTTGACCTGTGGAAAAATATAGTACAATACACACATAATAACACTGAGTGACTGCACAAAATGTGATGTGTGGCCAGAGGGTGTGTGATTGGACAAGCACAGTGTTACTGCGTGCATCATTACATTTTCTATAGGTTGATGCACTCAAATAAAAAAAGTATTGAATTGACTTTCTTTTCGGTTTATTTGTTTGTGCTGCTGTTTTACTGCTTCCCAAAGCACATTATGACATTTTCAGTGTGTGTTATATGTGCTTTATAAAAATAACTTTCAAAGTTGTTGTTGGTTCGATGCCCAGACCCACAGGATAAATCTGGGTGTGGAAAGAAAAAGAGCTGCATTCTGTACAACAGCTGAGGTTCCATTAAGCAAGGCACTTAATCCCTCGCAGCTCTGCCTGCTCAAAGGCCAGAGATCAGACTGTGGTGGTGCTGGGCAGCTTCCAGGTGAGAATGTGTGTAGTTGTGTGATTGTGAATAGGGCGTTCCTGAAAACGTGAAAACCACTCTTTTAGTGAGACTATGCTGAGTAAATAAAAGTTCAAAAGATTGGCTGACTTAGACAGAGAGAGCTCTTTGCTGATAATAAAAATAAATACGAGACTGCAATCACCCAGGCTCAGCTTACAATTACATTTTCAAGGAGCTTATTTCACTTGTGGCTATCATCAGAAAAAGGAAGAGGGTAAAATGACAGATCTTCAAGTCTGACACCTAGACTGTATAAAATAATGAATGTAGCCATCAATGTCACCTATTGAGTTTTGGCTTTCCGTTCTGATGCCTCAAGTTTGACAATTTGGCTACACCATCTTGGTTCTTTGCAGCCATAAGTGACCATATTTGGACCAGAGGATGGAGATAAAGTTAACACTAGCTGCTAACTTGGTTAGTATGGTGCATTTACAGTTATGGTTAACTGTGATAATACAAATGCAAATTTTTGCTGGTGAAAAACAGACTCAAAACCATTTAAGTTAAATGTACCTGCTGGGAAAACCGGAATATCCGGCTCCTTAGAGGGTTACTTTGTACAACCAAATGCTGAACAAGACTTTTTTAGTCAACCAAAATGTTACAATTTACTTTGATGAACTGAAAACACACTGAAATAGTGACAGCTACAGCTACGCCTACACTCTATGAATCTGGACTTACGCCATGATTTCAATACCTATACATGATTTTCACAGTGGTAGCAACTTACAACGAACAGCATAACATTTTAAATTGGTTAGGTTAAAAATTCACCCCCTGTGCAGTTGTCATAAATGTATAAGTTGGCTATAGAGACCCAAACCATTTTGTACCAGGTTGTAAACATGTTTATTTCTGCTGTTATGTTGGGCATTTTAACATGGGGGTATATGGGGATTGACTCGCTCTTTGAGCCAGCCTCAAGTGGCCATTTGAGGAACTGCAGGTTTTGGCACTTATGTGTTGGCTTAATTTTTCCGTCTCTGAAGTTGCTGCTTGATCTGACACAACAGTTTAACCCCTCCCTTTAACCTTATGTAACTTTAAGAGTTGTTAAAACCAATGTATTTCACTCTGCCTGAATATTTATATTCTGTATCAGCATGTTCTGGCTCTTCAGTAAAGCTTTATGCTGTTTACATTGAGTGAAATGTTTAAACCTATGAAACCATATTCATATTCAGGGCTATCATTACATCAGATGGAAATATTCTAGATTTCTTGTGCATCATTTAATGCACATTTTCCCAAAACACAGCCTGGCATTTTTGCTTTGAAAACTGTGGGATCTCCACTAGACTGTAAAATAAAGTTCTGCGGGTTCAAACAATGTTTGGCAGCACAGCGTGAGTTTGTAATGACTGGCAATCCAGTAGGTCAGAGAGGTTAAAAAACATGCAAAGCAGACTTACAGCGTGGTTTATTATTTAACAGCTATTGCTTTACCAACGCTTTAAATCTCCTCTCGGTCTCTTCTTCTGTTGGATCACTGCATCTCTAAAAAGGCTGCTGGTTAAGCAACATTCTGTAGTTTCATTAATTCTTTCCTCTGCAAAAAGCTGATTTATCTAATCTGCACAGTTTCAATCAGAGCAGACTGTCTAACCTGTGAAATCAGCTGCTGTAGTGTTTGGTTCAGTTGAAAACTTGCAGCCTCCCAGCCACTGATGGCCTCAAATACAATCATCACTCCAGCTTATTTCTTTGTATTTCATGTCTGCCAACAGCAATCTGACTTGTGTCACTTTCAGACATCATCTATTACTGTTGCAGCACTTTGGCAGAGGCAGTATCAGACGGATTCCCTGTATTCCACACTGACAGCCCAAATGCAAGTGTTGGCGGCTGGCCAGCATCGCTCATTGAGAGTAAAGGTTTGTGAAACACACCCGCGCTTTGCTCACATGTAGTTTGCTCAAAACTATCATTCATCATTTCGACGAGTCTTTCAACACTCAGTGGTGCAGGAGCAGGGCAGACAGAAGTCAGAATATGGGGCTGTTACAAACACTCCACTCCGTTGATATAATAACAGTATTTGGACAACAACTCCAAATAAAATGTCAAGTGCTCTTGACATCTTGCTCCTGGAGGTTTCACTGAGCAAGGAGCTTAATGTGCTTTTATGGGGCACGCGCACAGATAGACCTCTGACCAAATAAGTGTCCTTTTTATGAGACTTTTTCTTTCTATTTCTTAATCTAATTTTCATATTTTATTTTTTTTTATTTGGCCCATGGCATCAATTCTCAATTAAGGGTGCTTTCAGACCTAGAGTTCACTTGCTTTGGTCCAAATCAGGGACTCATTTTTTTACAAAGTTGAATAACTGTCTAGAGTTGGTTTGTGTTATCACGGCAGCATTTACAAGCAGACCAGATAAAATGCAAGAAAACTGCTCTTGATTGGTCAGAATTTCCATGTGGGAAAAATCCAGGAAGTAAACAAAACATACACTTGCAAGATAAATGCGACACTTTCTAACGTCACAATGGAGGGACAACTACGAGGACTGATTTTAGCGCTGGTCATCCTGTATTATATTGTTTGCATTGTTCATTTAAGGCAAACGATACATTTTGAAAACAAGGCGGGGCTCCAACTAGATAACAATGTTTTGATGCACTGGATGCACCAAATGCGCATCTCAAAGTAGTAGAGGAGGAGGCGCACAGGGACTGTAAAATGCTCATGCTTGTTTAACCCAAACAATGTGTTATGCGACTGCAGTTGGTCCGGATCGAGGTCGGAACATGTTCTCACCACAAACAAACCGCACCAGGGTTCCTTTGTAATTGGACCGAGACTACCTCTTCAGAAGGTCACGATCTGGTTGTTTTGGTGCGTACCCAAGAACGATTGCTGTGTTCACACCTGCCCAAACAAACCATACTAAGGGGGCAAATTAACTTGAGTTCAACTGAGCCGAACCAAACAGGGCAGGTGTGAAAGCACCCCAAGAGCATGTTGTGATGCAACAACTGCTTCTGAGGAGATATGAAGCTGTTCTGATGGCTTGTAGTGGCCCAACACCTTACTTTACTTTGGTTTACCCTTGAAGTGAACATGTCATGAGCCCATTGCTATATCTCTTTTTAGTTAAATCCCTGATGGCCTGTAGTTGTTTGAGGATGTTTGAGCTTCTTTCAGTGTAAACTTGCCTGGTCTGCAACTCCATACTGCAACACAAACAAGCACTTTATAAAGAAAGTTTGTCATCATCAGTCAAAGATGATATATTGCTGGTCCCAATGCCAAACCTTTTACTGGCCTGTTAATGCTTCCAGAAGCTCTACTGGTACACAGTCAGCCTTGAAATAAAGACAGGGACAGATTGGGCTTTGTTTCATGGCAGATTAAAAGTCCTATCATATCACAACCAGCCAGAAATTGAATGTGACTTCCTAAGTACATGTGGCTGTGGTATTCAGGGTACAAGGAGGGAGAGAGACAGAGATGTGGCTTTCAGGTGTATCACTGTTCACTCTCAGAGAAAGTAATCTGAACTTTTTTTTTTTTAAGGAATTATTCAGAAACACTTATCTTTTCGCCGGTACTCATGTATTTTGGGGACAGAAGAGGGTTTTTAACTTCTTTTACAAACTCAAGGGCCACAAGTCTCACTCAGCACATTTACCACCACGTATCTTTTCATGTAACACAGAAGCTTAATTCAAGACTCGATAACAGCGAGCATCTGTCCTGCTTAAGTGTCCTTGAACATAACACTGAATCGCTACCAACTGCAAAGATGACCTCTGCTCAGATTGCTCCCCTGGGCATCAATGGTGTATTACGAAGGAGAGAAAAACACCAGTAACAGCAGATAAGAAACATTTACAAACTAAGCGACGTACGTTGAAGCTCGACTTGACATTTGGTTAACCCATGTGTATCATAGACCTGTGAAACATAACAGTAAAGGCTTAGGAATCCTCTGTGGGGTTTGTTTATCTCTAAGGCAAAAATAGAAAACTGAACTTTATTACTAAGAAGGTGCATAACACCATCTTCGATCTCTTTCTTCCCACTTTATTGTAAAATCTAAACTCCTTCCTTCCTTTGCCACAGTGAAGAACTACACAGAGAAAAATCACTTCAGTGATTCAGCTCATTAGTTGCAAAAATGTTGAATTTATCTTTAAGATATCTTCACTAATTAGTATTTACTCAGTCAACCCAGTTCAATTTTTTGTTGGAGCAAGATTGTAAATGTAGAAATATCCTGCAGTGTCTTGTGCAGATATCACTGCTGCTAATAGCCTACACGACAATTTAATCTATTAATGTGATATTGACAAAATGAGAGAGAGAGAGAGAAAAGGAGTCTTAGATTTTATTTTGTAACAAGTTAGTAACACTGCAGCAGCTACAACAACTTTCTTAAGTGGGTAAATAACTAGCCACTTGGGAGAATAGGCAACAAAGTGCCATCACAACACTGACATGTTGCCTTTTAGGTTGATATTGGGAGTGTTTTAGCAAAAGTCACATGTTTACACATCCAGCAGTTACAGAGCAACGTGGTCATTCATTAGGATTCATGTTTCTGCTCACCTGGTGAATGGATGTCCACTAGTCACTCTCTTTTAGCTCTGTTTTCAGTCCCTACCTGTTTGAAATATTTGTCTCTTTAACTGCTAAATTCTTCACCTAGCTCACCAGCTAGTTGCCAACTTTATCCGCTCTTTGCTGTGGAGCAGGTGGTGGGTTTTTAGAGATTTTTCACCAAAACCTGCTGCATCTGAAAACAGCACTAGTGAGAATGGTCAGAGTGAACCAAAACAGTTTAACTGAGGACCAGAAAGCTAAACAATGTGCTAAAATTGCTATAAAGCTCCATAAAGCTGAGCTGCAGATTCAGGTGATAATTCTCTGCCAGTTCATCATAATGAACGACCACTTTTACACTGTCATTTTGTTGTTATGAAAATATTGTTTGTAGCCACCTCAAGAGTAGCTTCATGCTAGAGTCTGTCGCACTACTATTATATCAGCTGATGGAGTTCCTAATTTTGCTTTTCAGCTACGGTTTTCAGTCATCCCTTTCATGCTTGTCTGACAACAGAACAAATGTGCTTCAGTTTTAATCAATACAGCTGTCGAGCTGTGTGACGGCTTGCATTTCACTTACACTTCAAGTTTCCTTGCACATGTAAGTATAGTGATTGTGTATTGGACTGCAAGTACTTACCCTTTGAGTACTCTGGCAAAATGGATAATGTGTAAAGAGTTCAGTATGCACCAATAAAATTAGGTTGTACTGTACAATGTGTCATTTGACCACGTCTGACGGCAAAAGTGTTTTAACCTCTAGTCACTCTCCAAGAACAATGTGTCTCTTACATGACTTTGTAGTCTTGACACAGCGAATCATAAAAAAGTATATGGGAACACTTTTGGACCGTCTGTCCTTGAAGACATTCATGGTGTTGCTCTCAATTGTACACACAAAAAGTGATGAAATTAGTTCAATCAGGAGAGACAGATGAATGAAGTGAGGATAAAATTGAATAAAGAATATGAGTGAATAGATTAACAGATGATTAGAGCTGATTAAGATTTAAGAGAATACTATGGTGCTAACCAGGAGGAGATTTTTTGT
>JAPZEB010000004.1:28848597-28865781 GCA_029783705.1 Chaetodon striatus
GAATGACTCATCTAACTATCAGGATTTGATCCATTTGGTCCGATAACAATTAGAAAGTTGTGTGAATAAAGCATTTTATCCCAATTAAAGTTAGCAAAGAGCTAAAGCGGAAGTTAGCCCGTTGGCCGGCGTAAGACTAGAGTCTGCCTGCTCTGTAAAGTGCCCTGGGTATGACCTTTTCTGTAGGCCGTCTAAGGTTAGCATCACCCTGGTTCCCTCGTCAGAAAGCCAGTGGGATTTTTCCATTGGAATATTGGATTATTGTAGAAAATCATCTGGAAAACTATCATTTATGGTACTTACGTGTTTTGTTCAGCAAAATAATCTTCACAAAGAGTAAATGACATTGTAAAAAGCTTACGTTAGGCTATAAACAAACTATTCAGCAGTCACATGACCTAATGTCATCACCACAATGAGGCTGTGATGATGTTCTGTAGTCTCATCTAGCCACTTGTTAGCAACCGCCATTATGAAGACACATGGAAGCTTCAAAGTTCATAGGTCGTAAAACAAATTTTGAAAATCTCTTAAACTTATGTGAACTACAGACCTTATTTCAGGCTTCAAGCCACAAACCTATTAAAAAAACATTAACTTTAAGACAAGGGAACCTGAAACGCTAAAATGCTAACTCATTCTGGGTTTAAGGACTCATTCCTGCCCACTCTATGGGCCCAACGATGGAGAGGCAGAGCAGAGGATCCAGCTAATTATACACACAGACGTCAAACTTTTTTGAATTCATGTGCCATGGAGCAACTTCCACAGAAATGAACGAGCCCTGCGTCTGCCCTGTGTGAAGTTCTCTTTATACATCCACAGTCTTATCACCCAACCCCAGTCGCCAACCTCACTAAGCTCTTGTGGCTGAATGGGAGCAAATCCCTGCAAAATGTGGTGGAAGGCCTTCCCAGAGGGGTGGAGGCTTACAGCAGCAGATTAATGCCTGTGGTTTTGGAAAGACATGTTCAACTATCACATATGGGTGTTGTTTGCCAACATAATCTTAACCATGTGTAGAAATTACTTGTAATTGCTGTATTTTAATACAGCTTTGAGGATAAATCTAGTTCTAAACCTAAGAATAAACACCTACTGTATACAATGACTATAATAGTCGCTACTGTAACTGTATGTTTCAGAATCTAAGTATAGTTAATAGTCAGCTGGGTTGAGTTGAATGAATCATACCATTGGGCCCTCCATCCTGTTTCCTCTGCACCTCCTTGCGGTACTCCTCCAGCTCCTGATCTGTCAGCTGGTTGAAAGGGTTGGGAGGTTCTGGCTCTGCTGGGACTTTAGGTGGGCTGACTGGAGACTAACAGCCAAGCAAAGATACAAAATCACAGCTTTTAATACTGCAGTTAAAGAGGAGGATTTGGAGAGGAAAAGAGCCAGATGTTTGGCAAGCAGTGAGCCTGTAGTTTACCGGAGGACTGTCAACTGTTATAACGCTGGCGAGGACTTGAGACTGTGGTCCTGCTGTCTTCATGTCCTGACGATTCTGCTGTCGGATCTGAAAACAGAGAGAAAAAATTTTGTGTAACACTTTTGATTCATGTGACAGGGTTAGGGTTAGGGGATCATGGGAGACAAAGAAGGCCAAAACCAAGGAGTAGTTACCTTGTTTCGTGTCTCAATCACCTCTTGAGGGTTGGTGAAAAGAGGCACAAACTGGTTTGGGTTCTCTATCTTGATGGCTGTGCTGCCAGCTTGTGTCACCTCTTCTGTCTTCAACCACTAAGGGATAGACAACCATCATCAAACAACATCTCAAAAAAAGTGAGCCAAATTTTAGAATCCATACGTTCATTAATGCACAGAATCCATTCTGTTATTTAGTCACTTGCTTATTTAAAAAAAAAAAAGTATATTTCCTTTAAAAAAAAAAAAGTGTGCTTATATCAAGCACTTTTGATAATGTGGATGTCTGTCCAGCAGAGGGCAGACTCTGCACTGCAGTAGTCATCACAGGGCAGTGGGCTCTCCCCTGCAATGCAGAGAAGAGGAGAGAGAGGAGGGTGGGAGGGACTGAGGAGGAGAGGAAACAGAAAGAGAGAGCCAAGCCCCTCCTACTGATGTCAGACAACCCCTCTCATATTGTTTTGGTCTCTGAAGGACTCATCACTGCAGCTCTTCTTCATCTTCTCTCTTTGGTACATAGAAATAAAAACAAATGCTCCACTGTGTATATCAACCTCAACTTGAATCATAGAGAGGACAGTGATTTTGGATACAGAGATACCCTTTGTTAAATGCATGTCACATATAACCAATTTCTCTTTAAATCATCAGAAAGATGGTGAGTTAATCACTCTGTTTCTGAGTCTGTCTCCTTCTTGCAACAGTCATCATCTTAAACCCTCCAGCTTTAAGCCTTTTTTTATTTCCTTCCTCACAGCTCACTTTAATCTCACTCTTGGCTCTGATCCCTCTGCTCTCCAGCTTCTATAATTTTTTTTATATCTACATATCTTGACAGACAGGCCACCTTTTCCTCCCTCTTTGAGCAGGAGACATTACGCAATGGCCACAGTGTCGCATAGTCTGCACGACATTATGGATGTTGCAAAGAACAATTTGTGCAGATAGTGCATGTTTTTAGATTACATTTGGGATCATCACAATCATTTTACACATGCCTGGTCTGCAACTTTATTTTAGACACCTCCTTCTCAGTGTGATCTGTTCAGTAAATCAAATGTGATTATGTGGTATGCCTGTTTGCTCCAGGGTAACTTAAAATTTTACGAAACAAGCATTATGTTTCCAAATGCAAATCATCTCTGTGGATGAAAACTTTGGTAAATGTATTTCATAATGAAGACATTTTCTTATTTTACCACAACCAATTACACAACCTCCTTTCGCATGACCAGCATGATAAAGCTGGTAGGCTAGTAAGACATGTTTTCTTTGTAAAAAATAATAATTTTCTCAAAATTATAGGATCAGTATAAGCCATACACATAAGCATGGGCCCAAAGAAACAGATTTCTCTCTAACCTTCAGCTACATTCATAATCTGTTTATTTAATAATTTAATAGCATTAGCAGCGGTAGTGTCTCCCAACCATGACTTTAAACAAATTCTTTCTTGAACTTTTATTAAATTAGCATTAAAGAATATTTCACCTCTGGGTGGACAAAAAAATCACCCAGAATAACACCCTTAGTGTTATGGCTAACGTGTTAGCAAACAGTTGCCCACAAATACAAAGCAACATGAACATCCCATTATTGTCACCTTTCTGTCCACTTGATGAATGAGTCAACAATTTAGCCTTCTTTTAGCTCTGGTTTGGTCTCCACCAAGTCCTTCTAAATGTCATCTCTTCCCTGTTTGGTTTTGGATAATTAGCATACACAGTACTCACCTTTCTTGAATTTCTCAAGTGGGCTGCCTATGTGGGGTAGGGAAAGAGACCCAAGTAGTCTATGCTAACGGTGCCACAACAGTGTGCTAAAATAAGCTATGAGAGGCTAAACATGGCTTTAAATTGGCAGTTGAACTCGGTGTTAAAGGGGAACTGCATTGATTTCAAAATCTGTTTACAGGTCTCAGGGAGTACGACTGCATATGTGAAAAGGGTTGATTAAAACCTTTTGTTCCTTCAGAAAGAGCTGTGTAAGGTCTTGGTACTGTACAAGGACTGGGGCTGAAGACTACAAGTTTAAAAATGAAAAATGTTTGGCCATGAGGAGTTAGATAGAAGTGGGCTTACCAGACATTTTTAGCCCGTTCCTTATCTCTGCTTAGGGCTAGCATCTTGAGGCTACATCATCTGCTTCTAACAGCTACTAGACTGTTGGCCATGGATGTAAAAAGAGAAGTGGATACAGCATTGGAGGCAAGGACCTGGTCGTTTCTATGACCTTGCTCTGTGGTGTAAAATTAGGCTTGCTGGCCAAGTTGACTACTTCTAGTTTAGCACTCCACTACCTTGAATGAGGATAAAATTATTTAAACTTGCAGCTATCCCAGACTTTCAAAATGTTATCGGGCAAAATGGATCAAAGCCTGATGGCGAAATGTCATTTCATGGAGTTGTGATGCTCAAAAATATATACAAAGGTCTTTTTCACAATGTAAGGCTATGGGAAAATGTTTTAGGCCCAATGGCATCATGTAGTTACACAGTTTGGCCACTATGTCAAATTGGCTTTAAGGTCTAGCTCACTTCCTGGGGGCTTGCTGTTAGCAAGTTGCAATGTGGGTAATGTAGGCGCCAGGTTTTGACAAGAAAGAAGAATGCATGGAATGAAAAATATCTCTGATTCTGCTGCAATAATGTGGTGTCTTTTTTAACTGCTCATTGTGAGTCTGACAATGTATAGAAGTGTAATGCTACATCAATGCACTACTCTTTTAATGTAAAAAAAAAAAAAAAAAGTTGCTTAATTAATGCTGGCTTAATCTTTTAAAAACCCAATAATCCTATTAAATCTCCCTTGAAGCTTATTTACTTCAAAGTTATACATAAAACATTTTATATCTGCTTGTTCCAGTGCTTTAGTGAGGCTATATCACCCTTACACTGCACATCATTTTCAAACCCAAGACACATATCAAATGGAAACATGCTTTATTTTAAACACATTTCACTGTAATGCAGCCTGATATATTTGGCATCTGTGGCAACATGAAAACTCTGTGAGTTTCAACAAATCTTACCTGTAACTTACAGTGCTGTATGTTTGGAGTGATCAGCAGGGTAGAAGAAATTTGCATTTTCTTCAAATGAAATGAAATGTGAGTTTGTGATGTTTAATTTAGGTTCACAGCATGCAATGTGCTTTTCAGAGTTTGTGCTTTGTTCAGTTGATGTTATGAGAGCACATGGAGTATACAGCCTGATATGCTAAAATGCCACACATTTCTGTGTTTGTACTCTCTGGCTGAAAGAGCCGTGTATAATAATAGCTGTAGTAATAATAGCTGATCTTTAAACAATGATTAAGTCTCCTAGTCTGGGATTTTCCTTTAATGCTTGATGAATGAATGTGATGAATGTTGGATATATGAAGATGAAGGATGATGACGGATGATGATAGATGAAGCTCTGGGGAGGGGGTTGAACCAGTGCAGGACAGTATTGAGGAATCTAACAACTGCACGGCTCAAGTACTCATGTCATTACAAAGTTTGAGCCCTTCTTGAAAAAAAAAAATTCAGATTAATTTCTTGTTGTGATGTTGCAAAGCATTATCAGTTATCTGGTTTCAGATTCATACTTCATGCGGAAAGATTCTTCGCTTTGCAACTGTTTCAGAAATCATGTATGTAACAAGACCACACACGATCTGCTGATGCCGTGCTCACCACTGTTCAATACCCATGAAGAATGTTATCTATTCTTATCTATTCATAACTGAAAAGCTACGCTGAGGCGCCTGGTCAAGGTTGAGGGGACTCCCCCTCCCTTCAGGCACACAGTGGAACAGGCCAAAACAAAAGATTCTGGTTGTAAACAGACTGGAAGCAGCTGACTGTGAGGAATGGTTTCCTCTTTGTGTGTGTTTGTGTGAGTCCTTTTGAATCAATGAAGGCATGAAAGTATAAACAGTCCACGTGTTTTCCTGTTTGCTCATGCTAGAGGGGAAACAATTGATTCTTATTACAGAAATGAAGACTTTATGTGCAAATAGTATAAATGAGTATATGTAGAGTGTTAGCCTGCATTTCTTATTGGTTATACAGAGGAACCAAATTAAAATACAGTGAGCTGATGAGCTGAGCTGGGCAACAAAGCAGACATATGTTAGTGTATGTTAGTGCTGAAACATTAGTCAATTAACCAATTAGTTGATAACCAGAAAATTAATTGACAACAATTATGATAATCTCTTATAATGCCTGTCACTGGATGCAGCTTTTCCAATGTGAGAATTTGCAGCTTTATTTTTGTGTTTTTTATTATTGTTAATTATTCCTTTAGGTTTTGGACTGTACCAACAAAATGAGAAATTTGAAGATCTCCTTTAGATCTCTGGGTAATCAGAATGAACCCTATTTTTTCAATGTTTCTGCAACTTATAGTCTAATTACTGAAAAAAATAAAGTCATACGTTCTTGCCTTAAGTATGTTACATATATAAAACCAGGCCGTTCTCATGCACTGTTTGTACTGTTCATTGATATCACATGAGTTTGTATAAACAATGTAATCATTAGCCAGTAATATGTTTATGACCATGATCAGGTAATCGATGACCGGTGATCCACTGCAGTTTATGTCCCGTGTAAAACCAGATGAGCTCGTAACTTTACTTGCTTAAGCCCAACCTACAAAACTTTAAATCAAGCACATAATGTGACGATGTCCAACCATATTTTTTTTCCTAAACATAACCTACTTAACTTGCCTAAACCTAACCTCTGTAACTTCACTTGGTTAAATCTAACCTAGGTAACTTTACTTGCCTAAAACTATGTAACAGTACATAACTTCACGTCATGTCTTGTGAGGTAACTATTTTGCTGGATATCATGTGAACAAATGTTTGAGGATTCGTTGATCAAACAAATGACATAAAACAGTAAACAAAAATGTTGTATTTCCAGTTTGACCAACAGTAATAGGTGCACATGTGAATGTCAATATGTTATGCATGTGTTTTAGTGCATGTTTGTATGTGCACACAAGGGACAGTGTCAGAGAGAAACCGTGCATGTGCAAGTGGAAAAGAATGAGATGATGCCTGTGTTTATACATGCATGTGTGTGTGTGTGTGTGTGTGTGTGTGTGTGTGTGTGTGTGTGTGTGTGTGTGTTTGACTTATACCTTGAAGCAGCAGCCATTCAGCAGATCAGTCCTACCTGGCTTTGTTCCATTGTCGCATAGTGCTCCAGTGAAAAACCTCTGGGTCTTTACAGCATTCACAGTCAATATTGACACCTCTAATGGAACCACAGGCTGACCTGAGCTGCAGACAGTATCCTCCCGTGATCACTGACACTCCCTTTAGAGACAGTTCAGATTCTGGATCAGCCTTTGAAATAGGCATGACAGAGCATTACAATGTCTCTATGGGAAAATTAAATTACATTTTCATTTTTGCCATCATCCCTACTGGCTATGGTATTATTTACTCTTATTGTCGAGACAGCAGCAGTGCTCGCTTTTGTTTCTGCCCTGTTGCACTAGCAGACAGTCAGAGAGTTTGTAAACATACTACCATTATGTAATATTGTAAACTTCAAGGAGTAGTGCGTAGGATTTAATGGCATCTAATGCAGATTGCAATCTACTGAAACTTCTCCTATGTGTTCAGCGTGAACCATTTGGCGTTCCTTGTTCAGGACATTTTGCTTTTATCTGCAGAGGCCTCTTCCTCCCCAGAACAAATGTATTTAAACTAGTAAAATCACTGAATAAAGCAGTTGCACATTATAAATCAGTGGGGGCTGCTAACTACAGTGGCCAACATGAAAAAGCGAACAGCCCTATCCATTCTGAGCTACTGTCGAAACATGGCAGTGCAACACGGTGATCTCTGTGACAACGACCTGCTCCCTATGATAGATATACACAGCTCATTCTAAGGTAAGAAAAACATGATGATTCTTATTTCAGGTGATTATACACAAAAGAAAACATGCTTAATATATTACATTCCATTTCTGCCGATAAACTCCCCTAAGTCCTACGCACTGGACCTTTAACTTCACAGTATTTGGAAGAGAAAAGCATGGGCACACAGGCTGCCAACTGTAATCATCAGTTCAGTTTTGCAGACCAAACAATCATACTTCCTAGTTTAGTTCTGATTTACCATAATTGAGCGTGGACGCAGTTTTTCTGTGCAATTATAGATTATAAACATTTCCAGTGTGTTTACTTTCTGTTCCACCTCCAGATAAGTGGTTTCGACAATGTTCAGCTTTATTGCCTTTATACAATACAGGATTGCACAGTTGAGTTCAGCTCCCTCCATGCTACACACACACAGAAATTATATTAGTGAGACAAAGAAATTACATTAGAACAGAAAATACACAACTGGCTGAGGTGGGTGTACACCCTGTGTGATCATCTGACTGCTCCTGTTACTACCTTGATAATGAAGTCTTTTGTAGCAATGTTGATAAGTCCCCAGCCCAAAGGTGAGACACCCCAGGTGGAAACTTTTTTTTTTTTTTTATGCAATTGTCAGTTTTGAGATTTTGGGCTGTTTTGCTTCCATAACAGGTATAAGCTAGTGGAAAGAAAACACCCAGAATACACATTTAGGTGTTTATTTTAGTTCAGATTAACATTGAAAAAATGCATATTTAATGAGATAATGCCTCATTTGATTATTTAAACATAACATTTCAGAAAACTTGCAATACAAAAAAAAAAAGAAGTAACCAACTGGGGAGGTTTCATGGTGATATCCATTTGCTAAAAATTTAATACTATCCATTTTCATCCACTTATCCGGGGCGGGGTCGCAGGGGCAGCAGGCGAGCAAAGCGCCCCAGACATCCCTCCTACTCAGGGACCCCAAGGCGTTCCCAGGCCAAATGAGTTATCTAATCCCTCGAGCATCTTCTGGGTCTGCCCTTGGGCCTCCTGCCACCTCCAGCAGGAACCGCCAAGGAGGCATCTTGATCAGATGCCCAAAGCACCACAATTGACCCCTTTCGACGCGAAGGAGCAGCAGCTCTACTCTGAGCTCCCTGCAGATGTTTGTGTTCCTCACCCTATCTCTAAGGCTGAGCCCAGACACCCCACGGAGGAAATTTATTTCGGCGGCTTGTATCCACAATCTCATCCTTTTGGTCCCTACCTAGAGCTCATGGTGAGGGTTGGGACATAGATGGACCAGTAAATCGAAACCGCACCAAACTGCCTATCCATCTCATTTTTGGTCTGAAAATGTTTAGATTTTACAATACATATCTTTAAAGACAATTTTCTCAGAATAATTTTTTTGTCATATTCTATGCAACAAAATCTAAACTTCAGTAACACTTACATACACAATTTTTTCTAGTTTTATTACTGTCTATGTTCTGAGGGGTTTTGGCATTGTTCATATATCACTGATAGCCAATTTATACAACATTTTATTCCTAAAAAATATTGCAGAAATAGTTTTTTTAAAGGTTGTTGACAGTATTTTCTGATTTATGAAGTGATAAAAAGAAATATCCCAAATTCCCTCCAAGATATCCAGATATTTGTTCTAAAAATATATGCAAATCAGTACATATTTAATTATATATTGAGGGAAAATGTGTAATATCATAAATAATTGTCTTACTGTAAGTAATCAACTTCATGGTGGTATCTATGATATAAAAATGTTACCCTCTTCACTGGGGTGCCTCTTTTAAGTTTACTAAAACGTAATGATAATTATAAAAGTAATAGTAATAATTCATGCATAATAGCAAAGTTTCTCATGCAAATCTTAGATTACAGTGAATTCAGCTTCAGGACTTGTCAGACACAACCAGTCTGATCAATTGTACTGTAAATATGTCATCAATCAAACTGCGTCATATCCATCACATCAGCCTTGACAACAACAAGACTGAACCTTGTGTCATTTTTAATAAAAGGTCAATACTGGTGCAGTGTTGGCCTGGCCCCTCTGTCCAGCACCCAAATGACTCTTGATTTAGAGCCGTCTCTGCCTGCCAGCTGCCTAAATATCCTGAAAAGCAGACACATGACTGCCTGGATAAGATACCTGTAAATCAAGCACCACTCTGTTCTCAAGAGCTCCCACTTCGCTGATACCTCTCTGCCTCTACTGGACTCTATCCCTGAGTCTGTCCATCCTCATCTTCCTCTCCTTATTCCACTCTGTCACTGTCCATATTCCTCTATCTCCTCCCTTTCACATTCTCTGTGTATGCTCGCTCTCACCCTCTGCATTTCTCTTCCTCCTCTCTTTCAACCCACTCCTTTCTATTTATCTCATCCTCACAGCCGGGCGTCCATTCATCCTGAATCACCGCCTAAGTGCAGCGTAAAAGGACGACAACAAAATAAATAAAAAAAATCAAGACAGCATGAAAACAACTGGCATCACGCTGCCTCTCCAGATGATATCAGCTTTTATCTGTGAAAGGAGGCATTAAAAATCCACTAACTCCTCACCCCTCCCTCCCCCCTTCCCCCGTGCCTTTCTCTCTGAAACTTCTGTTTCTATTATAAGACTTTCATTTTCACAATGAGCAAGAGGTAATCACCTATCATATTTCCTTCTTGCATTCTTCACCCCCAGTGTATTTTAAGCTGCATTGCCTGCTGCTGACTACCTTCTCATTTCCAATTTTCCATTACCTTGTTGACGTGACTGTTAAACCGAAACTGTCAAACCACTTTTGGAAGATGTACAGTTTAAACAAGCAACAGCATTCAGGAAAATTGTTTTTAAATGGTAATTAGTTATTTATTGCAAACTGCAGAAACAAGCTTCAACAGAATACCTTGTGCTGTTACATGTGCTGCCAAAAACTCTCATTTACCACTGCTGATGTGCATTTGAAAGTCACAGTTTTTTATATAAAGTTGACTGTGTTGTTTTGCATCAGATGTTGCATTACTAGTGGCACCTCCAGAAAATTTTCATAGGTGGGGTCAGATGGGGCCACTGAAATCTTGGGGTGGCACACCAAAACTAAAAGCCATAATTGGATTTCAGGAATTTGCTTATGGTGTTAGATATATAGGTTAGATTAAAGCAATATGGAGAGTTAAGGAATTGCATACTGATACACTTTAGTTTCTTATTTTACAGTTATCAGTTATCTGTTGCGCATAGACTAATACTGGTACAGTTAACATTTTCAGTTCCACAACAGTCCTGTTTTAATGTGTTATGAGCTATACATGTTGGGCAATTCATTGCTCTTTAAATAAGCTGGTTGTCTTTTCTCTAAAGGAGACAAGTGTACAGCTTTATTTGGAAGGAGTACATTGATTGTAAGGAACAAAACCTTTACTGGGAACAAACCCTCTTAAGTTTAGGGGAGACATGTGGCTACCCATAGAATCAGTTTTCATTTAGTTATCTTGAGGTGAAAGGTCAAGGGACCTCTTAAAAATGGCCATGCCAGTTTTCCCTTTGCCAAAATTTAGCCTAACTTTATCTAGTTACCTTCCCAACAAGCTATGTTGATGGATGTCTTAAGTTGTTAAGATACCACTACCTAGCATTAAAATTTGTGTAATATCAACCTCCAATTTTTGCCAGGGAACACCAGTTGAGGGCGGGCTGGCAATTGTGTCAGGGGGGCACGGCCTCCCTTGCCCCCCTTGTAGGTGCCACTGCAGATAATTAGACCTTATGCTCTTTACAAAGAGTGTATAACAAGACAGGCTAGCAACGCTTGGGAAGTGAAGTTCTGGGAAAAGAATGTCCTAGTCAGTATATTTCACAGATGGCTGAAGGTTTTGGGAGAAAACTGCAGTGACTAGTAAAACTGGCAAGAACTCTTCAAAGATGAGCAGATTTTGTAGGAGCAAATAACTAGGATTTAAAAAAAAAAAACATGCAGTCAGCAGGTAGATCTCTGGTTCAAATAAAAACTTGAAGACTATCGGCTCTTCGTGGCACATGGTGGATCCACCAGCTGATCAGGCAAGGTTGACAAATTACAATAAAGGACTTGTGACAACAGAAAAGTGATCTCATTTCTCTGTGGTGTCATCCTGAATATTTTCTAAACCGTATTGATGTTGAGAATACAATAATGTACTGTAAAAAAAAAAAAAAAAAAAAGGCAATCATTGATCAAATCAGTATCACTGTCTGTCTTTCTTCCCATCACTCACCCCTCCCACACCTGATGAAGCTGTTGCTGCTCGTCCTAATGGCCCCCAAGCGTTTTTAGGATGTTTCATGGATGAGCTCACTGGCTCTTGAGAAGGAGCCTCTTTGGGCTGTTGCTGCCTGCCACCAAAGAATAGATCAAATGTGGGATGCACACAATGCAGTCAACGATAAACTGGAGCCAATTATTATCTTTGTTTCTCCGCCCCAGGGGCCCGGTGGGCCGGCTCAACCCGGGCGCTGGGATGGGCGAGGGGTGGAAGTGGGTATATGGTGATGTGTATGTGTTGGTTGAAGAGGGGGTTGTTAAGAGTGCACAGTGCAGCGAATCAAACGCCCCTGGGAAAAAATCTGACGCCCGACGCTCCAGTCACCATAAAAACATCATGAAGCGAGGCCCCGGCTTCTCTTTTTCTTTTTTCTATTTCCATAAGAGCAAGCTGGCTATTAACTATTAAGAGGCCAATCCGCCGAGCAGACTGTTGCCATAGAAACGAGCAATAAAGGAGTCTGGGAGAATGAGTCCTCTGGGGGGAAGTGCAAGCGAGGTTGTGCTCAAGGTCATGTTTGCGCTGACCCCCGCGGCCTTGTTACAATATATATGACCCATTTATGTCTCCATCCACTGTTGCGGCTGACCTTGGTGTTTACGAGGCCGCCGCAGCAGAAAAGGCCATCATACAATTGGCCTGATTCATGTGACATGTCGGCTAAACAACGGGCTTGTTACCCCCGACACACCCGCCTCGCTAGCTCGTAGCGGTAGCTATATATCTGCTCACTAAGATGTATTAGCTTTGAGCTCAAGGCGTTATTTTGACAGGTAGATTTAGTTACCTGTTAGGATCGATACAAGCTCCTGTACCAGTTAGCGGACGCGGTGCTTCATATATGTTGGTGACATTTTCCAAAATGACATTATAGATTTTGTAGAGCTCAAGCTCCATTATGAAAGTTTTTCATATCAAAAGGCTATTAAATTAATAGAAAATACTATAAATCTTCACTGTGACCCATCCTGTTGATGCCTGAATCCACCTTTTTCCTTTTCATTGGCGCCTCAGTGATATCAGAGAAGTTTTGTTTTGTATAAACCACTTCCTGTGACCCGCAGTAGGCTGGTTGTACACCAAGGAAGCAGGAGATAAAAGGCCGGTATTGCCAAATGTTCAAAAACAGTAAACATCAGTGTTGCCTTTTGTTATGGCAGATCGTCAGGGTTCAGTTTCTGCTTCCTCGACGCCTGTGGAGGCTCTGCGGATGCCGGTTACCTCAGCCTCAGGCAGGATGACAGCTCATCAGGATGACTGACAAGTGTGTGAGAGTGTGGGACTAACGATACACTCCTTATCTGAAGCTGAAAAGTTGAAATTGTAGTTTTAAGAGTAGGAGACATTTTAAACTGCTGTGGAGGAGTGACTTTGCTGCATTTGTTGGTTTTGTCTTAATTAACAGCGTCTCATTTTGTGTTGAATTGTCATGATCAATCATTGCCCCTTGCGGTCAGCAGCGTGGTGCAAGTTCTGGGAAAAAAAAAAAAAAGGAAATGTTTAAGACTGTTTCTTTTCATTCATTTTGAACAGACAGTCGTGCCAGAGTCAAAGAGACAAAATCCTCTTGCTGAGGATTGAATTAGCATTTGCCCGCTGGCAACTTTGGTTAACAATTTTCATCATAAACATAAGCAACATTTAAAGCACTTCTGTATAACAGTGAACAAACACTTTATCAAAAGGCAACAGGTCACACGGGCTGTAAAACTAAAAAGCATCTGTTATTCTACGGAATTAGAAATAGCAAAATACACAAAATAAGAACAATAACACTTGTGCATTAGGAGAAGCATGTTGGATGTGTTTCCATTCACACACCCTTATATGGTGAAGCAATCCTGACAAACCATCCTTGTCTAATACACAGCTTTGTCTCTGTTGCTGTTGTAGCTGATCGGGAACCCGCAGATGGGTCTGACCATGACCTCTGTACTGTGATGGTTCAGTAAGAATACACAAACTGTTACAGCCCCAGTACGCAAATATTCATTCTTTTACTGAAAATATACTTTAGAAGAAGGTCTTTTCTTTTCTGGAGGAGCACAATTGAAGTTGCATCCAAAGTTTCAGAGTGCTGTTGATGGAGAAAGTTGGAGTTCCTTTGATGAATTGAATTACAGAAAGTCATGCCTGCAGAGTGGTTAAGGGTTTTGTCGATGAAGGTCAAGCTAAAAAGATTAAAACTGGTCTGTTTATGTGACTTTAAATCGAGGCTTTCAAACCTCTTTGCTTTCTCTTCTGGGCTGCCAATGGTCTGACAATACATTTTTAATCGTTTTACATTGGCCCAGTTCAGTTTTGGGCTGCTGTTATTGTATTTAAGCTGCCACTTAAAATCATTTTTAGGCTGCTGATTTGTTGTGGTTCTTACTGTCAATTTTATTTATGATTTACCAATAGATCAACAATACCTTTTGAAAAAGATTTTTATTATCTTTTAAGTTTTTCCTCAGAAGAAAAAGACACAAACACAACTAGTATTCTGCTTCTACTTCGCTGCTGAGCAGTCTTTGCTATGATGTTCCTGCACTGCATTCTTCAGACATCACCTGTCAGTCAAGCAGTGTGGGCGGTACTGTGACATCTATACACTTTGTCAGATGAGATGCAGCACAATTAGCATCAATGTCATCTGAGACTGAGGGCTTACAAGAAGACCTCCACGCTAAATGACAAAATCAGTTGTTTCTCATCATCTTCCAAATTGACCCGTACGAGAACATTATTTGTCACATTATTTGTCACTGCCTTCCAAACTAGTCACAAATGACTTTTACAAAAGTTATTCATGTGACAGTTTTCCATCATTATTCTGGTGCCTGCAGTTTTGTCAGTTGAACATACTGTTGCTGGTAGCAACTGCTGCAGGCACAGTTCTTAGATCCAGGACACATGCCGCGTCTTTTACCACCTGGAAAACACGAGTTTGGGCGCTGGGTGCTGCTCTTGTGCCAACTTTAAAGAGTGCAACTATAGAGCACCTGACATTGCTAAGCGACCATAACTTACTTTGTAGAAATCCAGTTGTTGTTTTATTTAGTGTGTAAGTTATCCGTGGGACAGATTGTAAAGCTCTGGGTAGCCCTGCACTAAAATGATCATCTTCTATATTTACCATAAACTGATATTTACAGGAGAAAGGAAAGTTATCTGCTGAGTGCGACTGGTTGCTCCTAATGAACTTTGTTTAATCAGGGCACACCCTGAAAAAACAGGCGCAGGAGAATTCTTGCACATCGCGACAGTGTCTCTCTTGCTTTTAAGCATCCCTTCCATGCATCTACATTACCAACAATGGATTCTAGGGCACAAAAAACATGGCATGTGTACGGCCTAAAACAGTTTAACTAGTGTTAGTTGTCTGAGGCTTATGAGTTGCTTACTCAACATTCTATATATGTATAAAACTACTGTTGAGCTAACAATTTAATCTTTTCACTTTTTTCTCTTGTAGGCTTATGCATATTTACTAGATCGTGTTACACTTCATATGGAGACTGACCTAATACTTGGCTTCTTCCTGGCATGACGGACAATGTAACTAATGTAACACTTTTGTCAACCCCATTTCCTCGTTACTGTGCTACTTCATTTTACCATGGATCTAAGTCTTATTTATATTATCTTATCAAATTCTGGGCAGCATGGTGGTGCAGGGGTTAGCACTGTCACCTCACAGCAACAGGGTTACCGGTTCAAACCCAGGGTCAGGGGGTTTGAACTCCAGGGTGGGGGAGCCCTTCTGTGCCAGTTTTGCAAGTCCTCCCTGTCTCATCATAGGTTTTCTCCAGGCACTTAATTGGTGACTCTAAATTGCTGTAGGTGTGAATGTGAGTGTGAATGAGTTGTCTGCCTCTATATGTCAGCCCTGCAATATTCTGGCGACTTGTGCAGGGTGTACAGGATAAGTGTTTACAAAAAAAAAAAAAGAACGAATCATAATTTCCTTATTTGTAATCCCTATCATTGAATTCATTTTCATTTCAGCAGACATAAAACACATAATTTCCTGTGTGTCAGTGGATGTTTCCATCTAGATAGCTCCTAAATGGTGAAGTCATATCCTATTTCCACACTACATAATAATACTACGAAGGTTTTATAGTTTGTCACACTGGAAAATTACAAATGCATTGCACAATGGACATTTAGGAGCAACTGACAGCTACTAAACACTAAAACTGTGAGTGGTGGTGAAACAGGTTCAGGAAGAACAAAAACTATTAAATCTTTGGAAAGACATTTGGCTTTTTCTTCGTTAAATTAAATTAGCAGCAGCATCCCAAGTCACTGTCTAGGTAACATCCATTGGTATACATGATACAGAAAAACACAGATTTGTTTGCATACTAGCTGCAAAACACAGTTTAAAATGACAGTATAGAACATATTACAACTAGTATGTATGGAACTGGAAAACATACTACAAGTATTTTGAGAGGTGAGGCGTTCAACTCACAGTATAATACAGTGTAATTCAGCACCACCACAAACTACATCCTCCAGTTTGAACAGAAAATGATTATAAATTTCATAAAGGAAGTATTTATTGCGGGGCTGTTTAATTAGACTGCATTAGATTTGGCTAGGTACCTAATTGGCACTTAAACCTTTTAAAGTTATGTGTTTGATTAAAAATGTTCATATCCATCACAGATCATACGTAGTAAAATCACAGATCATAATGCTGACAGTTCCATTTAGCACCCTTCATATTTAGATGACAGAAATTTGAGGATATGTTCATTGGGTTCATATAAACAATTTGAATATCCTCGTAAAACCGCTTTTAGGAGCAGAAATATTCCCTCCAATATGAGACTCTTCATATTGGAGGAATATTTCTGCCACTGATGTGGAAAGTGTAGTTTACTGTGCTGCGTTTGGTGATAAAACTGCTGGAGAAAGAAAAAAAAAACGGTTCCCTGAACGTTGCAGTAAAGTAGTTTTGATTCAATGTTTTTTTGACAGGTTTTAGAAGCTCTTTCCTCAGTAGCTTGACGCATAAATTCTCTCTCTTTCCATCCTTATATGTCTCTGTCTTTGAACACAAACACACACATCCTCCCACTCGCTACCACACACATTCCTGACTTCATTTTCTCCATTGACGTACTTTAATTTCCTTTATTTCCACTAGATTTTCGTAGATTTATTGCTTCATTTTGTGTTTTGTTGTTTTGATTAGATCATTTTCTTTTGTGTACAATTTTCATACATCATATCTTTGTTTTTCCAGCATGCAGTTAAACTGCTCTGAATAAAAACTCGAAAACAAATATCAAAGATGCATCTTCATACTAAGTCTTGACAATCAAAGCGATTAATCCCCAGTTTGGGTCTCGGGGGGGGG
>JAPZEB010000004.1:28865881-28876830 GCA_029783705.1 Chaetodon striatus
CACTGCTTCATTTTGTTTTTATTTCTTCGCTTTGACGACACGTCTCTCATTTTCCTTTTGACGCCTTTAACGTTCAGCTCTCATCCGTCACATCTGCGATTCTCCACCGCGAAGATAAACTGAGCGAAGACCTGAACTCCAAAACAAAGGAACACCGAAGAGGCATCCTCGCACTGAGTCATGACAGTTAATTCAACACAATTAATCCCCAGTTTGTGTGCCCCCCACCCCTGACCCTCCACTTCACTTTCCCACCATTCCCCCTGAGGTTGCAGCACAGCATGGGTCCCAGCTGCATGGAAGCAAGCCTGAGTGCATCTTGCCGTTGCCATCGCAACCTCATAAGCCACAGGCGTCTCTGGGTGCCGAGCATGAGGATATATGTTGTGTTTACACAGAGAAAGAGCAATGTGGTGATTAAAAAAGAAGCAGAAAACACACACTCGTATACACACGGACAGACGGCACAGAAAATGACAACGCTTCATTTGGAAATTCAAAAGCTGCATTCAGAGCGGGGAGATGTCGAGCCCGGGTGTCATTTTGTATGAATAATTCCTTTTATTTGATTATGCACTTTCAAAAGTTGGCTCTTTTGATCAAAACGGTGTCAGGCTGTTCACAGGTGCGGCGGCGTCCTTGTAGCGCTGTATTTCATGGGATTCTGTATTTGAAGAGTTCTATTCCAAAATGCTTTAAATTCACTCTGGGGAAGCATACATAAAAGTTATCATTCAGTATTTCTTAAACACAGAGAATCCAGTTTGTTAAAGTGTAAAACTGCCAGGGTCACAGCCTTTATAAACTAGCTTTAATTTTCCCTGTATGTGCCTCTAGTCATTACATTGCAATGAGAGGCACGTTTCACTAGAAGTTTGCTGCTTCAAATTGTACCATTAATCAGCACAAGTCAAGTGAAAGACAAAGGCTACGGTCAGACTGCGGGCAATGGCCAAAATCTGATTATTTTTCCTTTTTTTTCTCATATATGAGTAAGATTTGTTTGTTGTCATTGTTGTTATTGTTGTTTCTAGAGTAGTGTGAACAGCACAAATCAGATGGATCTGATCTTTCCTATTCATATGTGGTCCAGTTACAGGTCTAATTTTATTTAAATGAGACCTCAGGGTGAAGTCATATTGGAATTCATGTGACTTTTACATCACTCACAGATGGGTGGCATACACTTAGTGTCTTGCTGCGAGAGTCTTGTGGAGAGGCATTGGCAGATGCAGTTAAAGGTAACTATTAACATCCTGAAATTTGGATAAAATCTGTCTCAGTCATGTCACAATTACAACACTCCTGGTTCGGGCCCCACATCCACACACACCTCAATACAGAAGTAGGTAGCAGCCATTGTTTCACACACACACACAACAAAAACATACTGAAAAATTTCAATTAAAAGCCTGGTCCCAATTAAACGCCCAGGCCCTTTTACAAGCCTGGCGTGGTGACAAATTTTAACAAATAAAGGCCTGTCTCAATTAAACACCTAGTCTAGTTGCCAAGCAGTTAATTTTAATGGAAGTTCTTAGATGTTTAAAACCAGGTTGTTGGCTATCCATTTGAGGTAATATTTGTTAGCTGCTTTGATTGCGCATACAAATATAACCATGAGCACTAAAGAAAAACGTAATCATTCAGATTTACTAGCATAGTAAACAAGAGAGACCAAAAAAAGTAGGTGACTCCCTACCTCTGAAGCGGTCAGAAAGTCAGAATATGTGTCTATTCCTCCATTACTTGGTAAGCTATTCATATTCTTCTATTCGGTAATGGTCCACTGACGAAAAGAAAAGTGTTTTTCCTAAAGATTAATACAAGTGAGTATTGTTTAACCTGGATAAAGTGGTGTTGTGTCAGTATGCCAGGTGCCGTAAAACAATTGTAACTCTCTCTTGGAGCTGAAATGAATGAATTATGATGAATATGTTATACGAAGCCTAATATTTATGCCAGTAATATTCATACAGGTTTATATGAACAATTTGATTGTATTTCCGGTCTTTGCTGAGCAACAGTTTGTCCCAAATATAGGCCTGTTGATTTCAGTGATTTAAGAAAATAATAGCCTGGGCTATTGAATAATAAAGCACCTTCTTGCACCTCGGCCAACTTTCCACATTTTAAAGAAATATTTCATCCCCAAAACAAACAATTATATATCAGTTACTCACATTGTGTTATGTTGTATTCATGAGGAAAACTTTCAAAGCTCTACCCCACTCATTTGTTAGCCAGGAGTTCTGTTGTCATTTCTGGGATTTTACTGGAATGCACCAGAAGAGTTCAAATGTACACGCTTGCCCAAGCACACTGCTTGTCCTACTTGGTTTGGTGACAATATCTCCAAAACATGGACGTACTGAGCATCAGTTTAAAAAAAAGAGACTTGGATTATATTGCACGAGTCGTGTGAGAGTTTGTAAATGGAAGTTTTGATATAGAAATGCTGCTGTGAAATGCGGCCCCCATGTACTGCAATTCATCAAGCATTTTCTCTGTTTTTGGATTCTCTGTTCACTGAGGAGGCATGCAAGAAAAACTAAATTTTCTTCACTAATTCAACGTAACATAGGGTAAGTAATTGATATACAAAATATTATTTGGGGGTGAAGTGCTCCTTTAAAGGTGCAGTTCTGCTGTTTTATTTACATTCAGTTGATGGAAATCTTACCCATTTATACCCCAGTCCAATCACAGTCACTGTATTCTTATCAACACAAACTGAAGAAAGAAAGTGAATACACTGCAATTATCAGAGGATGAACATGTTGATGATAAGCCACTTAGCAATCAGGGCCTCTTAATAAGTATTTATTGGAAGCTAATAGGCTTCAGGCTCATGACTATGCAACCATTAGCAGGTAATTGCTAATTAATTAGCTTTGCACACTCATCCAATTAGAGAAATATGAGGCCATTAAGGAATAACCGATCGGTCGTTAGTGTCAAGTATGCAAATAAATGTTTACTCATTAGGGGGAAATCTATCCAAGGAAAATTATGGGGTAGTGTGGGAGTTTTTGTCCAACTTGGCAGGGTAAATAAAAGACTTGATTGCCTTCAAGTCAAAACAAAACTGTAAACAACTATTTCGGAGATATTTTGCTTCCTCAATTCATCAGTTTGCATTTCAAAAGATGTCTTTAGTCTTCACTAAGGAAATATTTTCAAAGGTAATTGTTGAATTGACTCCTGACTTGAAGTTTCAATAATCTGCTTGAATTTCATGCGAGTGTTTTTGTTTGTGCCTTGTTTTGTTTTCTTCCAGCTTTGGATATCTCAATTTACAGTGCAGCTCTTAGTCTGCTCTCACAGGCAGCTCTGCTGTGGGTTTTCAGCGTAACGCCGCACTGAACATTTAACAAAACCTGAATAGGAACGACTCTTTCATTCAGCACAAACGGAGACAAAAATACTACTGAGCGCTGGCTGCTGGGGGAGAGACAGAAGACGCAGTGAGAAAAGTAAAAGCAGAGCACGGTTCAGTGGAAATGTGACAAGGAGGCGACAGAATGAGAAGTTTTTGTTTCAGTGAACTACTTCGATACAGTTTTCAGCTTCTGCAGCTGCAGATATACTGTATGTCATGTTGTCTGCTTTAAAAAAAATGAAGAAAAACATACAGAGAGTGTTGTTCACTTCCCATACTTGGATAGTTCATAGTGGAATCATGGGTGAAATAATGAATATTGCATGATGAAATTTAATCACAGCTCATAACTAAATCAAATAATCAGTAATAATAACATTTCTAGAAAGAGCCCAAACACTGCATTAAATAGATATGTTTCACATTCATTTTCTTGTACTGAAGACACATCAGTCCTAAAAAAAATGGCTGAAAAGTTTAAACTGCCATGCGGCATGTTCAGTGTCCACACAGTGTGCGCCATTTTTGCTACAGTTTCCAGGTTGAATGACATGTTTCCATGTGTGCAACAAGTTTTGAGGTACGTTTTCTCTCATTTGGTGGTGTGTCAGAGGTGTACCCAATCACCAGGGAAGTATGTATAACCCACATTCTTGTAGATCTTTATCTACTGTACATAGAATTTTTGTTTTTATTTCATACTTGCCTGGGCAAAGTGTGTTTTCCATGCCCCTTTTAATTTAACTTAGCTGTATTGACAGGTAGTGCACCTGTGTAACACAACAAAGTGTCCCACGCACCATTGTTCCTGTTTTAATAAATGTTTTTGCTATGTTTCGTCAGAGCTAAATGCCGCCCAGGTGTGGGCAATCTGCACTGTATCAAGTGGGATTGAGAGACGGACAAAAAAAATTTGATTTATCTTTTTATTTGGTGTTTTCTATTTCTTATCCAACACTAGTAAGAACAACCCTTGTCTGAGTGTGGTGTTGTAAAAGTATTCTATGTTTGAAGCCTAAATGAAAAATGTCTTGTCTCTAACTGACATGACAGCTTGTTTTGTTTCTTTCTAATATCAGTGATGTTTTGACCTGGAGGTATTTAAAGCTGCTGTTTCCTTCATCAGAGGTTTATCCTCAGGCTGCAAGAACTCAGTCTTTGTGATGTTTTCTTTGCTCAATTATGACTTTGCACCATAAAGTAAAAAGTAGACCTCTGACCCAAGACTGTATGACTTTCGGTGCTTCAAACCTTCCCAAACTGCTACATCCAAATCAGCTATCCACTGCACACTGGATATCTGTGACAACATGAACTAGATTCACTGTTTCCAGGTGAAAAGGTAAGCTAGTGGTTAGATTTATGCAAGTAATTTAATTCTTCAGCTCTAGAAAGGCTTTGTTTATGTTGAATAGGAAGCTGTTGGTACACACTGGTAATTGAAATGTGTTTGTGAGGAAATGAATGCAAATGTTCAAACACAATTAACCAGACTCTTTTTTCTGCTAGGAAATGATTTATTTTTTGTGTAAGTGTATTTTAAAACAAGTGCGCTCATTTCATTAAATTCCAAAGAACAAGCTGTACTGCACAGCCAGTAAAGTGATTCAAACATTGTTTATCGAGCCAACCATAGTTCAAGTTGAGCCGTAACAATGTTGCCTCCAAGTGAAGGTCAGTGAAATGGTGTGTAAAATAAATGACAGTGAAAGTTTTGGTCTCAAGGCGAACCTCCTCATACAAACAAGGTTTTACAACTGCAATTCATGTTTACACAGTTGAAGGCAAAAGGACAATGACGTACTCTTCTAAAGGAGGCTGTGTGTGTGTGTGTGTGTGTGTGTGGTGGGTGTAAGAGACCGAGATTGTTTCATTCACTCTTGAGCATGATTAATTAAATCACGGTAGCATCCAGGCTACGCTAGAGTATAATGAAGACAATCATGATTTTAACAGATTGATTGATAACACATAATGATGATTAGACTGGAAAATGGGTAACCTGGGTCATTGAGAAGCAATCTATTTAATCAGATTTCTTGACCAGCGGTCTGTCCCTGTATTGTTAGTGTTTATTTGTGCCAACTGCATGAACATCCAGGAAAACGTTAAGCATAATTCACTCTAGAATAATGTCAAAGGATAAAACAGATGTGAAAATGTATCAATGGATTCATTGTGTGAGGAGGCGTCGAGTGTCCCTTCAGGCTCATGACAGTCATTAATTTCGGCTTGAACAGCAAAATACCTTTTACATGACATCAGTGGTTCAGCCTATAAGAGACTGAAAAACAGTTCTCTTCCTCGCTATCATTAATCTCTCTCTCTTGAGCAGGTAGATGAAGCCAGCAAAGTTGTTACATAATCCATGTTTGAAAAGGTGCAATTGGACTAGCTCATTGGTAAGGCAGTAATTCCCAGGTATTATAGGAGCAGAGATCTCTGGCTCAACTTCACCTACTTCTAAGGCACATGGAGAAGGGAAAAAGATCATCCTGGTTATCGTGGATCACACTGGTGAAGGCCAAAAGGCAAAATGTTTTGTTCTAACAATAAAGAGGAGTGTCTCCATGTTCCCTTAGCCCTGTGTCCCCTCAGTCCTACAATCCCTCAGGTGAATTTGCATTTCCTAGGATAGCTACTTTGCCTTACTCTGCCTCTGATTGGCTTACCCCAACATTCTCACCCTAACCTTAACCAATCTCACTCCTTTTGCCGAAACCTCACTGATCCAACCAACGAAGGCAATGACTACTAGCTAATCAGATGGAAAGCTGGATGGGTCATGCTTTCACTATCCCAGGAAACCAACACATTCTAACCCCCAACTCATCAAATGCCGACAATTGGTTAGTGCCGTCAAAATATGACGCGCAAGTTACCCCGCTTTCCTCAGTTTTGGACACCTGGGATGGTATGTCAATTTACACTTGTTACATGCATCGTGTCTTTTCAAAATAAACTTAGAAGAAAAACAAAAAGCTTCATTTTAGGTTTACTTCCTTAGGTTTAGGTAGCAGAAGTACACAGTTAGGTTTAGAAAAAAACTTAATGGTTTGGCTTAACATAAGTATAAACATAATGTGATGTCAGTAGCGTAGTATGCTACACATACTTTACTAGCAAACTACATTGTTTTAAAAATAACTCAACTGACTTTAGGTTACACACAGGGGATTAACAGCGATTTCCTTGGTGAAAGTCCAGAGTTTGTTTGACCCATCCACCTCCCCTCCAACCTACCTGCCCTATGCTGATTTAATGATTTAATGTAACGAGTTAATGTTTTCACCCCTGTCTATTTGTTTGAATGTCTGTCATCAATATTGTCAGCTTAATATCTCAAAAAGTTATAGACAGATTTTACTTGGACAGCTCTAACCGCTAACCCTAACCCTACTGAGTTATGGAAGGGTCAGCCTTCAAACTAAGGGAATGTCAGACGATTTGAAAAACATTAATGATGCCAGAAATCCACACAATACGCTAATTCCCAGTCAGCCAGTTTGGTCAGGCCTATTCTGTCTGACTGTTGGCACACTTGTTCTGATACTCAAAGACCAAATGTGATCTAGATCTGGCAAAGTTTCTGAAAGCTTTTAGTTTTGATTTAATAACATTCAGGCCTGACAACCAGCCATAACATCTTTATTTTACTTTGGGTTCAGCCATTCTGGTGACCTAGTGTAACATATGCTAAAGGGATACATATTTGTCAGTACTATCCTTGTAAAATAGATGTTGATTATTTTAATGTGCATGAACCACAGTTCAGGCCACCAAGTGCAGAAGTTTTCTCTGTGATTATCACTTTTTTTTTTTTTTTTAACGTACTGGGTATGCCAGAGTGTGATCACATTGAGAGTCTGACAGAAATATCGCTAAGCCTGACAAAGAATGACAAAGTGACAAAATCAACTAAGGTTGTCCTAAAATTGCCACTGAGCTGAGCTCTGATAGAAATAGCACCAGGCTGATCGCAGTAGTTTGCACTGAGCAACAACACAACACACCTTCAGCTACCGGAGCCTCTGCATACAAACAAAGCTTCAAACACACATTAAAACTAACCCTGGCATTTCAATGTGACCTGAAAATATAACACACATTTTGATTTTCTCTTCTACGTTTCCTTCTGTTTTCAGTTTTTGGGGAGGGAGTAGAAGAACGAGAAGGAGGAATAAAGATTCTCTTGTCCCACTGATGCAAATAAAAACCAAATAAATGTATTCTTTCATCAAAGCAATATGTAAATGACGGCACTCTCAGGATAGGGTTCCTTGAGGACTTGCTACAGTAGCACATCTGAGTCGCTGAGGGTTCGCTGTTTATTTATTTCTTTTTTTCATCACTGTTGTCTTCATAGAGGCTCAGCTGAGGCAAACGAAAAGAACGCCCCGTAGTTCTGTCGTGGAAAAAAAGCGGGAGAAGAAATTTATGCCTTTAATTAAGAAAGTTGCGTGGCCTTGGAGGGATGTTACTCCATTCGAGTCACCCCGGGAGCTGGCAAGTTGTGCTCCGCATGTGTGTGCTGATGTGTGTTGGTGGGGTCGAGTGTGTTCATTGTGGTCTTGGGTGTTTTTTTAGGAGCAAGGAAATGGCAGATAGAGAACGAAAAATGTTGTAAACTGCCTTGGAAATGTTGTTTCCCATGAGTGGTGATGCCAATACAGCAAAAAAAAAATGGGAGCAAGACCAGCAGATAGAGGACAAGCTACTGAAAAAAAAGATGTAAAATACAATAATGGGGAGATATAGGGGAGAAAGACAGGAATGAAAGTCACAGAAAAGTATAATAATGACAGAAACTCAAAGAGAAACTTACATGAAATATACAAATTTCCTGTGAGCTGCAACAGCAGAGTTAATACTTAAACTCAAAGTAATAATCTGTAATAATGACAGATAAAATGTGTTAGTCTCTAAATATAATTAGGTAATGATTCAGCCTAGAGTCAAAACATTTTTATTTGCTGCTCAAATCAATTTTTCTTTTCTCACCAGAAATAAAAAAAAATTGGTTAAATTCCAGATTTAATTTGATTTTATATTATTGTTGGCCACTTTAGAGAAGAGAAAAACCTGTAACAACCTTGAAACACACAACTCTAACATGCCAAGTTACAAGGTAGCTTGTTCGCTTGTTCATGGCTCTAGAAACAGTTGGCAAACAGTTACCTATATACTCATCCAGCAGACAGAGAGCAACATTTCCATTTAAATTTCTGCATCATGTTTGTCTGCTAATGGATAAAAGTCTGCTGTTAAGTATTCTCTTAGCTCCTGTTTGGTCTCCACCTACTCTTACGTAAAATATCTGGCTTTTTAGTTGCTAGATGTTCCTTTTTTTTTTTTCAGAAATTCTACCGACTAGTTGTTAACTTTGTCTATCTGTAGTTAAGTGCTACGCAGATGCCTCATAGGTTGTTGGCTGAATAAGGCATGAAACCAAAAAAAGAGCTAAAAGAGGCTGAAAAGTTCCACACAGCTTGATGATAATCCTTGAGACCAATTCATCCACAAGAGTTTGCTTGACAAAAATATCGTCATTTTCCACACTGAGGTATGACATGCAATGTCGCCTGGGTGTGTTGGTGGTTGACATTATGGGATGCCGTGTCTACTTCTTTTCAAATTACACTTCTGTTTTCAGACCGGCCGCATGTCATGCTGAAATGAAAGGACGGCTTTTTTCGACGATGTCTGACACCAGAAGTCTCTGACCAAGTGCTGGTTTTCGACAACTTTGGAGTTAGACCGAGTTGCCACTGCTGTTGGCTGACGTGGACCCTCAACTGTAGTATGGATGGAACTGCATGTACGTGACCACAGTTGTCCACCGACATTTGATGCAGAAAGTATGTCCAAGCCTTATGTGAGTTTGCCACTTCAAACAACCCCTTTAGTTATAGTCATTTGACATATAACTTTGATTTTATAAAAATAGATTACTGCAACTTTAGAAAGGAAAAAAATTGTACCTGTTCCTAAAACCTCACAAGCTCAGAAAAACACAACTGAATATTCAGCCTGAATACTCACTGCAACACTCTGAATCAATAAATAACACCACTAAAACTCAAGACTGTGCCTTTCATCAGCAGCATTATATTATGTTGTATCTGACATTAATGTACAGTGGAATGGCTTTTGTTAAAAAAAGAAAAGAAAGAAAAAAATCTAAAAAATTTAAAGAGCTGTTTGAACTGAGGCGACATGGTGAGAATATGAACATGGATATGCCATTTCATCATCTTTAATGTGTGTTTTATTTAGTTATTTAATCATGAATGTTTAATGTACTGTCTTAACTGTTATAACTTTTGTTACATCTTTAAATCCTGTCAGTTGTGCCAAAGAAAAAGTGAAAGAGTGAGACAGTGAGAGGAACAGGGTATGAAACTGGTTGTATCATTTAATTATTTTTGTTTGTATTTATTATGTTTATATATATATTTTTTTTTTTCTATCTTTTTTTTGCATGTGACATCTTAACCATCATACTACCTTTGTTCTTAAAATTCTGAGCGTGGGGTGATAGAAATATGGAGAGACAGTGAGCAAGAGATGATGATCTCATCAGGAATGATCTCATCGGTGTATATCCTTGGAGACTTCTGAATGTGTGTGTGTGTGTCAGACTGACTGGGTGACTCCTGGGGGGAGCTGGGGGAGGGGTGGAGTTGAAGAAGGGGGGTTGCCCTCTCTCTTGTCTCTCCCTGTGCAGCTCTGCCCCCCCACACTGAGCTTTTGTGTTTGACTTTGATCCAGCACTGTTGCCAACATCAAAAAGTCCTCTGTCACTGGGAGCAACGCAGCGTACAGTCAAAGAAAGAGTGTGTGCGTGTGTGTATGTGTGTGTTATACAGTAGCACAGCTCACAGCAGGAAAGGTGGGGGTAGTATGGTTATTTCAAGTTGTAAGAATCCATAATTTGATCTCTGTGAAAGAAAATGATTAGTGATGAAATAATAAAATTACAGTGAATTTATAAACAGTGTTTGTTTTGATGCAGCTGAAAAAAATGGGGAGAGATTTATCATTTTTGCTCTTACACAATGCACTGATTGAAGACACTATTGTAAAAACAGGTAGAGTGAGGGAGGAAGCAAAAGGATAGTATTAAGGATAGCTCCAGTTTATTCAGCTTTTCTTGCCATTGATTTGGTAATTCTTTCATTACGTTTACAGCTGTGATCTGGTAACATGGCAGGGTAACATTGCTGAAAAGACATATCACATATCACATTAATTGTTTTAGCAAATGCCCAAAATGACATATGTTTCAATTCAAGTTTAAGGTCAAGACCTGTAGTGGCTGTAGATATTAGCAGTCCATCATGGGCAAAGGAAGAAATATGTGATGTTGTTATAGTCTGCAGAGGAAGGAGATCAGGGTGGTTGGATGGGTCAACAAAATGTCAAACTTTGACACGGGAGACAGCTTTGCCTCTCAGTCCCAATGTCGGTTTCTCTAACCACGGCCATGGTTGTTAAAGGAGAAGTCCAGTATTTTGCACTTTGAGCCCCATTCCTGGTTGTTTATGATGAAATAGAGTGGTTAAGA
>JAPZEB010000004.1:28879577-28905417 GCA_029783705.1 Chaetodon striatus
TTTCACTTTTATTTCAGATCCCTGCTGGACAGGGCAATCTGTTGGGAAAGTACTGAGTGTACGACTGGATTAATAAGAAACTTTGATTATACTGTATGAGTTGGGTTTTAATATAGTCTTTCTGTTGTTAAACACAGTCCCCTGTGACTTCATTTCAAAAGTATGTTTGCTTTTTTTGGATTCTGTGTTCACTGTTAAGGCATGCAAGACAAATTCATTGTAACACGCAGTGAGTAACTGAATGGTCATTTTGCAAGTGAAGTATTCGTTTAACAGGGACAACTAACAGGCAATGATCGTCGCAAAGTTAGTTAGATGGCTAAAATTTCATCAGCAGTTCCTGGGCAGGTAAATCAACATCACGTTATCGTTCAGACAGCAGTATAGGAAACAAACATTGCATCCACAAAACTAAAAGCACTTTCCATTAAAAAAAAACTTGGAATTGAATACTATGTTCAGTACTTTGTGTATAATGGTTGCATGAGTAGTTTTGTTTCAGTCATGAATTTTTGTGATTTAAAACTAGAGAGGCTAGAGATAGTGCTGGGTATTGTGTTCCAAAAAGTTTGCAGCTTTAATGGAGAAATCTGACCGGCCAAATTCTGTGGACCTGTTTTGTATTTGACAGTTGTCTCTGGTATGGTCGGGCCAGTGTAAAAGTTTTCAAATCAGTTTGATATTAAGAGCTGGGCTGGACAGGTATACTGAATTTTACCATTGGGAGTTGCACTTGGTTTAGCAGCTACTCACAAGTGAAACATAATGACACCGTGTCCCAAGGGTAAACAAGCATCTGACTATCATGTTGCACTGTTAAACAGTGAAGCGCTGTGTCCACACTGAATCATTTAAATATGCACTTCTGTTACATCATGTAAACAAACCAAATAGGCCTGCCTATCAGCTGTTAAAGAGTAAGGAACCTAGAGTAGATCCCTGGGGCACTATATCGGTTCAGATCAAACTTTGAGTTTATCTTTGATACAATGAGGCACTGCCATGTGACAGCACTCTTCTAAAACCCCATTTGAAATTTCAAAACTTCACAGAAGCTTCAGGTCATCAAGTTAAAGCGAATTGTCTCCATTTATCCATTCCCAGCTTCTTCATTTCCACTGGCCTATTTTGGTGTCAGGTGTCATGTTGTGTGACCACTGTGTAATTCTGTCATGGTAGAGAAATTAATTTCCCACCGTTCATGCAAATTCATGTATTCTTTAGACTGCAATATCATGGAAAAGGAACCTAGTACAAAACCTATGAAGAAATACAGACAACAAATTACCCCAGAAGTATTTGACAGCCCATATAACAAGGTAGTGGCAATACTGACAACTAAATATTACAACATGTTCACTTTTTGTCATTGATTTCTTGTCAGTATGTGTCATTCTTTGATTCCGTGCACAGTACTTCAAGATGAGAAAAACAGGTCACAAAAAGCAAATACTGAACCCAAGGAAGAGGAAAAACAGCCCGAAGGGGGGGCAGGGCAGGGTAGGGCAAGTTTATTTGTATAGCATCCTTCAACAACAAGGCAATTTCAAGTGCTTTGCATAAGGCCTAAAGGCCGTTAAGACAATAGATTATAAGACATGTAGGATGATGTAAAAACACATAAAAGAATAAAATAATTAAGGGTCCAGTCATGCATTGCTGCAATGCACCATGGGATATGTCCACAGATCTAGTATTATTAAGTTGTAACTGCAGAGCCTCAGAGACAGACAGAGGACTGTTCCTCCCGGTGTGCAACCGCGTGTCACTTCACATCCTAACACTTGTCTCTTTACACCCACATGGCCTCGGGCTGGAGACTTCAGACTGAGCAGACACAGCCCTGTGTGTGTGTGTGATTAGAATAGTAAATGAGGTCAATAGCAGTGCACACCTGACCTCCCTACAGCTGAGCCTTGAACAATATCATGGTACCCTGTGCTGTTATATAATGTAAAACGACTGACTGTAGTTATTACACCAGTCCACCAGGGATATACATATAGGAATGATTTTTTTTTCTTATTTTCTCCCGGCATGATGCTTATTTTTCTCCTTGATCTATGTTCATGCCAGTGGCAAAATGACCAGGCAGAAACAAGGTGAAGGTGTGGACAACAAAATATTAAAGTATAGAAAAAACTACAATATGTCAATGAAAAAGCAAAGACCCAGCAAAGGATATGTGTTGAAAAAGTTGTGAACCTGAAAAACCAGTGTGAACCAGTAGCCATAGAAAAGTAAGTTTCCAACTTGGCAGTTTAGAATGTACAACATAAAGTTCTGCTTAACTGTTGAAAGAATAATTTCCGTTTTTATTGGAACTTGGAATTTTTTTCATAGTGTTGGGCATCATTTAAGTCAGACATAAAACATTTTACTTACCACAGTAATTCTTAGAAAAAGAGTTTATCCTGCTTTTATTTTGAGGGAAAACTGAAAGTGAGAGCACCTTAAATGCCAGTAATAAACCCTTACTGCACAGAAAAACTGTGTGGTAGGTACACAGTTGAAGAAAGAAGTCAGTCTGCATACTAGAATGGATGTTTACAGCATAAAGGGAAACGATTTTACTGTCCACCTTTATTTTCTAATCCAGATAAGTCTGGCTATCTTGGTTTTTGTGAAAAACTGTCCGATCTTCTACTAAATTTTTATGCCTGCATGCCGGCTGGAGGTATTATGTTTTTGGGTTGTCCGTCTGTCCCGCCATAGGTTAGTACATATGTATAAACATGGTATCTCAAGAATGCCTTGAGGGAACTTTCTTCAAATTTGGCACAAACATCCAGTTGGACTCAACAATTAACTGATTAGATAGTAGTGGTCAAAGGTCAAGGTCACTTTGACCTTGCAGCCGTCTCATTCTCATGAACATGATATGTCAACAACACCTTGGGAGAATTTCTTCAAATATGGCACAAATGTTCACTTGGACTCAACAATGAAGTAATTAGATTTTTCATGGTTAAAGTTCAAGGTCTCTGTGACCTTGCATCCACCTCATTCTTGTGAACAGAATATCAGCAGAAGACCCTCAGGAAGTTTTTTTTAAATTTGGTACAAATGTCCTCTTGGGCTCAAGAATGAATTAATTAGAATTTGGTGGTCAAAGGTCAAGATCACCCTGACCTCATAAAACAAATTTAAAAAGTTACGGCTAAATCATGTTTTTGGCCATAACTCAAGAATTCATATGCTAATTATGATACTATGACTTTATGACTTACTTGACGAGTACAGTAGTATTATTACTGACAGGGCTGGTGGACAACACCATGGAAGTAAGACCCTCAAGGTATAATAAACCAATGATTTCAAAGCAACAAATTATGCAAGAATTAGTCTTTTTGGCGCTACGACAGTTTAGAGTGGTACACCCCGTGTCATAAATACCACTTGCATCTGCAGGGTTGCAAAATGGTTGACATAAGCTGTAGCGATCTGTCTCACAGCTAATGGGCAAACAACAACAATCCAACAGCAGAGTGTCATTCCTGTCAATGTTATGAACTGTTGCAGTTTTAAGCATGTGGTTAATGTTGCAAAATGTTCCCTGAAACAACAAACATTAATGCTATTTATTCCCAGCAAGTCTACACTTAATCCTTCAGATCCATTTTGTTTGAACCAATGCAACAGCATCCAATCAATAACATTATGTTACTGATCACCAGTTGGGAAAAATTATACCAAAGATCATTTGTTTGTGTACAAAAAATACATAGTGGTCAACAAAACACAAATTGCTGTATGCAAAATGTGCAGGTCGAAATTTAACAAATAAATACTAATTATGAAAGCATTTATGAAATTTGTAAATTTGTTTGTTATTCTGTTGTTAAAATGGCACTCCATTTGATAAAGAGCACATTGTGACTTGTTTAGGACTCAAAACTCAAAGTTTAGGACCTGGGGGCATGATTTGGGACTTGTGAGTCTTGACTTGGGACTTGGGACCTGAGTGCGAAGACTTGAGACATGTTTGTGACTTGTAAAACAATGACTTGTTCATGCCTCTGGATTTGTATCTGCTGTAAGTTATGCCCAGAACTGTCTCTTCAGACTGTGAGGCATCTTATGTTCTTGCTTGAGTCTGTACTTTTTCTAAGTTACCATCTCAGCACCAAAGACACCAAAACACCATGTTGTTCATTTGCTCACATTTTTTGTAGCTGCTGACTGAAGTGAATTTAAATCTGACACAAGATCAGATCACTGGAGATATCACATCCCTTTCATCTCAAGCTCAATAAAGAGGTGATTCCCCCCTGTGTTCACCAGCCAAAAGCCAAATATATGTTGGGCTAAAAACTCCATTAAAGAAACCCTAATTTGAAGTGAAAAAGCTGGAGAGGGCAGATGGACTTCAAGGCTGTCTTAGCTCCCCCGTTCACTCCCGTTGGCAGCTAACAGGCTGGAGTAATTGGGATGTGGATAGGACAGTGATCAAACGAAACCTTCACACCTCCATCACACTTAATGAAAGCTCAACAAGCAAATACAGAACTGCCAAGTGCTTTGTAGTCCCTCGGCTGCAAGAGTATATGTGTTTGAATGCGCCTGCATGTCTGTATTTGTCTGCAGAGATGTGTTTGTATGTGTGTCTGAGTGTGTGAATGTGTGGCTGTACATATCCGCCGTGATTGCTTGTGTTATTTTTAAGGCAATTATTTTGGTTTTTGGCCGCGTCAGTCAATCCGGCATTATCCGCTCTGACACGAAGCGCATTCAGATAAGTCGTCTAATGGCACAGATATAATAAGTCAACACTGAGACAAATTTTTAGATTTCTCCCAGTGTGTGTGTGTGTGTGTGTGTGTGTGTGTGTGTGCTCGTTTTTTTTTTTAGACGATATAATACCTCTGGGGTATTGAATTCAATTATCTACAAAATTACAGAAGAAAACAAAATTCACAATGTGTGGATTTCATGGAAAAGTAATTATTTTTGTCTCTTGGGAGTTTAGACAAAGAACAGATTCCTCAGCATCGTTCTAACACTGTTAGTGCTGCTGTGTGCCTGGAGAGATTGGAAGGAGATGTAGGAAATGGGGAATGAAAACATTGTTGACAGTGGATTACCCAAGCCCTAGTTTGTGCCTGTCATGTAATCATTGTTTTTACATTTGAGACATTTGTGTTGATTATTAAATTAGAGTTCCTTCACTGCAAGAGTCAAAATATGAGCCACTGTCTGCCTCAGTTATATTACAAATGTAATTTACACTTCGGCGACAGTGACAGCATATTTTAAAGACAACTTCAAGCCCTTTGATCTCTAATTGTCATTTTTTCTGGATCAAATTAATTTGCATAATGTGAAAAGAGGTTGTTCCTAATGACAAAGCCCATGTCCCACCTGACTCTACTGACCTTTTTAGCCTCTTTTCGCACATTGTTTTTGTTTAAGAGCACATTTACTGCGGTAAATGTGAGTCAGTGCTCCCTTCAGCATTTTGTCTGTCACTTAATCAATTTGTTCTCAGCAGCAACGGTTGCTGTTTTTAGCAAAAACACATTAATCCACTGTAGGCTACCTGCAGAGCATCCGAATAGGGGCCACCCATTGTTTCCAATGGCTCAACCCAGCTGGCATTGGACATTAATATGACGTCAGATAGACGCTCGTCTCTTATGTCGGACAGACATTCAATTTTGGTTGTTAAGAAAATTGGGTTAAAGATATTTTAAATGTCCAGTGATGGTAGAAATTCATGTGATTAGGACGTTAACATTATGACATTTTGCAGAGGTTGGGTTTTGCTCTTCAACTAAATGTTGTAATTTCATGTCAAGATGACGCTGGCATGAGATATTTGGAAGACACTGGATTTTGGTTACTTAATAGCACACTTAAAACCAACTGAAATGCGTAAGCACCATCTGCCATCTGTATGTATGAGATGTGGCATGGGACGAGATGTTTGGAATACACTGGATTTTGTTTACTTAACAACACTTAAAGCCAGCAAAATATATAAGCACCATCTGTTGTCAGTATTCTACTCTATTCAGTATTCTTTTCTCATTGACGTTGGTATTAGATAAACTGACACTGAATTTGGTGACCCAACGTCACAACATAATTCAACCAAATATCAACATTTGACAACATTGGTGTCGTTAGATGTTGCTGTGCTAATCCTGAAGCCCTAGTAGTCCAAAAAATGAAAACATGAGTGCAATGCCATTCTCCCAAACTAATGCTCATAGCTTATTATCTTCCTCTTATTGGTTTATACTTGTTGCTTTCATTGATGAGGTTGGTGAGGTTTAGGCATGAGGAGTGAGTCTGCTTAGGGTAAGACTATCAGGGTAAGTCTGTGAGAGGCAGAGTTGGGTGGGTCATGTTAGGAGAGCACAATGACATCATTCTGCATAATAATTAGCCACATGCTATCTGAGTGTGCAGCATATTTTTGGAAAACAGCAGTAATGTAATGTAATAAGTAATGTCCATGTGTTTTCAGGATAACGGAATGTAGACTGTAGATTTTTGAAGAATTGGAACAATGGCATGACATCCAGCAAACAGGAGACAAAGTTAGCAACCAGCTAACAACAAGAAGCTAAAGAGACAGAAATAGAGCTAAAAAGAGAGTTACAGTAATATTGGACTTACATTCATCAGGTGGACAGAGGAACAAACTCCAAATGAAGGCTAATGTTGCTCAGTTTCTGCTCCATGTGTAAATAGGCAGTTACCAAAACATTAGCCATAATTAGTTTTAAAAGCAAGCATTCATCAGTGCTTTGTTTTTCTGGTTGTTATAAAGTTCCTTTTCCTTCTACAGGCCCCAGAAAAACTGAACATGTTGAGCTTTACACATGGGTTTACAAATTGGATTTTACTGTACCCTGGATGTATTTTTTGTTGTAGCAGAAAAGAGGCATATTTAAGGATTTTGAAAATGGCTTCAAATCAGTGGTAAATGTTGTCAGACAATCTGCTGGGTCCCCTGAAGTTCTGACTTCAATTTAGTTTTGCTAAACTGACTTGTATCTGTGACTTGAATATAATCGCCACTTCACAAATGACAAAGGTACAGAAAAGAGCCAGATTATCTCTTGTTTGTGTGTTTCGGTGTAGCTCTTGACTCATTTGACCTGCGTCTCTCGACAACACAGCTCCATCAGCACTGCTCCAGAGGGACTAAAGGCGGTAATAACCAGTGTGGTGTCGCAGCTGTCACACTGTATCTATCTACATAAGTGCGTGCCTGCTTGTTTGTGTGTTTTCTGTACGTATTAATTTGTATGTTTGTCTCTGCATGCCTGATCTCACACTTGGGCGACACTGAGAAACACTTTATGTCACACACAGTTCGGGCATTAAGTCTTTCCTGCTGCACTGCACCACCATCTGTTTCCAAACCCGCTCCCAGTGTCGACATGTGTTCAAGTGTCACATACTGTCGCTCCTGCAGTCACAATGTCTCCCAACTCCCCAGTCTGTAGAGGAAGCAGTGTGGATGATATGACAATGAGCTCTGGTTATGAACTGGATGAGTTGCTCTGAGATATCTGTAAAAATACGACACCTGTCGAATGATTGGTACCATAAAATTTAAGTTCACTTTTATTTGTTTTCTTAAAGGATCTGTAGGAATAAAACAATATATCAATATAATTTGTTGTAATAAAGCATTCGGGTGACCATGTAAACAGGATTTGATGGTTGTACTATTCAAACTGTTATATTACGGTGCAGTTGCCATAAATCAGTAGTGACGTGTTGATCATTTCGGTTTCAGGCCAGTAGTGATGACTTACTTTCTCCCTCCCCCTCCCTAAAAGAGATAAACATGTTGAAAGTAAATTTACAATCAACCTTTTAACCCATTCCATTATTTTCCATCACCAGAAAACCTCTGAAAGCTTAGTTTTATTAGTATTGGAAGAGCAGCTCCCTCTACTTGTTTTTCTGCCCAGTGCAACCTGGATGCTCATACATTGTATGACAATCTTCTTATCTCTTACAGTCTTGTCTATTTATGCAATGCCTCAAAATACCAACACATTCTCACTCCCAGCTCATCAAATACTGATTCTTGGTGCTCTAGTCAATGAATGCCACTTACATACATTGTGTCTTTTCAAAATAAACTTTCATTTTTACAGGAAATGTAGTTTCCACTCATTAAATGCATACAGTCTCTTTAAAATATACTGAGAACATAGGGGGGAAAAAACACTTCGTTTTTAGCTTATCTTCCTTAGGTTTAGGCAACAAAAGGTAAAATAAGTATATTTTTTGCTAACAGAATGTAACATCACGTGAAATATGTCACATACATTACATGGTGTATGTCACTTGCACAGCATGCTATTACTAGTACACCACATTTTTATTGAAATAAGTCAATTGACTTGGTTTCACACTGGGAATGAACCGGAGCCTTCCAAGTGCAAGTCCAAAAGTTTGTTTGACCCATCCACCTCCTCCCACCTGCCCTCCATGAACTGTCTTGCTCTGTATATAACAGCAGTTGCTCAGAGCGTCAAAAAATGACGCCACCCATTGCGTCTCATACTGCCGCAAAAGGGTTCCTAAGTGTGTCCGTTTCTGATGCCAAGGACCACTGACCCAGCCTCAGTAGGCCTATTTGATGAGTTTGGAATGAGACCAGTTTGGAAATACCTGCAGCAGTTATCCATTGATACCTAAAAGACCATCCTCTCACACTGAAACAGTTCAACCTTCATTTCGTAAAATCTGTCATCATCTTCTCACTGGATTGTCTCATCATAAAATTCATTGTTTAACACTGTATTGTGAAACTGTGACTCAGCCACAGATATCCTTTACCAACTACTTCAGCTACAATGCAGGTCCCCAGTTGTGTTTATTCGATGATAATGAGTTTGATGTGTTTAGCTAATTTGAACAACTGTGTTCCCTCTCTGAGGTCAACCAGTATCATATTTTGTTAGCTGCTCATTAACTTTGTGACACATACTTTCTGCATCAACATGTAACTGTTATTTATCCTCTATATTCAGTCTCTCTAAATAGCATCACTTTTAATTGTGATGCTTTGTGGTAACTGAATGGCAAAGCTCTATCATCAGACCTCTCAAGCATGTGAGGCACTACCAGGAAGAATGTTGATGACTCATCTTGCTCTCAAGGGTATATACTAATTTTGCATCCAATGAAATGCTTATAATATAGACAAAAGCCTACCATTGGGATGCATCAGCTTCATTGCTGGGATGAGCGTGTGTCTCTTCCTAGCAGCACTGCCAGCTTCGGATCTCAGCTCAAACATGTATGGCCTCACTCCAAAAAATGACTTCATCATGGTTGTCTTCTTCATCTCCATCTGATTTATTGCTAAAATGTACATTCAGCATTATAGGCTACTGTAAACGGCTATCGATATCCACAAGTCCCTCCTGTTTTTACAGGAAACATAAATATATGGAGTCAAATAGCATTCTGCTAGCTGATTCATCGAAACTTTAAGGAACATTTTTGGCTGCATACAACATTGTGGATGCTGTTCCCATGTGTCTACTTGCAATTAGATGCTATGGTAAAAGTAAAGGCGGAGAAAAGATCAAAAAAGAAAAGATCAATAGCTGGTCTAACCAAACTAAACACTGTTTAGTTGTCCCCCCACACTATTGTGTTAAATTACTGCATGTGTCACCTTTGACACCTTTGAGTCTGTCATATTATTTATAAAAATGCAGTTCCTTATATTCCAAGAATAACAAACATTTTGAGTGAACAGGTGTAGTCAGACGTGATGTTTCTGTAGAAGTCAGACTTCTTGATTCATACCGACTGCTTCACTTTCACTGCACTGCCAAGGGGAACAGATTGAGTGAGAAAGTTTTTCTCTCATTTTAGCAGAGTGAGGTTACAAAAAAAGAACTGGTATCTAGCTTGCTGAGCTGACAGTAGAGTTTCCCCTTTAAAAGATATCTGTGTCACTTTCTAATAAGATGTTTGTACACTCAGTTACCCGTTTATTACATGTAGGTACACCTACAGTAGCTAAAACTAATAAAATGGAATACAAGAAATTGCAAGAAATCCTGCCATGATCCTGCCATGATGATAGTTAAAACATTTAATGATTTAGAGAACTGCTTCTTCAACTTAATGGCCATTTTGGAGGATATAGTCTGATGTGCTGTTGTACTGTGTTGTACTTAAAGCTACAGTTGGTAACTTTTATAAAGAATAACTGTCACAGTTGCTGAACTGTCACTACATCCTGAAAGTAGTACATGAGACAGATTATCTGTTAAATAATAATGTTCCTCTGCCTCCTCCTAGTGCTCCTAATGGCATTTGGAAGAATCCACAGTGGCTGATTGAAAGCAACCAATCAGAGCCAAGCAGTCTCTAGCGTCAACTATTGCTCATGCACATCTTCCACTTCCAACAATAGCGTACATAGCAAAGACAGGTAAGATGACAAATGAAAAAAGGCTTGCTTTTACTTTCACTCTCACAGAAGAGGAGTGATGTCTAAAAATAGGTATCAGTTAGGATCATCTTTTGGGTTGTTCACACTTCCTAACAAGCCATTAAGTCTGCAGTTACAAATGCTATTAAGTTATCAATGAGGTAATGAACTGAGTTCTTTAAGACATTCTGCAGCACTCCTCCAGATGGTAAATGTCCTCACGGTCCATTGGAGGAGATTTTCTCCAACAAGCAATGTAGCAGTACAAAAGTTGTCCCTATTGACTGTATAAAGCAATGTTAAATAATTAACCTTTGATAAACACATTAGTAACTATCTTTAAACCGTATATAAAGGGTTCCTTATTAGAAATTGGTACCAAGATATCAAATCCTGTCTATAGTGCAATGTTCAAGAAAAGACTGATGCAGGAGAAATACATGAAGGATACAGGAGTGTGTGGCAGGCAGGAGACTCTATGATGGAGGTGTGTGTGTTTGTGTGTGTGTGTGTGTATACGCACTGCCTCCTGGGAGTTTCCCTCCCCACTCAGCAGTAATGAGCTGTGCAGGCAACATTTTGCTTATAGGCCCATAAACAACGTACTTATTAAGATGGAAGTCGCCGCAGGCAACCCAGGCTAATTCGGATACATATGCGTGGAGTGAGTGCTTTCGGAGGAGCGTGTGTGTGTGTGTGGAGGCGGGGGGGCGGGGTCTAAGTCAATCAGGCTGTACACAGAGGGAGAAGGATGATAGACAGAAAAGGCTGGAGAGGATTTGCGCCCATATTCGGTGTGACTACTGAATACAGAGAAAGAAAGAGGTATACTGTGTATTAAGGGGAGGGGGGTAGAGAAGGAAAGGGTTAACAGAGAGTGAGATGTACAGAAGAAGTGAGAAACAGAAGGACAGCAACAAAAAAATGAGACAGGTAGACTCAGACTATTTGGAGGACAGAGCGAGGAAGGTAAAATGTAATGAACGACACAGATAAACTGAACAAATCGGACATTGAGACAGAAAAAGAACTAGTGGGAGAGCAGACGAAGGGAGAGATTAAAATAGAGAGTGAGTGAGTCAGACATGGAAAGAGAGACAGAGGGAAAGACTGAGTCACAAAGATAAAGACAGAGAGAAAAAGTGAAGCATATGGAGAAGAAGTCACACAGAGAGAAAGTGGGAGAGAAAGAAAGACTGTGACACAAGGACAGAGACAGGGAATACAAACTGAACAGGGGAGAGGAAGAAACAAGCAATCAGATGGAATATGAGACAGAGACTCAATAATAGTGAGAGAGAAAGTAAAAGTGAAAGCAAGGAGAAAACGGGGAAGGGGGGAGATGGAGAGAGAAGGGGCATGACTGTATCTGGGGACAGATAGTGAAAGCATTAAAAAAGTGTGGGGGGAGAAACCCAGGGTATAAGCATGACATGATTAAGTCTGATATCTTGGGAAAAATGTAAGACGGTCACAGAGGAAGACAAGAAGAAAGAGTAACAGAAGAAGATGATGATAAGGGGGAGTGAAAAGGTAAGGAAGTAAGAAGAGAGACAAGTTAGATGGAGGGAATGCATGTGTTTACATGTGCGCCATCCGACAGTTATCTGTTTGTGTACATTACCATTGTATCCTGGGTTTAGAAATCTGGTTAAAGGGGACCTACTGTGCTCATTTTCAGGTTCAAAATTCTGTTCTCTGTTCCTGCTAGAACTTGTATACTTGCTTTCATGTTCAAAAAACACTTTATTTTTCTCAAACGGTCTGTCTGAAGATACCTGTGTTCACCCTCTGTCTGAAACGCTCCATTTTAGCACCTTTCTCTTTAAGCTCCCCTCCCAAAAAAGCCCAGTCTGCTCTGACTGGCCAAGTTTCTAGATCTTCTGCATCTGCACTTATGGCCTCTCTACACCATTACAGCATTTTTTATCCCGAAAAGTCAGCAATAAAAGCTTCTAAACCAAAATCTTCACAACTGAACTTGCTCCAGCAGGAATATGATCCGAAACTGGCGAGAAGTTAACATCTGCAACCAAGATTACATGTTTCTCTGATGTTGACATGTAGCTATGAAGCAGTGTACAAATGTAAACACTTGCAGCAGTGTGTCTGGAGCAGATGATCATATAAGGAAATCCATCCCAAGATGACTTCAGCTTGTGTTGAATGTAGGAAAAAACAGTTGGAAACAGTCTGAAGCCTGAGGTTTTTTGTACAGGGATTACTTTTGCATATGTTTACTTAATTATTATTAAACTTTGGCCACCTTTAACATGAGTATCCAACATTCTAACATTATCTATATATATGTATGACAGAAAATAAGGAAATCCATAATGGGTCCTTGTCCTGGTTTTGAGAAATCCAAATACACTACTGTAGGTTAAGTAATCTAATAAAACAGATGGAGAAGCTACATCTGACAGATTAGTGCAGAAAGCAAAGTTCAGGGAGCCAAAAACCAGAATGGACTCATCATTAACTGCTGATGTGACAGAAATGACAGCTTTGGTAGAAGTTCAACGGCAAAGACATGACTGCGCTGCCACAGAATGATTGGACATTAGGATAATGTTAGCATCAGATACACAGGGAGGTGAATGACCAGGTCATATCCAGAATATGATCTAAACCAGAATTAGACTCAGAGCCAAGATGTAAACCTACTAAATTAAAATAAAAGGGGAAAAAGGAATAGGAAGACAGAGAATGGAAATTGAGAATATAATGGGACAAATCGTGAGAGGGTTCACGCGATTCAAATGTATCACTCAGTTAAATGATTGTTAATGGTTATCAGCCTTATTTATTTGTTAGATGGGTCCTGCTACGTGGACTAGTAGGTTCGGCACAAGATTATCAGCCCATTAAATAGCCGTGAAGTGTAAAGCAGTCAGGATGAGAGTCAGCACCTCCAAATCTGAGGCCATTGTTCTCTGACGGAAACCAGTCGATTGCCCTCTCTGGGTTGGGAGAGAGTTACTGCCTCTAGTGAGAGAGTTCAAGTATCTCGGGGTCTTGTTCAAGAGTGAGGGTAGAATGGAACATGAGATGGATTGGGGGTTTGGTGCGGCTTCTGCAGTGATGCGGACGCTGCGCCGGACCGTCATGGTGAAAAAGGAGCTGAGCTGGAAGGTGAAGCTTTTGATTTACTGGTACGTCTCAACCCTCACCTATGGTCATGAGCTATGGGGAGTGACCCAAAGAATGAGATCACGGATACAGCAGCTAAGATTAGTTTCCTTCATAGGGTGGCTGGGCTCAGCCTTAGAGAAAAGGTAAGGAGCTAAGACATGCGGAGGGAGCTCGGAGTAGAGCCGCTGCTCCTTCGTGGCAAAAGGGGTCAGTTGAAGTGGTTCAGGCATCTGAAAAAGATGCCTCCTGGGTGCCTCCCACTGGAGGTTTTCCAGGCACGTCCCACTGGTAGGAGGCCCCAGGGCAGATCCAGAACACACTGGAGGGATTACATATCTCATCTGGCCTGGGAACACCTTGGGGTCCCCCCAGGAGGAAGTGGAAAGTGTGGCTGGGGAGAGGAATGTCCAGGGTGCTTTGCTTTGCTTTGCCTGCTGTCCCCATGACCCAGGCCCAGATAAGAGGATGAAAATGGATGGATGGATGGATGGATGGATGGATAAATAGCCATGTTTAACCTATGTGCAATGAAGAAATTCAGTTGGCATGAGGCTTCTATAAAGAGTGAGGTAATGGGTATGGTGGATGGGTCTAAGAAACACAGACTTTCGATTAGGAGACCAGGGTTTATGTCCCATGTAAAAGCAGAAGGCAATGTTGAGTTATTTCAACTACCTGAAGTATTTCCCGTGATGCACCCCAGAGGAAAATTTTGCAGCTCACAATAGATTGATAGAGATTGCTAAATTCGGATTATTTCTTCTAAACCCTCTTTTTGGAGAAATGAGGAACAAAAAAATAAAATACCAGGAGTTCTTTGGCTGTGCTTACAGGCTTTTCAGAGGTCTTGCAATTCTGAGAACAGATAAAGTACTCAGAGTTGAGACTTGAATTTGATCACTAAGACAAATTTCTGAAATTGCGCAGGCTCATTTATAAGCCGATCAAGTTTTCTTTTGGATCTTAGTGTCATCTCAAGAGCTGATTGTTTCAGACAAATAAAGGTTACTGCAGTGAGAGAAGAAAAAGAGCATTTTACGAACTTGAATTTGGATCAGACTAAGACAAGAGGAAGGCTATTTCTCAGGGGCTGAATTTAAGAAGTATGAGAAAATGGTTCAAATCTCATATTAATGTCACATTGGGCTCAGTTATGTCTACGAGAAATAGACTGGATGAAGAAGAGATTTTATCATGAATTTTACTTTCCTCTGGGACATCACTTAACATTACATTGGTAACAAATGGACTAATTTTAAGCCAAACCATGATGTTTTTCGAAATCTAGCCCTGTTGTATTGGCTGAAAGAAAAGAAAGAAAAACAAGGTAAAATGAAGGACAGTCAAAAAGAGACAAATGGAATCCCAGTGAGAGAAATCCTAAATAAAAGAAAGAATTTAAGACATGAAAATACACAGCAGGAGGTGCATGTGTGTCTGTGTGTGCATGCATGAAAGTGGAGTGGACTTTAATAAATAATACCACTGAGATCAAAGCTAGCACAAATGGACATGTATGTAGAAGTCCTCCGACTCGCCTTAGGTCCCCATTAGCCTCTGGGTTTTGTTTTGTTTTTTCTTTCCCTCAAGGCAGCGCTCGACTGGAGTTAATAGTGTTAGTGTGTGTGTTTTCATGTGTGTGCGTTGGTGGAGTGTTCGAGCAGCTGTCCGGCAGAGTCAAATTGGTGAAATGAAATTTCTCTTTTTAAGCACTGAAATGTCACAGGAGGGTGATTTGCGTCTGCTGGGTGAGATAGTGCAGGATGTCGGCTGCTGACTGGTAACAACTCAACACAACAAAAAGGACAGAAGCGTGTGTGTGTGTGTGTGTGTGTGCGTGTATGTCTGAAGGTGATCAGTGGCTTTTCAGAAGAAGATCAAGAGGATATCTTCATTCATCCTCAAACTATTTGTTGTTTACTTTTCTTCTTGGCATGTTTACCCATCACACTATCACTACACACACTTACACATACATCTGCATGTTAACACCCACTTTTGTATATGCATTAACCAGTACAACCTACGCTGATAGTAACACACACACACAAACAAACAAGGTCACACATACACCTTCTGTCATGCACCAAACACTCAAAAACATGAAAACTCATGTTCACAATTGCACTCTTTGTTTCTCTTTCATAACCACTCACACCTTACCACACAAGCATACACACATACACACACGCATCAGCAAATAGCCACATGTATGCATATTTATGAAAACAACTGTGGACAGGTAAAGATAAACACATCTTGCTGTGTGGACATTTGCTTACTTGCATAAACAGGACTTAATATGCAAATACATGCACAAATGCAAATGATTAAGCAGTCACCCATACACAGTCACACACAAACACACATGTATAAAGTGAACACAAGCTCATGTGCAGCACATGCATGAGAGCATCGCTGAAAACAGGGTGTCCGTCCACAGAACGCAGTCACACATAGATATATTTACTCAGTGACACAGTCATGCACATGCTGCTGCTGCCATATGCTATCTCTCTCACACACAAATACACTCGCAGAGTGAGAAGACAGACCTTCCTCTCTCCAACACGTTCACATGTGTGCAGTTGCCAAGCTTGTTTCCATGGAAACCTGGGGGGAAAGGTGTTAATGAAAGACTTTGTGATTGTGTAAGCACCACGAAATGTTCACCTGTACCTGTATCCACAGCAGCACGGCGAACGGGAATACTCTCTGCGTTAAGTGCATCAGCTGTTTTTCACATTACTGAGGGAGACAAACTACAGCTGAATCCATATTTATATCTTTAGTAAATAAACAGGAGAAAGCTGAGGATATCATTATATGAGGAGTGCTTCATATGCCACTTCTGGGCAAATTGGTAACAAGTAACATTACTCTGTTTTGGGCAGGCTATTGATCCAAAGTAGGTCTATGTGAATATACTGAATAGCACTGTGGCAAGTGACCACTCATAGATTCAATATGATGTGCATTTTGAAACTTAGTAGTGTCTCAATTCTCAAAAACAAAACAACTTTTGTCATATTTGCTGAAACTGGCACGATATTTACACATTACTAAATAAGACCCAAAAAAAAAGCCATCTCCATTTTATTTCCATGCAGCACTTCTGTATGTGTGTTGTTTGTTACAGTTGAGGTGGTTTAGGCATCTGATTAGTATGCTTTCTGGGCGCCTACCTTTAGAGGTTTTCCGGGCACATCCAACTGGTGGGAGACCCTTGGGTTTGACTCAGAACACGCTGGAGGGATTACATATCTCATCTGGCCTGGGAACACCTCAGGGTCCCCCAGGAGGAACTGGAAAATGTTGCTGGGGAGAGGGAAGTCTGGAAAGCCTTGCTTAGGCCTGCTGCCCCGTGACCCGGCCCTGGATAAGCGGAGGATGATGGACAGATGGACGGACAGACGGTAAGATGGATGGATGGATCTTACCCCATAGTTCTAATATTTCATTATTACCTGTGTAGTACTTCAAATGTAATTTCTATAAAACTGTGCCCACCAACTTGAGTTAGCTTTATTTGTTGTACTGTGGGTCATGCAGAAGTCACAGATCAGTCCCCACACACACCCTGCAAGGCTCTGGTCTGACCACTCATAGTCCTGCCTGGTAAGACTCTATTGTAGCATTGTCACTGAATAAAAAGTGAACTGATGTGTTTCATCGCACCTTCCAAAATGCCAATTCTGCATCTTTCCCTTAAGTGAGGTTTGCTGGATTTTCAAAGCTAAGATATTTGTCATTTGTAATATTTATCCCTCGTCGACCAAACACCTTCTAGTATACGCACTTAATTCCAGATGAAATAAATTCTTGAAATGGACATTTTTTTCCAGTGTGGGTTTCAGCTCTGGAGGAGGGTGTTCAGTGAAGCTGCGAACCCCTTCAGCCTCTTTTTTTTTTTTTTTTTACCTTCCTTTTTTCCAGGTGAGTGAGCGTCAGGGGAGATAAGCCTGTCACCGTTTCCCTCCAGACTGAAGCACAGGGAGCACATCTCAAACAGCGGGACGACTGGCCAACAGCGATAGCCGGCCAACATCTCCATGAGACGGGTGAGGCGGGGGAGGTGGGGGGGAAGCAGGGAGAGACGCATCAAAAACCTGGCATACTTTCACAGGAGCTGAGGCACTCGGCAGACCTATCTGTGACAGAGCCCGAGTAATTGTTTTGCTTCCAAACGAGATTCACTTTGTTGTTGGTGCAGAGAGGGAAAAAACAGATGATTGATGGAACTAAGTAGTGAGTGATGGTGAATTTGAATGAGAGGCTTCACCAGAGAATGGAGGCTGAATTTCAGTATAAGCAGCCATTTGTACGCGCTGTGTCAGGGCTTGTCACACACTGTGCACCTCCTGTATCTCCTCAACAGGCACACACTGGTTTTATCCTATTACATACAACAAAAAATACAAGATAGAGGGACTTCTATCAGACAATTATCAAACTTTATCCCTATAGATATTTTGGTTTCTTTTTGCGCTGGTGGACAATTTTGCATTGGGTTAAATTTTATTTTATGATATTCTTGTTTCAAGTGTTAAAGAATTTCTACATTTAATGCTTTTTGAGGATAAGATTAAATACTGAGAGAGATGCTGACAAACTGATAGGTAAGTGTGGTTTCAAACTAGTCACTGGTGGCTTGAGATATAATTGCCATGCAGACAGTGTATGAATAAAAGTAAAAAAAAAAAATATTGGTTTGCTTGTCATTCTTTTTTTTAAGTCCCCATTAACCAAAATATCCTCAGCTTCCAAATATTTTCTTTCTCTCCGAAAATGTCCCCACATTTCAAAAATGTCTCCACTTTCCAAAATACTCTACCTTCTTTAAAATGTCCTTTATTTACAAAAAAAGTTCCCACTTTTTCAAAAACGCCCCCACTTTTCGAAATGTTTTCACTTTCTAAACAAGTCCTAACTTTACAAAAAAGTCCCCACTTTCTCGAAAACATCCCCATTTTCCAAAATGTCTTCTGGTCCCAAAGATGTCCGCACTTGTCGCAATACTACAGTGAAGAATATAAGTTTAAGTACTGCATTCAAACTCTTATTTAACTAAAAGTACATAAGTATCATCCAAAATATTAAGAACCAAAAGTAAACATACTCATTATGCAGAATGTCGCATTTAAGACCTAAACTTTAATGTTGCAGCTGGTAAAGCTAATTTTAATTATTATATGATGCGGATTAGGGCAATCCTTAATGTTATGTCATAATCAGTGTTGGGCACTAGTAAAAATTTTACTTTTTCCAGTAACAAGTAATGTAACTAATTATTAATAAAATTTCAGCAGTAATATTACAGTTACACCAAAACCAAACAACTAATTTCAGCATTACTTTTGTAATCAACCCACTGTTAACTTGAATTACAACAATAACTTCAGCAGATTCTTTTTCCGAATTGTTGTACTGCACTGGCACACCACAAGGCAGCAAGCTAGTTTGAAAGATGGAAATGCTTACCTTAGATGACAAGAACACTGTTGCTGCAGGTAGTTGGACTAAAACCATGCAAAATACACATCCTTAAACATCTGGTCTGAAACATCTACTATGACCGACAGCACAACAATGTGAAGCTTCAGGAAATACACCCCACCAAAGGGGAGCTTTCCTTGGCTGCAGAGGTCTGCTGTAGCCCTGCACTGACTAAACAACCAAACTGGATTTTAATGGTGGACAGCTGCAGCTACGAAGAGGTTATGAAGCTTGAGGCTGGATATGTGGGGGAGGAAATGTTGCTTCATGAGTGACACTCCGTCTTTCAGGAAGAACTTTGGGAAAATATCGGTCACAGGCGACAGCAGACCACCAGATAGAAGGGGGAAAAAAGTATTTGCAAACTATCTAGCCATATCTACACTTACCAGCAATAATTTTGGTGGGATTCGCAATTACCAATTTTATGGGGTGTAACAGAAAAGTAATATAACGAATATATAATTTAGTTTTATATTTATATATGTTATATTAATGATCTAAATTTGCAGTCAGATTTGCATTAAATAAAGCTGCCAAATAAATGTAGTGGCATACAAAATACAATATTTGTCTCTGCGATGTAGTGAAGTAGAGGTATAAAGTAGCATAAAATGGGAATACTCAAGTGAGCTACAAATACCTCGTGTACAGTACTTGAGTAAATGTACTTAGTAACATTCCACAATGTTTAAAAATGTCCTCGCTTACAAAAGGCCTCTGTCGCAACATTTCAGGTCTAACACTCAAATCGCTCCTCACTAAAAAGTCAGTACAAGGGCACACACCTAAACCTTGCTTTCTTTCATACACTCAAGCCCAAATGCACACTTCAAATGTCTCCCCTTCCTGCACATGCACACACACTTCTCTCTGTCACGCACAGACATACACACATAATTCCCCATGCACCTCCACACCATGCGTACAGTGCCGTCGGGGCTAATAAACGTTCTCGGGGTTAATTATGCGTGCTGCCCATTAGATGGCCGTCCAGGTCAGAGCCAACATGTGTAATTTCCCCGACGTTTATGAATGGAGGCCAACAACCCACCAGAGGCTCATGGGAAGCAGGTGGCTGCTGGACGCTGGCTCTCCAACAGGCAACAGGGGGCTTGTTCAGACTCGGCAGCATTTTGAAATGGTCAGGCACTACGGCCAGGAGTTTCATCTCCAAATGACACACCTGAACTGTGAAAGAGAGGGAAACTTCCTCAAATGTCACATTTTGGAGGGCAAAAATGTAAACGTTGAAGTGTTCCAGAGTTTAAATCATCTGTATTTTCTGACTTTCTGTACGGGAGGAATCTGCAATTTTCTCATATCGCAACCTCAGCTGGTACAGTATATTCTGCGAGTGAACCACTTTGGCTGGTAACCACTTGTCGTTTCACCATTACTTTGTTCAGTAGAGTATGAAAAGGGTAATTTTCTGCCTTATTTAAAAAGTGGTGAGTGTGATCTGCTCTCCTAGCTTACCCTGACCCACGGAATCTATAAAGGGAAGAAAAGTCAGATATGTCGGAGCTGTAAATGTGAATGTTAATTGGAGTCAAACTGTAAAACCTGCAGCACAAATTTTTTTTGTAGCAGATAGAAAGTCTGTACTGTACCCTGCTGCCCGAGTTTGAACTATATTCTTTAGCAGTGATGCTGATGGTCATTTGTTAGCTGGTAAACGAGTCACTTTGGGTTATAGGGATCCATTTGGAGTTATATTTGCTGAAATGTTTGTCTGAAATCCACCACAAACCAAAGTCTTGGTCTCCATGCTCTCCTAATCCTTGTTTCCATCAGCAGTAAGCAGCAGTATACAGAAAATTAGCTTTAATAGACCAATTAGCAGCTGAGGAGCCAGATATTCCTCTCAGTAGGTGGTGGATACCAAAACACAGAGCAAAAAAATGAGAATACATATCAGTTTTATATCCACCTGGTGGTTGGAAACACAACTTTAAATGAAACCTGACATTGCTCTGTGTTTGCTGGATTTGTACATAGACAACTGTTTGCTAAGACATTTACTATAGGGAAAAAGAGAGGCAAAATTAGCAATGTTTTGGGCTCCCCCCAAAAGATTGGGAAAAAGGGCCCCTTGATAGAAACTCATATTGGTGTATTTTGCAATGACAACTATAAACCCCCTTAAAGGCCGTTTCTTACCATTGTGTTGCGAAAATGCGGTGTTTAAATATGGAAAACACACGTCTAAATTTTCCACAACACCTATACACACCTGGCCCAGTACAAATTATCTACATTGCCGTGTGCCTGTCCATGGCACACAACAAAAAAGAGAATGTTATTCCGAAAATAAACGCCCATTGCCCCAAAGTCCTGTTTCTCTGAAAAATACACTCTCACTGCAGTTACAAAGATTCATGGCCTGCAATCAGCCGTCCCTGCCTACTAATGTTTCACACCCTCTTTCCCCCAATTGATTGAAGCACGTGTATATTATGTATGGCTACTATCTGGTAATTTATCAGCTACATCGCTCAGCTGATCCAAACGTCAGACCTGCAATCTGACAAACAATTACCCAACTACCAAAAAGTACCTTGTTCTTCTTAGGGAGCACCACCATTATAATATAACTGCTGTATGGAACAATAAATATTGTCAACCAAGAAAGACGGATTGTTTGATTAAGGACAACAGAGTAGCACCCGGTGGTCCGATGATGTCATTCTGCATAAAAATTAGCTGCGTGCTATGTTTGCCACACTCACTGAACAATATGTCATGTTAGCAAGGGCATATTAGCTACATTAGCATCTTCACTGTATCAGCTGAAGCAGAAACCAGATTGATTAAACATTTTGGCAGCAAGCTAGCTATGAACCTGGACGTATGACATCAGTTAAAACAAATGATTTAACTGGTCAAACATATACCTTAACAGGCAGAAATCTGTATGTCATTTTTTTCTGTGCACAAATGTTCATCAGGCTTGTGCAAACAGTCATAATAACCCACAAAATCTGTTTTTATACATTTCGGTGCAGATTTTTTGAAAGAAAATTTATGCTTGGTGTAAAACAAATATTAACCTCCCATAAAGGCTCCATACAGTACATCACTGCTACCCCCCTAGAAAAACTCCACATGGGGCACCTTCTAGCTACTATATGACCTTGATGGCCCGCCAGAGTCTAGGATTGCCACTGGCGAAGGTATGTCATGGTTGTGTTTACAGCTTGTTCCATTGCCTCTAAATGGCCAAAAACAAGAACTTGTTATTGCTTTTACCTGCAACTTTTAATGGAAGACATGAGATTATGCAGCCTTTAGTTGTTGTAAGTGCTGGTGGTGTGTCAAGGAAGACAAAAGGTCTGTTATCAGCTTGAGTCTTATGGGGTGTAATCCATATCAGTGATTTTTCCCATGTAAAAAAATTCCAATAAATCAACCAATGACATTATGACATTATGACAGACAGTAGGAAAAATGACCTTTGTCAGCTGTGTTGTTTATCATTACCTCAGTGTACATGATGTATGCAGGTGTGACGCAGTGTGAGCCATAAATCTATTTACACTCAACAACCTGTGTGTTACCTGTTGACTGAACCAGGCTAATGAATGATCTATGAGCTCAGCGGCAATGAGAACACCAGCACAAAGAGCTTATATCACAACACATGACCTCCTCATACACACACACATGCACACACATACACACACACTATTACAGCAATGCTCCTCTTTAAGGTGCAAATGCAAATTAAGTTGCTGTGTGTTTGGCTCTCCCCCTACCACCACTCTTTTTTTATGACAGTCTTTTTTTTCGTGGCCTCATTGGGGAAAGCCAATGAGGTTTTACATCACCCACCCTTCAGTACCACTACCACCACCTCCACTCGCACTTCATGTGTTTGTATTTTAACAGCTCTCCCGGCACTACTTCATTATTGAACACTTTCTCTGACATATTTCCTGATCACTTCTACAATCTGGGGACGCCTGCAATTAAAATTGCCACAAGGGAAACACACAAAAAAAGAGATAGAGGAAATCTTTCAACATTTACCATTGCGCCATTTGATGAATATTTCTCTTCCGAGATTGAGTGTCTCAAGAGTTTGGGAAAAAGTAGTGAATAAAACCTTATTTGTACTTTGTACAGTGCTGGGGTTGTTGGGAGGTTGGAGGGAGGGGTAAAAACACACTCTGAGGTGTATTTAGCGATGCTACCAGATGGGACGCCTCACCCACGCATCACCCATTTACACCCATCTAAAAGCAGAGAAGACAACACTGAGGATTGGAGTGCTGTTGAGTACAAAGTGAGGCAGTGAAGGAATCTGTGAGGAGGGTGTGTGTGTATTGAGGGAAACTGTGGGTTTTGACTTTGGAAACCATTTTTTTGGTTGTTGAACACCAGCACCAGACTGTTTGGTCTTCCAAAGAGGTGCACAGTGGCAGAATTATTGCATATTGCCTATGACAGCGATAACGACTCGCCGCATATTGGGATTATACTGCTGTGTGAAGTCTTGGCACCCAGCCTATTAAATATGCATGAATGTTTGAAATGAATTTTGGAGGATTTTTCCCCCCCTCTTCTGCCCCCTCCTCTTCATTGTCAAACTATATAATCATATTCCTGTCTATTAAAATTCGGATGAATAATTTAAATGTATGACAACAGCCAGGCTCTGAAAGAGAATGTTTCTGTTCAGCAGCTGGCAGACAAGGTTGCTTTTGATGAGCGATGCATGCTAAATTGACATTGTTGTGGTGGAAAAAAGGCGAAGCAAAACAATAAAAGAAAAAACAATCCGCCAAAAAAAATTTCAACCCTGTGAAATTCGACGCCACGACTTCAAAAGTGTGACACAGAAACATATTGGCAGATATGAAATATTCAGCAAGGTTACAGCGAGGCTGCAGCAGGTGGAAGCACATTGTTGTGTTGGCAAACACCTGTCAATCTGTGGACGTTTCATAGAGTTTAATTCGAGTCAATGGCTTTATCGGCATGACAGTTGTTGAGAAACAATTCTGCCAAGTGCACAATGTAGGCTACATTTTAACAAACAGAAAAACAATTCTGGGGTTCAAACCAAACACTCAGTGTGTGTGCATATGTGGAGTTTGACAGTGACAGCAGATGAAATAATGTTGTTTTCGTATCAAACAGGAAATTGAAAGCGTCTTCGGTGTTTGTCCTGTCTGAAAACTTCACCAGAACAAAAAGAAAAGAAAAGATATAAAGAGATAAAGAATGTAACATACATACTGAGAATAATGTAAAGGAAAATGGAGGAAAGACAGAATCCTGAAAAGTGTCAAATCATAAGAGATCTGTTTTCAGGGTTCCCTGTTAATTTTGCTGAGTTTGATATATGTATTACGTCTTTCCAAAACGACAATCATGTTTTTACCTAATACATTTCAGAGGAAACAGAATGGATTATGTTCACTGGCTACCTTTTTCCAGCCCACAGTGCTGTGTTGTTATACCACACATTACGCTGCACGCACACTACACATCAGGAAAGTGGTTGGGTTGTGGGCAAACAAAGTGAAGGACTTTAACACCATAGACTGAAGTTTGTGTTCAGTGCACCTGGTGTGGTTGCATTTAGGCAATAAAAAACACTTTCATTAAAGGTCCAGTGTAGGAGATTTAAAGGGATATACTAGCAGAGATGGAAAATAATATGATAAATGTGATTTTTTGATCACTTTAAAATAAGAATCATTGTGTTTTCATTACTTCAGAATGAGTCATTTATATCTACATAGGGAGCAGGTCCTCATGTACGGAGACTGCCATGTTGCACTGCCATGTTTCTACAGTAGCCCAGAGCAGACAAACCAAACACTGGCTCTAGATAGATCCATTCACGTTTTTGTTTCAGCCACTACAGTTAGCAACCCCTCCATCATCAAATGTGGGAAAAACACAGTTTTTTTTTTTTTAAGTGAAACTGCTTTATTTAGTGTTTTTACCGGTTTAAATCACCGCGTCCATTTGTACTGGAGAGGAAAAGACCTCTGCTGATAATCTGGCTCCTGCTGAAAACCTCCTGAACGTTTGGGGTCCGTTGCACAAAAAACCTTAAGTTAAGATTTTTGTTAAAATCCAGGTTAAGATTTCCTCAAAATAAAATCGGTTGCACAAAACTCCCTTAAGTCTTCTACTTGAGGTGTCCTTAAAATGTTCACTTAAGTATTTATGGTTTTGTCCTTGTATTGGTCTTATACTTAAGTGGTCCCTAGACTGTTGCACAAAAGACCTTAGCAACCAAAGCAAGGTAAGAAAAAAAAAAAAAATTTAACATACCTCTGTCTCTATCGTATATATGATAATAAATGAAAAAACAATCTAATACACCTCGAGAAGAGTTGTTCTGTGACCAAGGTACACTTTTGATTTTACACTATTTTCGTTGCTATTTCTTCCTACAATTGTTTTCTGTTTTTTGGTGTTAGGGGATCACATTTACTTTGTAGTATGTGCTTTCTATGATTCCTTCTGAAATATAATCTTTTCCGCCTCTGACCAATATGGTGTTCTTGTCTTCTCTTCTTCTGCCATTTTTTCCCTAACTATAAGCCAACTTTGTGACAGGCATCACAAGCGTGAGTTCAAGCAAACAAACAATCTCCCTGGAAAATTTTTACCACTGCAAAATCTTTTTCAACACACTAAATGAGTTAACATTTTTGTGTTACTAAGGAAACCTTGTAAGGGATTCAATGCAACTGCGTAAGTCCCTTGGCTAAGTAGATCTTTTAGCTCTGTTTTTGGTCTCCGCCACCCTCTGAGGGG
>JAPZEB010000004.1:28908296-28925574 GCA_029783705.1 Chaetodon striatus
TTCAGTGTTCATTGTTCAGGAGGTTTTTAGCAGGAGCTGTATTATTCACAAAGGTCTCTTTCTCTCCAAAACAAATGGACCAGGTGATTTAAACTGGTAAAAACACTGAATAAAGCAGTTTCACGTTACAAACCAGTGTAACTCCAACGCTGCTTGTTGCAGATGGGCCTCTAACTAAGGTGGCCGACATGAAAACCCCAATGGCCCTCTCAAGGAGCCAGTGTTTGGTTTGTCCGCTCTGGGCCACTGTGGAAACATGGAGGTGCAACATGTCAACCTCCATAAACAAGGACCCGCTCCCTTTGTAGATATAAACGGCTCATTTTGAGGTAATGAAAACACACCATGATTCTTATTTTCAGATAACTGAACATACATAGTATATTATATTCCATTTCTGCCAATATATCCCTTTAAATTCTACACACTGGACCTTTAACAAAATTCCTTGCCTTAACTTTAACACTGGCGAACAATATAGATGTGAGAAAATGGACTGTTCACTTTATGCCAATGTCATATCATTTGCAGAGGAGAAACACATCATTTGTGATAACAATTGTAACATGTATGTAAAAATGAAGACTTCTGCAGCAACTACTGCAGTGACAGTCTCACTGGATTCATCAGATTCATTGATTTAAGTTACTGTGTGTATTTTTATTACTATTATCATAGCACCTTTCAAGTTAAAAGTAATCTCTGCGCTGACTTGAGCCTAGTCCATTCTGGCTAAAACCAAAACTTGGAATTTCAAATTCCATTAGTAGCTTGAATAAAGTCAATAAAAACATGAAAGTAGCAAAGGACTTTTTTTTTTTTTGGAAGAACCACTAGAACACGACTGATAGACACAACAATGCTTCCAGTAAAGTAGGTGGCAGGATGTATCCTTAAAAACAATGGCTGCAATCTGCCACAAAAGAAGAGAGAAGATGAATCAACACTGTACAGTTGAAGCAGGAAGTGCCAAGACATTTCCACCACAAATTGGTGCACAAAAAAAAAATCCCTAGCATGCAGAATATGAAGTGTTTGACACTCAAATTGTTCTTGCAGATCCCCTGCTTAATGTGCCCCCTAATAATTAGATGTTGAAAAAGTAAAAGCTACACCCTTGAATAAAATATATTGAGTAATTCCAGCTTTGACAGACTGCATATAAAGAATGCATAATAAACGTGTCATCTTTGTTAATATGTCTGTATCATTTCATTATCGCTGCTCGTACACTTAAAAAAAATCATTCCACACTGTAAGAAGTGCAGTAAAAGGAAGATCATGTGTATTTACCTTCCAGTTTCCATTGGGTTCTATGTTTCGCTGTCCACTAACACTACAGCACACAGTAAAATGCCACACTGTAAAAACTTAGTTAACAAGCATCACTACACTTGCTTGTCAGCACAGTGTATTACATTGACTGAGGCGAAATTCTGAGTTGTTGTATTATTTATTATTGTATTATTCACTGTGTATTATTTAAAACAATAATAGCTTTTAGCTGCTGGGAGATTAGATTAAACTGTGGTATTTACATAGTCTGTATTTGCATACAGAGTTTAGACTTCTGATGGGTGTTAATTGTAGTCATAAAAACATTTCTGATCATTTAACATTAAGTTTATTTTTGTTTTCTTGTAGATACTCTGGCATGAGAATGGGAATCAATCCAATTCAGAATAAACACGGTGGCCTTGCAGCCACCCACTGAGGGGCTATTAGCAGCCAGCAAGCAGCTCAATACTGAACCCACAACACCCGAACAAGAGAATTCACTGCCAATAATGTTCTGAACCCAGTGGCCTCACGTGTTATTGATTCCCCCTTTCACGTAGATACAATGTGTGGTTCACAGGTGCTCAGATGGCTGCATTGTGTATTTTCAAATTTCAACACAGTCCCAACAAAAACAGCAGAGCCTGAGGCTGTGTGTCAGGAGAGCCATCTGAGTCTGAGGTATGAGGGCGAGCGTCCGTCCAGACGATCCATCCAGATTAGTGTCAAACAGTGGATTGACGCTCCGGATTTAACCTCGCAGACATAGGTGACTGTCTGTCTGTGGTGTGGGTGTATCTAGGGAGAGTGTATATCTAGGAAGTACGTGCAAACCTAAGTAACCAGTGTCCATCAGGCTACAGTTTTCAGAAACTATTACTGCTGTGTGCCCTCTGTCTGTGCTCTTTTACTTCTATCTTAGCAAGGACAAGACCTTAAGAGTGGGGACCGTTTTGGAAATCATGGCCAGTTTTCACTTTGAGGGTTCACTTAAGGTAAAAGGATTATTTCAACAAACGTCTGTCTTTTCACTTTTGAAAGTGGTTCTGAAATGTAATTGCATTATTCTTGAGCGACACTTATAATCAGCTAACCTATCTCCATGACAACTGAGCAAACTTCATCTGTTGAAGCAGACTATGAGATGTTGTTGAAAGCTCAGAGTAAGCTGGTAAGTGGACCTTGAGTTAAGATTTATTTTCCAAACTACTGTTTCCAAGGTCTGAATTAAGTCAGTCTGGATTCACAGCAGATACAATGGATGTCCCAGAGGAATTTTCTGTGGGCATTTAGGTATGTTCTGACACATGAACTCTTGACCGCCCTTGGAATTAATTGTGACTGTTTTGAATTTGAATTTCCCAGTGGCCACTTGCAGTACTGCAGCGAAAAAAATCCCAAAAAGCATTTTTCCCATAGGCCACCAGGCGTGGAAAGAAACAACTGTAAAACTGTTGACAGGACACCTCAAACTGCAAACAAGGTCAATTATGACTCTCTCTATTGTGAATTTTCGATCCATTGACGTTTTAGTTTTGTTGGAGCCAAGAAAAGAGATTTAAAAATATGTAACATCATCACAATTTAAAGTCTATGAGGTAAGCGGAAATTTGTGGGCAGGGCCAGTGGGAGAAACACTACTGCACATTCACTGGGCCACATACCATGGAAGTAAACCATTTTTTTGGTGTATGTGCGAGGCCAGCAATGAATAGGCCCATTTTGGGGTCCAGTGTTGAGGTATTATTAAACTCTATGCGTCGCTCTAACAACACTTTTTGGGTAGAAAACTGGCAACTATTTGATGTTTCTGCTGTGCTTATTTTTATGTGCTGTGTTGCTCTGCTAGTATCTTTAATAAACCAAATCTACCTGCATGGAAGCTAAGCAATGTACTGTTGTGGATAGGTATGTATTTTATGTATTTTAGCCACCAAAAAAAAATCGGTTTTAGTGTTGGCTACATTTTGAATATATTCACCACTTTACACACAAACTGATGGAGGCAGCGGTAGACCAAGAACTCCTGTGTTGTGCAAAGTAAAATTACTGTTTTTGTCTGGTGCCGTTGAGATAACAGCTTCGGTTCTCCCTCAGAGAGGCTCGTATGATGGAAGGTTAAGCAATGAAAATATTCTAGTGTAATATAGCTTACACCTACACTGATTTTTTTTCTTTTTTGGCTAAAAACCAATTGAGGCTGCGTTTTCTTAGCGCTGTTTCATTTTATGTACATGACAGGTTTTCTACCCAGAAGATATGAACAAATACTGTGATTTGGTCTATACCTGCTGTACTCGAAAGAGCAGCTACAATGCAAACTGTCTATAACCTTATAGTATTGTTCAAAATACCCAATGGCAAATGGCGGGTGTCCCTACAGGGTGTTCCAGTGTTATCACAGCTACAAGCCAAGGCAATCTACTAAGGAATACATGCTTTGCACACATATAACCAAGGCTAATATCATTAACAAAAGGCCAAACAGCACACTTGTTTTTCTCTCTTTTACTTGTCACACACGAACACAACACACTTGAAGCCTGTCCACGCACACTTGTGTGTTGCTGCACAACTTTTCACCTTATGCACAGCAGGTCTATCACAATTCAGTCACAGCAAACAGGCTAGACATTGAAAAATGTTCAATCTTACCTGAGAGAAATGAATTACATACCTCACTACATTTGCATCGTTATCCTAATTTTTCAGACGCTAATCTAATGTTAGCAAGTTATGAACTTTGCTTCTCTTTTGATATATTATGCTGACTCGATGTATACTGGGTCTGTGTTTTTCAGTGAGTGTAACCATGATGTCAAAGCAGAAAAAAAAATCTACTGCTTTTCACGTTGTACAGGGTTATGGACCATTTGCAGCAGCGCTACCTGTGGAAGAAGGTCTTAGCGGAAACAATCAGAAACAAATGTCTTTAATGGCAGTATAGGGGAACATAACAGGGCAACCTCTAGCTCACCTGGAAGAGTGTGCACCCCATATGGGAAGGTTCAATTCCAACCTGCAGCCCTTTGCTGTTGTCATCCCCCCCCCTCTCTTACGTACGCGTGTGTCACTGTATTAAATATGTGTGTAACTGTCTGTATGGTGAATTGTCTTTTTGAAGACACTCTATATGTTTGTGTCTTGAAGTAGAGTGGAGAAGATAGTGTGTGTTTCTGTGTGTTAGTCTGTCTGCACTGCAAATGCACTTTATTTGTGTGACTGTGTGTGTCTTTCGAATCATCACATTCAGCACTGACTGTTCCTCTGGAGTCTCCACTCAATAAGTTGGCAACAAATGCAAAACCTGCGAGATCAAAGAGAATATCACCCTGCTAATTCAACCTCAGATCAGAGAGAGATCTTCAAATTAAGTGCGAGGTTTTGAAGTAAACGCTGTTTTGCCACCGCGTTTCATTTATTTTCAGCTCCAGCGCCCTAATTGGCCCCAGAGGTGAGGAGGAAAGTGGATGGGATGGGGGCGCAGACCCAGGGCCAACTATCCATCTAAAATGTACGCTAATGAAACGGTCTGGGGAGAAATTGACATTTCTGTGCAAAAAGAGCAAAGCCCTGTCAGATCGGCTAGTGGCCAAGCAAAGAGCCCTGTGGGACTTGCACTCTGGAAGTGACTCAATATTTCATATCATATAGGTATTAATTAGACTCTGCATAACAGATCCTCATACCTTTTATCGCTAAATATGTCCAGACACAGAATTTGACCTCAGTTGCACATGCAGAATGTTTCATCGTGTCTAAGCACCTGCACGAGCAGCTGTGGTGAGGACACATCCCGAGAGGTACAAGGTGTCAGGTCGAACATTTAAATTCCTTGTTGCTGCTTCCTGCCTCGATATTTTGTACAACAGCAGCACATGTACTGATGGCTGGCATCAAATGGCTTCATACTTTGATACATGCTGTTATAAAGTCAGAAAGGGCTTCATTCCAAAACACATTTCCCAAAATAATCCAATTTCAGGGAGACAAAATTGTTGCTACATATTGTTCAGTATCTCAAAATTACAGCTCATTCCATTCAGAAAAATACAACATTTCATATAATTCAAACATCCCCACCCTGCTCACTTCTATTACCTGGTGCAAAAGAAGGCTTGGTGTTATATGGCTGAATTGAGGGAGAAGGCACGGCTCCGCTTTGCTGAGATGGACCGAGCTTAAAGTAAACAGCCCGTGATAATTTATTTTATCAAATACCCAACCTTTATTTGCCCTTTGTGGGGGGAGTGATAAAGGCACGGTGAGGGCGTTATGTGATAAACCTTAGCACTGATAGGGCGGGTGGCTGACCAGTGCAAGCCAAAATGCCACCACGTGTGATTGTGGTTGTATCATGTGCACTGAATGTCAAACAAAGATAGAAACTTCATGTATCTATTGAATTATTTCAATAATAAAGCACTGAGATTTACAATTATATCAGCAAGCAGTCATTGGTACCTTCATGTTTTTTAGCCAGGTTACAGCTTATTTCAAGAGATGGCAATGTCTATTGGCCACAGGGTCGTAATCACCTATTTAATACCATTTTCAACGGACACCTTCTGTGACCCAATCCTCCAGGGTGGGGGTTAAGGGAAAATTCCCCCCAGAGGAAATTTTAAAGAACTGTAAAGATCATTTTTAACATTTTGAAAACTTTTTAGGGAGCCAGCATATGATTGAGGGCCGCACAGGAAAAGTGCACACACTATGACTTTTGTATGACTTTTTTATGACATACTGACGCTTTCCAAAAACTATAACAAACAACAGTGATATAGCCCACATAACATTCATATTACATTCTAGTTTACCACGCTCAGTACATTTGAAACAGAGAGACAACACAGTGTTTGACAGTCATTGTACCTGCCCACAGCAGTTGAGCAACAGTTCCCGTTGGTGTATGGCAACACACTTGTACAAACCACATGCAAAACTGTAGTGCACCATCATACTAGAATTTGTTCACTTTATTTATGATTATAACAGTGTGTGGTTGCCTTTTGTAGCAAAGCAAGATTTTTTCTTTGTATGCTTTATCAATATATGGGGGGGGGGGAGCATATGTGTGTGGGAAGTGTCCCCCATCAATATATATTATAAGTACTGCCTTAATTGTTCAGTCAGATTTGTCCAGTTCTTTTGTGTATGAGCAAATACCTGCAAAACTAAAGACATTCCCATCAGCCATAGCTGTGCATTGTGTTAGTGCTATTAAATTAAGATGGTGAACACTGTAAACAGTATACTTCACATCAGCATGTTAGTAATATCATTGTGAGTGTGTTAATGCATGGCTTGTACAGTCTCAAAGGGCTGCTAGTGTGGCTGTACACTCTTAGTCTTGTCATATTAGGATACCAAATTCTGTAATTCAGCATTCAATTAGTATTTACACCAAAAATGGAACATTTTTAATATTTTAGAATGAGATTTAGATTTGCAGGTTAACAGATTACCATAATAAAGACTGATAAGGATCAGTTTAACCAAACCAACTACTGAAGGCAATGAGCCCTAGCCAATCCGAGGCAGAGTAGGGCTGGTAATGCCTTCGCCATCCTAGGAAACAAACAATGTTACACAGGATCCACAGACATGTAGTCACTGTAAAGACATGTTAGAGTTAGATGTTAGAGTACACTCCATACCGACTGCTACATGTTTGACGTTACCTGGCTGCCCTTAAGTTCCCAAGGCAAGTTTCTAAAGACTGGCCAAGGAAATGGATTAAGGGGGAACATTAGAGTACGTTTATGGAAGGGTGACTAATAAAGTCTCTTTGAAACCAAATTCTTGTACAGTCTACATGCACTTATTTTTGACTGCACTTATTCTCCTATATCTACTTGGTTTGTACCTCCTTGTACTGCCTGCCGATAAAGTACATGTAAATGTAAGGTTAGAGATGCAATTAGAATTATTGTCACAGATTATGATTTTTGACAGTTGAAGCTCCCCAAGAGGAGTGTCAGCTTCTGTGCAAGGCAGAATTCTTCAGCTGTATGTGAGTATGTCAGCCACATGGGCAAAACTACATGGACACCCACACATCGCACCCATATCTAATTGTTGAATATCTTATTGCAAAGCATGCATTAACCTGCTGCTGCAGCCTCCTCTCTTCTGTTTCAGGCTTTTCAACAGATGTTGAACCTGGCTGCAGGGATTTGCCACAGATACATTAGTGAGGTCCAACTCTGATGTTGGGTGATAAGGTCCGTCTCACAGTCAACCCTCCTGTTCATCCTAAAAGTGTTAGAAGGGGTCGAGGTCAGGGCTCTGACACACCAAACTGAAAAAACTATTTCTTTCTGGACCTGGCTTTGACGAGGACATAGGCGCATTATCATGTTGAAACAGGGAAGGGACAAACACAAACTGTTGACACAAAGTCTTAAGCACAATATTTTCTTAACTAGAGGCCTAGTTTAAACCTTGAAACCAACGTGGACAGCACTGTCTTTGTGTTTTTGGCCTTACAGTGTATACTGTATAACAGTAAGAATATGTAGCAAATGGTTGCTGGGGGCGGAAACATCCATACTCAGCAAACTGTCGCTGGATAAGAGAGCTGTGAAAGACAGGAGCGAGGAATGGCGTGAGAAGTCGGGGTTTTGTTTTCCATCTGACACTGATGGATAGCTTAAGCCTGGATGAACCAGCGTCTGGACAGTCCAGACCTTTATGAAATCCTGTGGATTACCTGGAGGAAAGAGCACATCAACGCCAACACACCACCAGTCACTCACACTCCTGACAGCGACACATACACTGTATGTGAAGTGATTAGTTTTCCATTACGTTCCGGACATTATACTTGCATTGCATTTGCGGATTTGTTGTTTGTGTGCCATATTTCACAGCTTTGTTTGTAGCTTGACCGCTGTGTCTTTACTTTATTCAAATAAGGGCTTTAAGAGCAGAGGGGTATAAGGTTTGTTCATCCTTATAGAGCCATATGTAATCCTTCAGCTGACCTTTAAGTCACCATGAAATGGAAAATGACTTTTTTTAAGTTGTTTTGCAATTTGTTTTCACGCCACAGTATAATCCTATGTAACACTAAGTGTCAAAATATGTGTGCATATTTTCTTATATCCCTAAAACAAGAAAGCAACTTGTTTCAGTCCTCTCAGCAGGGAGCTCATGCTTTATCGAACGTGTGAAAATGAATCTCTGTGCAAAAACAAAAGGCTGTTTTTATATCTATGAAATCTCACAATATTAAACTTTTGATTGATCATCCTTGTATTATGTCCTGCTGCAACATCCCTCTTCAACAGGAGCACATCAAGTTAACGAGGCAAGATGCACGCTGCCAAAATGTCTTTTCACCTCCTGTAGGTTGAAGATATGCGGTTTGCACATGAAAATTTCATTATGTGGAATCACGGAAGAAAAAAAGAAGAGGAATAACTACTTACCAGCAGCAATGTTATGAAATCACTGCAACCCACTTTCTTAATTTGACTTAAGAAAATCCTTGAAACAAGTTAAATTCCACTGGAATTATGTCACATCACGGCCACATTTTGCTTTTCACATAATCAGGCGTGAGAGATGAATATGTTTGCAGCGAGTCTGTTTCACCCCACTTTGTGTGATCAAGGTCTCTCCTGATAATGAACGTGCAGTGGCAGACTGGAGCCAGCTACCGTGTTGGAGGACGCTCCTGCTCTGTCAAAAACCCTCCTGCCTCCTCACCAAGGCCTCCTATTCATGCTGCTGGAAAATCTCCCACATGCTGTCAGTGGAAACACAAGGGATGACCGTGGGTGCCTCAAAAGATATTCAAAAAAAAAGGGAAAAAAAGCAAAGGCAGTCTACTGTTGCTGTCAATACAGGCAGAGTGATTTTTGTGGGGAAGAAAGAAGTTTCACATGGTGCTGGGGAGTCCATGCTATAATGAGAACTAACTACACTATTCCTGTTCTAATCCCATAGGACCTCATTTTGAGTGCGAAGTACTCTGTGTTAGGCTTGTAGTGAGTATGTCATACCTTTTATAACCTCTCTGTGATATTCTTTTCGCTGTGATATTGACACAGTGTATATCATGTGCTTGCTATAGTTGCCAAACAGCCAAGGAAGGATGTCATCATCTTGAGTTTCTTCCTGCTACTAGCTTCAGAGAGAACAATGACTGACTGACTGACTGTTAGACAAGAAGGTGCATTTACTTTGGAGGAGCTTTTCAAATGAAACAGCTTCGTCGATGTTCCATTACATAATTGATTTTAAAATGCAGACAGCAAAGAAGGTGGCCCCTGAAAAGGGACACAGCTCATGTATGTAAACTAAACAAGCTCCTCCTGATTCCAGGTGATTGCATTGATTCAATAGTTGTACACCTCACCGAGCTTAACAGTAGAACCATTCAACAAACTCTGCGATTTTTTTTTTTCTTGTTGATATCCCAAAGTTTCCAATAACAACAAAATGTCAGGCTGAAATGTGAGGCAACGTGATAAGTGATGCAAGAGGCATCTAAACTATTCCATTTGATATAGCAATGCAGCCATATAACAATGCCGTCTTGAGTTTGAATACACCATGCACAGGGCTAAATTGCAAACTAGGAGGAACTGACAGCTGCCCCAGGGTCCCAGATCTCTGGCATCCACCCCAAAAAACATAAGCTTACTGTGCAGCAGTTGGTTTGTGGTAGGCTACTTTGATTACTTGTAACTGAAGTACAGCATCAGCTGACATAACAAAGGCCTAAAAGGGGATTCTGCTTTATCATATGATCTTCATTTTGAAAAGGGTACCTGTGTCAAGATCAGATTTTAAGACCTGCATTGTTTCAGCCAACATTTTAATTATAAGGTGCATATTTCTAAACTGACATGTATTTCGTCATATTACCACACCGTAAACCTGGAGCAGGGGGAGAAATGGGGGGATAATGAGGGCTCAGCAGTTAATTTTTGTCCCTGGGCCCAGATTAATGTTAAGTAAGAAGATACAGAATGAATGTATCTATCACCAAATGTGCATTGGTGAAATTATCTCACATAGGCTTTGTAGCTCTGAAGGTAATCAAATGATTAATAGTCTTAAGGAAATGAAAATGAAGGAAAAGGACAGATTGCAGAAAGATTTCTAAGCCTACAGACAGCCCAGACCTTGAATGAAGTATAAAACTCTTAGTTTGTCAGTAATAGAAAGGTAAGTATTTTTACACACCAATGAGTCATTTGCAGAATATAAATAAGTCTGTAAGTAGTCACAATAAAATTAAAAACTACCAATCATCAATAACAATAATAATAATAATACTAAAATGTACCAACTAAAGTCAACTGTAAAAAAAAATCTTTCAGTTAAAAAAATTTGAAATTTTATTTTCTATGATCATGGTAATTATAAAAGTTGCTTAGCAACACTGAAGTGCAGTCTTAATTCTCCAGTAATGTGGGATATGACGTGGGATGTGAGTTAGAAATAAATGTGGGGGACTGTATGCACTTTTTTTTCTAAATAAAGTTGGTTCACTTGCACTTTAATAAACTTTTCTCATACTTTGGATCCCAAAATGGAACAATTAGAAATAAAGTGTCGCCTCACGAAAAGTTTAACAAACTACTTCTGTGAATTATCCTACTGATGCTACTTCACCAAACATGATCTTACAGTGACACCTGCTGGAGAAAAGATTAAATTGCATGTAAAGGGAATAATGGATGATAATTTGTTAGTTGATAATTTTGTTATTTGAAGTTTAGTGGATTTGAAGTTGCAAAAAGTCCGATGTAAACTGTTAAACAATGTGTGTTACAAAATTTCTGCCCCTCAAAAACTCCTTGTCACGGTTTGGTAATGTTAGTTGTATTACGTATAGCCAATCATATACGCTCTTCATTTCTTCTCGACCAATCAAACACAAGTATGGTTGTAGGTGAAAGGTTTAGCTCACGAATGCCAAAAATTGCTCAACACGTATTGTAGAGTTTCAATGAGGATGGATAGGTTGAATTAGGTAGTATATAGTTGTCAGATCTACGATCTGCGCAGGTGTGACGGCCATTTTTATGTGCGTAGGTGGTCCAATGTGTCAACGCTATCATACACAGCATGGAGAGGACACAGACCTGGGATGTGCAACCGAAATAATGTTGAATTATTGACTACATTTAATTAAAATTGTGTAATTTTCAAAGCCGGACACACTAAGAGTAGACATACTTGAATAGTTAAGCAACTGCCAAGCCATGTTTCGGCAAACGAAGGCGGTATTCCGGAAACTTCGATGTCTAAGGTAAGTCAGCTAGCTAACGGTACAGTAAGTTAGCCACACACACCTGGCGTATTGCCATTCAATCAAATGCTACTTCTGTGTGCGGTTTACCAGATTGTGTCTCGACAGTTTTCACCGACTGACTATAACAACGTCACTAGTTATTGTGTGAATATAGATTAAACCGTGCTTTGACTCTGTCGAAATGTGACATAACATTTAAACTGATGAAACAGGTGTGCAACCAAAGATGAGGGGACGCATCAATTTGGAGTTATGTAACTGACTTTTCTGTTCTTTCCTTTATATTATCTAGTCTTTTAAAAGACTAGCATGTTCAGATATCTAAGGGCTGGGGTCAGTAACGATTATTTGGGGTTATTAGAGCAAGTTCAAGGAGAGGACAGCTAGCTAACTTCGACCTTAGTCTTGATGGCAGTGTCAATCGAGCTTGTATTGGTGTTACAGTATATTTTGTGACCTTTCATTCTATGGCGTCTATAAATTGAAGAGAGTCTGGGTAATTAATGGTGTTTGTATGTGGTCTGAAATGCATGCACACTGGCCATGGAAAATACCCACATAAGACCATTTTAATTCTTCATTTATACTGTTACAGTTATAATGCAGCTGCAGTATATTTTGGACAGATACAATTTGGTTTGGAGGAAACCTTTTATTAAAGCTGTAGCATAATCACTAAGTTGTGCCCTAATGTGGGAATGTGTCAGCCAATACACAAGATACTCAGCACTTTAAAATACTTTTCAAAGTAGCCAAGATTAAGGACATAGTATATTCATATCAAATAGAAGGTTGGCTCTGAATCATATGTTACATCTCAATTATCCAGAAGTCAGATATGCTGGTAAGTGCTGGTATTATTCTTCTAGCCATAAAGGTTGGTCAACTCAAAAATATTTAGGAGGAAAATAGATGCCAGAGCTGTGTGATTAGGGTGAAAAGTGAGTCCCATTTTTTTCCCTTTGTACTGCATACACTGTGATCATTTAAAAGACACAATGCTCCATGAAATGGCTTGATTAAATCCTGACTAAATCTGATGCTCAGAAGAATAAAAATGAAATAGATGTTAAATTCTGATGTGCTAACATTTGCCAATGTTGTCTCAAAGACTGGGAAAAAAAAGGCAAGATAGATTGTTTTATTTGTATTTATTTAGATTTTTCAATGAATCTATGATCTGTTTTTTCAGTTTTACACTGGTGGTTAATTATAAAGAACACTTCCATTGTTTTTTGTATGCTTGTTTGTTTAAAAATGTGTTCCCTGCATCTTGTCCTGGCTTGTCTGATTTAATGATGTCTGGGCATTATTACATACATGACACAATATTAAAATGTCTTTAATTCATTCATATGAGAACTGCATTGTTTGTGCAAAGATGGATAAATGTTCTTAATACTATTGACTAATTTTCTTCTCCCAGTTTTAATGGACAGCAGTATACAAGGAAGCTTAGGAGCACTTCAGCACAAGAGAGGGCCTGTCACTACCACCCAGGACAGAAAATCCATGGCTTTACAGTCAAAGAGGTAAACTTAGCTTGACTCAAAGAAGCATGATTTAGGCCTTTAAGTAATATTGTTTAAATTAAAAAAGATTGTACTGTGAATTGGGTTTAGTTTTAAAATTGAATGCCTTATTATGATTTCATTGGCCTTCTTGTACCACCAGTTGATATGTGGTTTGATTCAGTGGTAGAGACAAGATTGTGACCCTTAATCAAACTGTCTACTGCTATCAAAGAAATTGTCAATTCAGCTACTTATCCCGTTTTCACAGGTTGTAGAGGTCCCTGACCTGTTTCTCACAGCAGTGAAGCTGACTCATGATAAAACTGGAGCTCAGTACCTCCATTCAGCCAGAGATGACTCCAATAACCTCTTCAGGTTGGTTGAAATTTGTATCAGCTGCACTACCTATTTATATTCATGTTTGATAACAAAGTTTAACTTCCTCTCTGCAGTCACACTTTACTACAGCACGATACTGAAATGTGTTTTCTTTATACAACCAGAGCAATTTTTTTCTCCAGCTAAGTCAGAGCACATCTTTGTACAAAAAAAGCAATAAATTAGATACCTTTTTCTTGTTCCCGTATGTCAGTGTCCAGTTCAGAACGACCCCAATGGACAGCACAGGGGTCCCACACATCCTGGAGCACACAGTGCTTTGTGGATCGGAGAAGTATCCCTGCAGAGACCCTTTCTTCAAGATGCTCAACAGGTCTCTGTCCACCTTCATGAATGCTTTCACAGGTACAGAACAATAATTGAACCTGAATGAATACAACCTTGCTCATGTGACCTTGAGCAAACAGTTGGGCACAGTGTATTTTATGTTTACGTAAATATCCTGAATAGAAAATGAATTGGTGTGAACTTAGATACAGTCAGTTAGAGTTTTACAGGTTTAACCCATGTACAAAGAAATAATCCAGGATTTTTTGGTTTACCAGAGGTGTCATTAGTCACACACATTATTGTGATGGAAGTGTGCACAGGAAAGAATATATGGATTCACTGATTTGTATTACAGCCAGTATTAACTTCACAAATTTATTATAGAATTTCAGGTATTGAAAATAAGATAGAATGTTTACATGTACCAATGCTCGATGAAATCAATAAAGTCACTGTCATTATTTTACTAGTCAGTATCAGAAGAAAATAAAAGGACTTCCACATGATGGATATATATCTTAAATGTCTGATGAGATTTTTGCATCTCTCGTTTGTTAACTTCCTCATGAACAGCCAGCGACTACACCATGTATCCATTCTCAACCCAAAATGGGAAGGACTTTCAGAATCTTCTGTCAGTCTATCTGGATGCAGTTTTCTTCCCTTGTTTACGAGAGCAGGATTTCTGGTGAGTTTTGAGTATTGCTGCATAGGTATGTATGCTAGAATGCTAAAACTGCTCGATTGCATTTTAACAGAACAGCCGTGTCTCTTATTGTATTGTCCAGCACTAGGTTAAAACAGACGAAGAATAAGCAAATATCATGAGGCAGATCTATAACAGTCACAAAGTACTAATGAAAGCAGCGTTGCTTACTTTAATGGTGTATTTCTTGATTTTCCAGGCAGGAGGGCTGGAGGCTGGAGAATGAAAATCCCACAGATATCAACTCCCCTCTGGTGTTTAAAGGAGTCGTGTTCAATGAAATGAAGGGGGCTTTTGTAAGTCAACACCTCCCCAGTCACTGTTATTAAAATTTCATATGCATAGCAATTATCTATTATATACAGTTATTTCTTTTACACACACATAGGCCATCAGGTGCTTCTAAGCAGGGTCAACAGTTTAAAAATTTAATACACTAATGAGGTTTTTTTTTCCACTTATTAAACTAATACACTGATATCATATAGAACTATAACAGAAAAAAAGGAAAGAAGAAGAAAGATTTTTGCTTTGTGCAGTGCTTTTCTTGGAAAATTAAAATGCCCTGAAGTAAAGGGGGTCGGATTAAACCAACATATGTAGTTAGAAGAATGAGATCAAAATAAAAGATGGGCAAAAAGTTGTTGTGACAATGCTACATACATATTTTAAAATCTAAGGTTTACACAATTTATCTTGGATTTAGTGATGCTTTTATCATTTCAGCAGTGACAGAGTCTGAAATAATAATTTGTGAGTGTGTTTGAATGTTTACATTTGTGTGTTCTTACAGTCAGACAATGAGCGTGTGTACGCCCAGCACCTCCAGAACAAGCTGTATCCAGACCACACCTACTCTGTCGTATCAGGAGGGGAGCCTCTAGCCATCCCCGATCTCACCTGGGAGCAGCTCAAACAGTTCCACGCTACACATTACCACCCCAGCAACGCTAGGTATAGGGACACACACTTTTACAGCCTAGAAATGAACAGGAACTTATGAAATGATAATAATATAAAAATTAAGACCAGAAATTAGGAACACTTATTCTGCTCTAACCGGACAGTAACCATGTACCTTCTTAAATTTTACATGTATGTTTTAAAAGAAATTGTTTTAATACAAACACAGATACACCCCTGAGAGTGTCTTCTATGTTCTTCAGGTTCTTCACCTATGGAGATTTGCCTTTGGAGCAGCATCTAAAGCAGATCGAGGAAGAAGCACTGTCTAAGTTTGAACGCATCAACCCTAACACAGAGGTCCCCTCCCAGCCACACTGGAGCAGCCCTGTAAGTTCATAATTAAGATATATTACTGTAACATCTAAGGGTATTTTAGATTACAATACTAGTCTAACAATGCACACTGCAGTCAAATATAATTTTTGTATTTAATTATGGCTTGCACGCATGGTTCCATTGGTTTATTTTTAGAAGCAGAAATCAATTGAACAGTCTGTCTGATCTCACTGTCTTATTGGTATCCCCAGAGAGAAGACCATGTGACCTGCAGCCCTGATGCTATGGCTCCAGATCCAGCCAAGCAGGACACGCTGTGTGTGAGCTACCTGCTGGGAGAGTAAGATCACATTAGTCCGTAAACTCAATTCAGTAGGACGGCATTGATGCAATTCTAAAGCCAGAGATAACGCATCTTCTGTTACTCCTGATCTCTTAGTTTGACCCTTATTTACGGTGGCATATATGTGGTCATGTTTATAATTTTTCAGTTTTCCTCAACATGATTTGACAACAGATACACCAGTTCCTTTTTTTTTAAAGTGAAGCTCTGAGCCTTCTCTGTTATCAAGTAATATCTGATGTCTTGCTCTGATGTTCTCTGTGCAGCATCACGGACACATTTGAAGGATTCACTCTCAGCCTGCTATCATCTCTAATGATCTCTGGACCAAACTCTCCTTTCTACAAAGCTCTCATTGAACCCAAGATAGGAACCGACTTCTCTTCTGTCGTAGGGTGCGTATATGGGCCTTAAGGCAATAACAGCAAACCGTCATTATACTAAGGTGGCTTCAGTTACAGTTTGATTTTACCAATCTGTTTGGAGAGATAACTAATTGACTGATTGCATCCCCATTTATCCAGCTCATCTTTGTGATAAAACAAATCATCTTAAGTGTTTGACCACTTGTCTTTGACACAACACTATGAAGCATCTGTGACAATCATGTATTTTTTTAAATCTCCTGTTGTGCAGATATGATGGCAGCACCAAAGAGGCGTCATTCAGCATTGGGCTGCAGGGAATGGCTGAGGAGGATGCAGAGAGAGTGAAACAAATCATCAGCCAAACCATCGATGACATTATAGAGTAAGTACCACGGTCCACCTGGGTCTTTTTTATTTCATGGCTTGATATTAAATGTGCACTGCTTCAGTGAGGAGTGATTGATAATTTATTTGACAAATCTGCTCTTTAACTTTTAGCTTGTTTTGATAAAGCCATAAAAAAGCTCTTCATCTGTCATGTTGTCCCTGTTTACTGTCTGTCATTCAAGTTTGCACTGGAATATTGTTAAATCAAGGAGAAAGTGTCAACTGCTTACACATAGCACAGTTCAAAATGGTAGTTAGAAAGCACTTTACGGGACATTGCTTGGTGAGTGAGCCAGTACGAAAAAACACAAACGATTTCCACACTACAGTACCACTTGGCAAAACTTGTTGATAGAAAAAAGAGACACGCACACATTAGATACAGTATGTCAGATCAACTTGAGTCATTTCTCCTTATCGTTGTTCACAGGTCGGGCTTTGAAGAGGAAAGAATCGAGGCTCTCCTCCATAAGATTGAGATCCAGATGAAACACC
>JAPZEB010000004.1:28967338-28983067 GCA_029783705.1 Chaetodon striatus
CAATCCAGAGAGCACCTTTCAAACTGACTTGATTAAACTGTTCCCAAAATGCTAGAGGTCCAGTCTGTAGAAGGGGGGGGGGGGGTAAAGGTTCTGGGTGACCTGATCTTCTTTGTGAAACAGAAACGGTCTAATTCAGCAGTGTTAATCTGAATACAGGGACCAGGTTAGACATAAACCTGACATCCTTCTGACACTGGTTTGTATTTGCATTCCTCACCAGTACATAGAGTAGGTAGAGACTGTCTTGTCACTCAAAAATCACAGACTCACCCACAGAAAGACCAGACACAACAAACAACACACTCATGAATTGTCCTTCAGGGTGACAGAGCGCTTCAGCGTAATGCCTGTGATGCAAGAGCGACTCCTGCAGGCCGGTACGTCGCAACCATGAAGTGTAATTTTAAAAATGAATCACAGTAGCATGAAGTTTTGTTAGTTGTACACAGATTTTTTTAGAAGCGAAGCTGCTTTGGAGGCAGAAAAGATTTCATCGGTTAAATCCCAGTTAGCAAAATAGCAATAGCTAGCTGAGTTCTAGCAGGGAAAGCTGGTTAGCTAGCTAGCATGCTGACCAGCCAAGGCTTTACAATGGTCACAAGAGAATAAGTACATGAATCCAAATATTTTGTCAACATTTTGACCAAGTTCCATCTTTACCATTGGAGTAAACCAAATTAATTGACTTGCACGCACCGAGGTTTCATTTAACCAATGAAATACTTCGGCTCTCTGAGAGATGTTTGTTGGACTAAAACTCCAAACTGCTGCTTTGCATTATCACATAAAGAAAAGAGTGTATATTAAATCTAAGTATGTACACTATCTATACACATTCACCTTCATTCAAAAAGTCATTAAATAGGGGTACAGCTCCCCTGTAACTACAGCAGTTGAAATATATTAATTTTAAAATCGACATCAAAATGTACCATTTTGAGAGATTTTCTTAAAGAAAGATATCCTTGATTTTTTTTCTTCATACAAAGAATCTCTAAAACTTCTTTAAAACTATAAATACCTGTAAAATATTTTTCATAAACCTTCTCATTTGCTGTTTTCACCCAGGCTCTAAAACAGAACCATAAAAGATAAAATCCAGAGGTCTCATTTATGCTTGTCAACCATTCACTTCTCCAGTGTCAAACCGTTGTCTCAGTTTCACACACAAATGCGCACACAAAAATGTACTCTCTCATATATATGGTTGTCCTCTCCCTACGGTGCCTCAGAGTTGGCTGGTGTGACACAAGCAGTGTTTCGTCTCGTGTCCTCAGCTCCTTGGTGCCTCTCTATGAGCTGAGCTGAGTAGGCGTAGGTGTTTTTGTATTGGCTTCTGTGTTAGCTTGTCTCAGACACAGCCGGGGTCAGCAGAAATTCTATGAAAGACAGAAAGTTAGAATCACATTAACTGGGGGAGTAGTTGGATTAAGTAAGAAATGATTATACCACTTCAGTCCAGTCCTTCAGTCCACGCTCTACAAAGTGTATTAGACAAGTCATTAAGGCAGTGAGGAACTGAGGAGGTTTCCTGTGTTTTCCGGTGTCAGAGCAGAACTTTCTCTGGAGTTATAAGATAATAAGCGATGTCTTTGAGGCTTCCTTGGTGTGTTCAAGGCCTTTTTAGGATGTTTCATGGCGTGCTTGTGTGTGGGCTTTTCTATTTTGACATTGACAGTGACATTGTTTTAGTTTCAGCTACCCAAGCCTTGAGACCTGACAGCAATAGAAAAGTTACCTGTTTTAACATTCAACCTGAGATGATGCATTTTGTATACACATGTATTCTGTTAAAGAGCAAATACACTAAAGCATATTTCAATTTAAATGCATGAATTGCCATTAGAAGGACATCTGCTGTATAAGTGATTAATTGTATGAATGCTTCTTTATTCAAACAGGGACAATCCACAAAGAACATTAACCTTATATAACACAAAGAGATGTAATGTAGCTGCCTGGAAATGTCATGGTCAAGTTGTAACATGTACACTGTGAAGTAGTTTGGACCTAAACTTGAGCCTTGAGGTGCACCAAATTCACAATTGCTTATGGATGACTGCTAGTGCAAGGAACAGGGTTGATCTAATGAGAACCATCTCAAGGTGTTTCTGTAGAAAACACCCCGATAGCTTAGTTTTGTTATAGATATTTCAAGTATATGATATACAAATGACTATGCACATGACAGAGCAGCCATTTTTGTATTAAATGTAGGATTCATTTCTTCTCTACTGCAAAGAAAACACTAAGTAGTGTGAAGCGTATTAAACACTACAGTATGTAACACTATGTCTTTGTGAATAATATACTTAATATTCATAATATATAAATTAATGTGTGCAAATCTTTTTTTCTCTGAGATTTTTAAAAATATTTTTGCTTGATTGTGATAGTGATAGGCAGGAGAGACAGGGGATGACATGACCGTTAGGGCCTAGGCGGGACTCGTACCCAGGCTGCTGCAAGAAGGGCTTAACCTTAGCCTTAGTGGTACACAAGCACTACAGGGGCACTCCAAACTGTGCACATCTTTTACTTACAGAACTGCCTTCACCCTCTTGCGTCAACATGTCAATTCCTGCCAGCTGCTCCAGGATCAGGCTGTCGTCCCTCACCTGTATCAGAAAAATTACAACAAACGTAAACACACCTGCTAAAAATGTGGTATAACTCCTGGATACTGAGAATAATTATTAAGTTCCTCTTCCTTTTTTTGGCAGGTCATTGACAGGAGTCAAGAACAATTGGTGAAAAGGTTACCTGTAAAAACTCATGTTACATGTTCCAGAAAAAAAAAAAATTTGTACAAATAATAAATGTCTTCATTATATTGCCTCTGCCCTTAGTTCAGAAAAAAACAATCTAAATCCAAATGATCCTTAAACATCAGTGTAACAATGAGTATATCACACTCAATACACATCAAATTATAAGAGTGAACATTAACTAGCATGAAACAGTAAACAGCAGGCAGTAAATAAGCTTATCTGAAATGATGCATCTCTCACCTGCTCTGTATTAATGGAGCTCATCTGTCCTGACATCAGGTTCATGTTGCCGCCACTGCTGGCCATGTCTCCCAGGTTCATGGTGTTGTTGCTGTTGTACATTCCTCCACTGGGTTGTGTGGAGTACTGGGACTGGGACTGTTGGGGGTACACACTGGGAGGAGGCAAACTTGAGTCAGTTAATGTGTAGTATTCACTAAATTACAATCATGGTGAAGAAAAATTAATGTTTATTGACATACTTAAAACATGTTCACGTAAGATCTGGTGAACTGTCCTTACCTGTTGCTGGTGGAGATGTTGGCGGCTTGGGGCCATCCGTTGAGGTCAGCACTCGGCTGGTAGCCCGGTGTTGCTCTCTGGTTTGGACCCTGGGGCTGGGTTTGGCCCTGGTTCTGTTGCAGCATGGTACTTTGGCCCTGCCCCATCCTGGGGGACAGCAGGGGGCTATGCGGGGTCGTAGCCCCACAAGGAAATCCTGACACTGGATCCTGGTGTTGCTGCTGCTGGTTCATTCCTGGAGATTGATTGGATGAAAGGGTCATAAGCTCCATGGACAGGTACAATAACCAGAGAGGAAATTAGCAAGACACTAATATCTAATAATTAACTAGTGGCTTTTACCTGCAGTTAGTAGGTTACTCTACTTCTAGTCTACTCTTAGATCCTTAACAAGGAACCAGACATTACAGACAGACAAGACAAATGACAATGATCTTGCGTATTAGTCAGAAGAAATGAGGAAAAATAACTAACAAATAACCCAAAAAGATAACAAGTTACATGTCTGTAACAGTCAGCATATCTATCTCAGTCAAAATGCCCTTTGTAAGGAAATGAACTCAAACTATTGTACAAGATCCTCAGGATCATATCCTGTCCTCACTTCAGAAACTTGGAAGCTGATCACATGTGGTGTCGTGATTGGTTTATGACAGGGTTAAAGTCATGGACAAAGACAGAGGATGGAGTGTTAATGTGAGCGTAAAAGCAGAAAATCTTATGCAACACTACTGATTTGTACACAAAAACAAATCCAGCATAAGAAAACATTTTAATCACACGACCCAATCAACTTACAGAGGACGAATGATTACGACAGTCTGAACAAAGATGATTATTTTTGATTGCCGCCACAACAACAAAAAAGCGACTACATCGCCCGTGAAGCACACACAGACTACAGTGACGGCGCTGCTGTGCTCGAATTATATACCTGAACTGCTGAACTGGTAGGCACTGTGCTGAGATGGAGGACTCATTACCCCGCTGTACTGCCCGCCTACATTTCCCATCATGCCCTGGCTAGCCAGATGATGGCTGGGGGAGAGAGGGGAGGAGAAGGGGCTGGAGGAGCCGGGATGAGGAGGAGGAGGTGGAGGAGGAGAGGGCAGGCCGGTACCGTAGCTGGATGTCGGGTAAGGGAACTGCTGCGGGTTGCCCTGCGGGAGCCGTGGGTTGGTGCCACCTATGGGCATCGGCGTGGGAGCGGCGCCCCCGCTGGGCATGTTGGGTGGCATGTTGATGCCCTGAGTCCGCATCATCATGGCACGCTGCTGGTGCACGTGTTGTTGCTGCTGCTGCTGCTGTTGGCGTTGGCGTAGGTGGTTGCTGAGGTACTCGCGTTGACGCTGGGCCAGCATCTGGGCGTTGAGGGTTCCCTGCAGGAAGAAACACAGTGAGGTGACACTTGCATATAAGGAAACAGGCTGCAAGTAAGGCTCTCAGGGGGTATTTAAGTCAATCACAAATTACTGAGAGGGCAGCAACATTTTGTGCTGGTGCATTTCATCAAATTGGTGGGGTATACAACACTGAATTTGTAAATGAGTAATGCTGAACTTGAGTTGACTGAAAATGAACAACTGTTGGGCTGTTTAAGAAAACAAAATGAATATGTAGCCTACTGTATAACTGAACTAAACATCACCTGAATCTGATGATCTAAATTCTTCTATAAAGTCTTTCCAGCTTAACGAACATCCAGCACACAGTACTCTTTAGTGTTGACATGAAGAAGCAAGCAAGAGTCAATGACAGCTACCTCACAGTGTGTCATTTCAACTGTCATGGAGGATATTTAAATGGTGTTAACAAATGAGGTGCAGTAAGAGAGTGAGACAGAGAGATACACACATATATACACATATAAACTGACCTGGTTTGGTACGTTAGATCTTAGAGGTAGATTCATATTAGACACTCCACTCATCTGGTTCACCATTGGCTGACGGTTCTATGTGGGGGACAGACAGAGTACTTCATTAATCTCAGTGAAAAATTACAGGAGACAGCAACAACCACTCAGACATAAAGACACACTTGGTTTCAAAACACCACCTTGACATGTCATGTCAGTTTATGAATGTTGAAAAGTGCCTACAGTTCGGTTTCTCTGAAGAACAGAGCAATCAAACCTTTCTTTTTGCTGACCTCTTATGGTGTAATAATTTATCACACTCATAAATTCAGGTTACTTAACTGCTCCTCCACTGCCTCAAAATTAATTTAAAGCTTGTGTGTCAGTGCTACTCAAAGCCAGGCCACTCCTGAAGCACAGATACGGTTATGGCTTGGGTCTTATCGTACTCCTGTGGGACCACCAGTGCTATATGTTTGCAATGATAACAAATGCAAAAATTGCATCAAAGATATTTTGTATCACAATTATTATTTCAGTGTTAAAACTTTTAGTGATATCTTGAATAACCTATTAATGCGTCCGCAGATGGCAGGGGGTTGTTCTGAGTTTTCTCAGAGACATTGACTTCACTGTTTCCCCCGCTGGCACAAACAGAAATGTAAAGATGGAAGTGCAAAAGTCGTGTCTCACATCTGAACATGCTGCTAATCATCAGTGCTATTTTAGGTGTTGTACACAAGCTGTTGTCCCTCAACTTTCCACCAGGTGGCAGTGTGGACTTAAATATGTTGTAATTAAATACCCCAATAAATACTAGGTTGTTCATTTTAAGGTGGTTTAGCCCTAAATTTTGAAGTCCTCAGACACAAAAGACTATAACCGTCTGCCTCTATTCAAATACACTTGCAGACAAATATAGTATTAGAGCATAAAGGTCCTCTATACACAATCACAAAGAGGAACATTATGGGGAAATGGGGTCAGTCACAGAGGGTACAGTCTGTGTAGTCATCTTTATGATTGAGTGTATGAATTGGTGTGTATGTACATGTTATGTGTGTTCTTTGTTAAGTGTCTCAGCAGCAGGGAGTTGCTGATGAAGGCAGAAAGCTGAAGCACGTTTGTTCCTTTCTGGCTGCTGCTGTTTAAACTCAGTGAACCCTGTTGGCATCGCGGCATGCTCTGTTGCATCACATGAAATAAGAAAAAAGAGCAAAAGGAGACAGCTTTGTTTTGAATTTGAGTGTCTAAGAAGACAATGTCTTTTTCATGGAAATGAAGCGCTTGAATGGGGAGGAAACACGGACTCCAGCAGTGTCAAGATCAATGAGTAATTATGTAAAACAGTTTCTTTTTACAGGGAGAAAGAGACAAAATGTGTGCTTATTGTATTAATAAGGGAAGAGCCTCACCATAAACATCTAATTTAGCTCTGACAGATAAAGGATACTAGTCGCAACTCACAGTAGCCACTGCACAACCGGCAAGTGGTCACTTAGTCATCATGCATCCAGTATCACCTACTGTATTATCAAAGCATTATAAACTTTGTGATCAATAAACACCACAAAACAGGAAGAAGAACAATATTAAATATTTGGTGCCACCTACCAGCTGGGCCTGGAGTCTGTGCTGCAGCTGGAGCCTCAGGTTGTTGGGCTGTGGCGGCACTCCTGGATTAGGCCCTCCTGGCCTCATCCCGACCGCTCTGGGCCCCGCGCTGCCAGGCATCCTCATCATTGGGGGGTAACCAGTGGGCGCCATCCTCTGCGGCCCCATGTGGCCGCTCATGGAGGGGCCGTGGAACCCACCGTCAGGAGGCATGCCGCCATAGCCTGGCTGGCCGCCGTAGTGTTGACTGTACAGGAGAGGCTTCATGTTGGCCGTTGGGTCCGAGGAGCCGAGGTACTGGTCCTGGTCTGACAAAGTACTCTGCGACGTGGGAAGAAAGGATATGAGTGAGAGGAATCAATCAAAAGTTAGTTTCATTTAGTGTTGCTCCTCTGTATAAGAAGAGTTTTTCCTCCATATTTCCTGTTGTATTATGTGTAAATGTTCATAATTACATGCAGTCTTACATATTTAGCAACATATTTAAAAATGAGGCACTGAAATCAACAAGCTATCACACATTTTTTATATACACTGAGAATATAAAAAACAGGATTAAAAATGGGCTAACCCTCTTTAGATACTTTTCTGTGAGGGACTTCTTATTGTTCCGCCGACAGATGATTCTTAAAGTCACTTAGAAGGCCTCACCTGTCCAGCCAGCGTTGGGATTCCCAGCATCTTGTCGATCTCCTCCAGACCCTCATAGTCCTTCAACACTGAGCACAGCTGGTTCAGGAGGGCTCCTTCATCTGGCTGGCCCTCAGGCCCTGTTCCACAACACCTCATCCCGTCCTCCTGGGGAACGCCGTACGGTGGCCTGGAAGGTAACTTCGTATTATTGTCACACCACACTCAAGGGTCCCCACAGAGCCCTGATCTGATCCGTACAAGTGCTGCTCAGGTCTAATTTTTATTGGTTGACTCCTCTTTTCGGCTTTGGGATGGATTGAGTACCCTACCTGCTTTGGTTTCCATAGGGATCCATAGCCATCATTCGGTTTGGCCATGGTGCAGTCTGATTGGGCGGAGCTTGTTGCTGAGGGTAGGTGGGGTTTGCCATCTCCATCTCTGAAAGGAAGAAACAGCACATAAAATGTCAGCTCAGCTTCTGATGAGCTGTGATGTCAGTTTGTGACTTTCTGTCTGTCTTGCTCTTTCTTCTTACCATTGCCCATCATCTGCATGTTGACCATGCCTCTAGATCCAGGCGGGCCTCTAGCTGGCAGCGCAGCATTCATGTTGGGGACCATCCGACTTGGTCCAACTCCTTGGCCCATCATCGGCCCCGCAGTACCCCCTATGGGCCCCTGAGGACCCCAGCCCTGCTGCATAGAGCCCCGCATTGACCCGTTACTCAGCATGCCTGATTTGGGGAGAACAGAAATAATTAGACTTTATATTTTATACAACACAGAGTCTTAAAATTCTAATTTTCTTGCTGGGAATGAAGAGGTGAGGGATGTGTATCTGATTAAAATAAACTTGTAGACAGAATAAAGTGTGTGTTTGTTCAAAAGGCTGCATCAGAATGGCAACAGTATTTTGCTATTTCTATTCCTGCCTGACCTGGATTGGCCATCGCAGCCTGGTTGGCCATGCCTGCATGGGTTCCCATCATGCTTTGCTGCTGTTGCTGCTGGAGTAAAGAGTAGGGGCTGTTGTTCCTGTGCTGAGGAGGAAATGGCCTGCCAGCGTTGGGGTTGGGGCCCATACCACTGTCCAGGGACGAGCTCCTGACTGGAGGAGCACCTCGACTTGGCTGGCCTGGCCTGGCACTATTAAAACCTGCCAAAAGGAAGAAGTTTTATCTTGTTGTTATTTGTTCTAAAAAGTGTCGTACACTGTCGTACACACGTGGATAGAGCAGGCGCCCCATGTACAAAGGCTATTGCCGCAGCGGCCCAGGTTCGAATCCAGCCTGTGGCCCTTTGCTGCATGTCATTCCCCTCTCGCTCTCCCCCTTTCACACTTGACTGTCCAATTGATTAAAGGCAAAAATGCCCAAAAAATATCTTTAAAAAAAAAAAGTGTTGAACATAGCCTGGGTTACAAAGATTTGATAAAGAAGGTAAGCTCAGAGAGGCAGTGTCCGAGTCTTAATCAGAGCAGGGGTGGTGGTGCACTTCAGCCTCTTGTGGCCAACGTGAGTATTACAACAACAAACACTTGCAAGAATGAGTCTGAGCAAAAAAATAATAATAATAATAAAAAAAAACAATAATAAAATAAAATAAATCCTGGACCCTTTTTTCACATGGCAACACTTTAATGAAAAAAGAAACTAATAAAGATTATCCTGGCAGAACTCTTTTCACCTGCTCTTAAGTCACTAACACACTACAAAAAAAGTTTGATGCAACGTCACAAAAAAATGGATCGACTGAATTTTTGCCCCTCAGTGCCTCCATAACATTCTCTCATGGAGACAATCAAGATTTCTTCAATTCCAAACATCTCTAAGAGCCAGAAACCATCAAATGAACTCTCCAGAAACAAACACACTGTTGCAGACGTACTTGCAGAAGCGATGGGAGGGAAGGCTCTGTGCTGGTTGGGGGGGCTGCTGCCGCTGTTGCTTTCGGTCATCTGCAAGATGTCGCTGATGATGCTCTGTTTGTCCACAGTGGAACCAGGCGGTGCAGAGGAAGAGGAGGATGAAGAGGAAGCTGGTCTTCTGACTGGTGGCTGGCCCGCAAACAGCTGCTGCTGGCCGCCGCTCTGCAGGTCCTCCAGGAGGTCCTCCAACTCCAACGTCTGAGATCAAACACAGGGAAAAAAAACAGGATAAGAACTTCAGAGCGCGGTTAGAAATCCTTCTCTTTACTCCTGAAAAATGTAGATTTCTGTCACAGGATTTTTTTCTCATGTGAAGCCTTGAACCCAGCATGCTGCTGAACTCGGCATACGATTTCAACACGTTTTCTAAACCCAAATCCACACAAAGACCTGTCACCATGCATGTGATCCTTAATTTAAAGCTCATGCAGTATCGTCATGATCAGAGAAAACTTTATATTTTACTGCTGGGGACAACGTTATATCTAAAACATGCTCTTGCTTTTGAAGACGTTTTTGAAGGGTGGATTAGATGAAGGCTCTCTTACATGTAGGTGATGAAACTGACTTTGCCAACAAAGAACCAGGGAAGCTTTCAGTTCAGGTGCCAACATCAAAAACATCTCAAGTACACTTTGAAGGTTTCAGGTGCTTTAAACTATTTCCTACTAAAAATATTTCTTTCATATAAAATATGGAATAAAAGAGAAATGAGGTATTCTTTGTCTTTGTTTTGTTGTTTGGTAAACATGCAGATAAAAGAATATATGGGCATTATTAAATGGTACCACGGATTAAGATCAACACTAACATATCAAAATAACCAAAACTGGGAAAAGAAACTTTCATATAATGAAAATGTGAAATCCAATATTCACCTCCAATGACAACTTTGAAAGAAACCGAAAACGTCCCTCAGTATTACAGTGTAATTTAACCTGCCACACACACTGACACAAACGGTTTCCTCTGGCCGTTTGGCTAATGAATAGAGGAGGAGCTAAAAATAAACTGCCGGCACTAATGAGGTCATGTGTGATGTACAGTAAGACACACAGTCAGTGCTCTGTGTAGCCAGTGTGTGTAACACACACAAACACATGCTCATAGTGAACACAACATGGCCTCACATCAAGGGCATACTTTCAAATGGGGATGTGAGACACATGGAGCCCTCAACCTTTTAAAATCAAGTTTTTGTTAGACAGGTTAAGAACCTACAGTGTAGCTAGTCTATGTAGAGCTTATATCTCTTAAATATACTGTTAATACAATATATTAAATGTCAGGCAGCCACAGAAGCGCTTTACGATTGCCTCAAAACTGATTGTCATTTTATAGCCTACATAAAATCAAATATAAAGATGTAACTTTGAAAATTAGCTCACTGACTTTAGCTTTTATGTGTTACCTAAGGAATGTGGAACCACCTTAGCTGTTAGGTCAGTACAGTAACGTATTTAACACCATTATAATATGCAGACTCCATGATCATGTCTGATACAGTATCCGATAAAGCTAGCAGGTAGCAAGCTTGAAATCTGCCGCAAATAAAACTTCAAATTTGCTTTTAAAACATTGCGGATTGTAGCAGTAACCAAGTGCTTGCAAACATTGTTGTAGTTTCCCACAGCTGCCACTAGATGTTAGTAAAGAGCCACACCTTACTTGTGGTTCCTTTAAAAGAACACATCACCCACAAAATGACCATTTGTATGTCAGTTAGTCATGCCGTGCTATCTTGGATTCGTAAAGAAAAATTATTTTCTTGGATGCCTCCATGGAAAACGACCAACATATTGATTTACTAATTGATTAGGGACAACGTTTTACAACAGCAAAACTATATCAAAACATCTGTTTACAAATTCACACACAACCCATGAAGTATAATCCATGTGTCAGTTATCCAGTCGTATGCTCAGTACTTTCCAAACACGTGCGATTTCGCTAAAACATTATGATTTAAAAGTGAACTGAAAGTGAAACATATCTTATTAACTTTTTTCTTTAAACAAAAATGCATGTGTTTGGGAAGTACTGAACATACGAATAGATGAGTGACACTTGGATTATACTGCACAAGTTGTGTGAGAGTTTGTAAACCGATGTTTTGATATCGTTTTGCTGTCATTTTTCATGAAGGCATGCAACAAAAACAAAGTTTTCTTCACGAACTCAAGGTAACACAGCTTGATAGTAATAATATAATAATACATTTTATTTAAAAGGCGTCTTTAAAAACACCAAAGGTCACCTAACAAAGATGATCCATGTCCCCTCATGATTATTGATAATGAGGGGACACGGATGGCAAGTAGGCTTTAAGGAGAGTAGAGGGAAGGGGATTGAGCTGACAGGTGGTTGGTTTTGCTTTGCAGATTAGCTCAGAGATGGTTTCTTCTTCTCCGCAGGGGTGAAGTTAAAGCAGGGGCTGATGACTGGTTGGCCTGTCGTAACTGGTATGTCAATGGTGTTTTGATTTTATTTTCTAGCATGAGTGATTTATAAATTTGTGTGTTGAGTATTCTTTCAAGTCTCACTAAGATTTCACATCAAAAGCATAAGTGCAACATTGTGCAGACAAAGGCCATTCATTTCAGTGGGGATTGTTGCTGCCCTCTGCTGAGCAAACATCATAGGGACGCACAATGCCTTGATTATCTGCCAGTTCTAGAGACCGTAGTTCAACTAAATTCCACTTTGCACTGTAGGATATAATGGAAGAGAAGTCAAAATGAGTGTAAGTATGGGCATGAGAGGATGGAGAGGAGTTAGAAAATGCAAAATGTGCTCATATTCTACATTTTGAATCCAATATGTCCAGTAGCAGTTTTTCAGAATGGGTAATGCCTTCACCTACGCTCAGTTTAATCCAAACTGTACATTTTGACTGAAAGAAGTGCTAAGTTTTAAAGGCTTAAAACTTGATTTGATGTTGAGTGGGTCATAGAGTCTTAATAATATACATATAACACACAGATGCACTTTTGAGCAGGAGTAAGATGGATTTTAACAATTACACACCAAGAAATTATACACACACTGTCACATGTTGGCTTTCTCACACACACACACACATACTGTGATACTTGTTGGCACAAATATGCTGTAATAAAAATGTACACACTATGAAATGTACAGTATGTACACAGCCTTACACAAACACACAAATTGTGACCCGGATTCACTCTTACTGTCACATGCTCGTCTGCACTCACTTCTCTATACGCTACACAAGCAAAACACTCGCATGCTCTATTCCTTTTTTTATTATTTCATTTATTCTTTATTTCTCTAATTAAATTCTAATTTTATTCCTAATTTAAAGGAACTCTATATAACATAAAGAGCATTATTATAGCAACAACTATTCGCTATGTACGGATACATTGGAGTAATGGCATCCTGAGCTGAGAATTAAGTCACACTACCTCTGTGTATGTTGTAATGCGAGCGTCTCTGTAGTTTATTGCGGTCAGCCAGTCTGGCCACACATTCTTATTGTGCATGTGAGTCCCTGTGTGTGTATTCCACTTGCTAGCTAATTACCGCCACTCTATACCGTGTTCATACAGTTTTACTGCTGATATCTGGACAACGTCGTCGCCAAGGCATAGCAGCCACCCACTGTTCCCCCAGATCTCGTCAGTACTGTTGCTGTTGTTAGTGTGGTTCACGCTGTTAGCACCGTTAGCTGCTGGCTCAGCCACCTCCGTGTTAAAGCCATGTGCTTACAATCTTTGAATCACAGGTATGTCATGAATATGGTATAGAGCTCCTGTAAAGCTCTTGTTCGGCAAATGTGCTGTCTAATGTTTCATTTGATTTATGGATGCACATAAGAACACAAACAAATGCAAGCTTGCTTGCACTCTTCCCACCCTGTTGACCTTCATTTCCTGGCTACTTTGTTCTTTGCTTTGTCTTTCTGTTTCTCCTGTTCTGCTCCTTATTGTGGTAAACTGGAATATCGTGTCAACACCTGTAACCTCAGATGAAAAAGCACATTCTTGGCACCATCACGACCGGCTTAACGAAGCGTCACCTTATTCTACAAACTACAAATCAAGCCGTCCAAGGTGGGAGCTGCTGAATGGCTACCTCCTCTCCGGCTGTGGCCTCCGCCGTCCGGAGGCACAATTATTGGTTGGAGTGTCGCCTGAGGATGTGAGACTTTTGAACCTCAGCAGTCCTCCTTCAGCCCCTTCCTGGAACTTACTTCAACTATGTCAGTGCACCTGCGCTTTCAAAAGGAACGGCAACACTATGAACTAGCTACACTTTGCTGTGATTAAGCTAAGCAGTGATTGTTAGAGTAGTAGTGCTACAGTGTTAAATAAAGGTGCTGCTGAAACCAAATGTTTGTTAGGGTTTACCACTGAAATGTGTGGACAACAACATGTAGCCTGAAAGGAATATGTGTCCTCTCTTTCTGGTGGCAGACGTGATCTTTCAATCTTCTGGGAGGTCTGTACACACACACGTACATTTGCACACACACACCATACAAAATACATAGACCCACTTCCATGCATATGGATACACAAACACACACAAACATCCAAACCAATTCCATTCCTCCAAGAGCATCTTACATGTCAAATACAGCCATGCACATACCTGTACAGTGTTTCTGAATTCTAGTTCCTGTACACTCTCTGTTTCTCATTTTCTCACTCACACATGCTAAAGTTTAAACAGTACTCCGCTGCCTTCCTTGCCAGATCATCTTGTGTTTCAGGGAGCGTACTAACTAATTCCTGACAGCCTGCCATTGGCTGCCTAAAGAGGAAGTCAACACGCATCTGACAGAATCAAACACCAAGTGTCAGCGCACTCTGCTTCTCACTTGAAGGTGTTTATGGGAGCTGTTAACAAATTAGCATATGTATGTTCTTAAGTGGATTGATTCCTTCATTATTTTCATTCACTCAGAACAGACAGAACTCTTCATGTGAAACAGAAGGGATTCTGACTGGGATCATAATCTGTAAACCGTTATAAATTTTGTTAAATCAATCGTTCAGAACACACAGACAAAACATTTTCAGTTATACCAAACAGACACTTTGGTTTTTTCACAACATTAATGGCAAATATTTTTCTCTGTCCACTGACTGGTTCATCATTACAGCACTAACCATGAATATTACTGTCAACAACACTGACCTGGTCCGCCATGTTGAAACCCGTCTCCTGTTTCTCCGTCTTTACATTGGACAGCTTGGGTCCGTCACCAGGTTCCATCTTGATGGCTTTATCCAGGATCCCATTATCATCTCTATCCAACAGATAGCGAAGCAACGCATTGTCTTTCTTTTTGGGGCTCCCCGGCTCCTGTTTTGTGCAGAGTTCACCTAGGGTGGCCATGTTGTCTCCTGAAGCTGACTCAGATGGACCAATGGGGTCTTTCCCGGTAGCCTCAGCTGTTAGCTTGGCCAACTCCACAGGTGAGGTGCTGTTCTGCAGCAACCTGTGGAGAATTTTGTGCTTCTCCTTTAGTGAGCTGGAGTGGTTGTTATGCCCAGCCCCGCCCACACCCCCAAGCCCGCCGAGCTGGTCCTTACAGTTCTGGTCATCCCCCAAGGGTGGTGATGAGCAAGGATCAGGGGGCTCTAATTTGGTGGTGAGGAGCTGGAGCAGCTTAGTATGCCCTTTTGTGTTCAGAAGGCGATTTGGGCCATCGCCAAGCTCCCCTAAGCTTCCATTACCTTCAAAGCTTTCAGGGTCTCCATCTTTCTCCTGCTCGCCCTCCTGGTTTGGAGATGACAACAAGTCTTGCTGCTCCCCAAAAGTTCCTAATAAGTCTGCCTCCAAGCTGGGATTGTTCTTGGCTTGCTGGCTACCGGTGCTGCTGCTGTGAAGAGGGCTCTGAAGGCCAATCTGCTTTCTGTCAGGTGACTCTGGATGCTGCCCCTCGGTGAGTCCCTGGGAAACCCTGTGGCCCTGGCTGAAGGCCTGCAGTGCACTAAGGGAGTTGAACCCTTGGCTGTTTCCTGTGCTGCTGCATACAGATGCTGGCGAGTGGAGTCCGGCTGCAGGAGAGAATGAACCAGGGGGATGTTGAGAGAGGTGAGGGCTACTACAGCTGCTACTGGCTGCCATGCTGGGGCTCTGGCGATGACGAGGAGACAACATGGCACCCTGGGCCCCTGAGGTGATGCTAGGGCTACCCTGGGCTGAAGGGCTGCCCAGCTTGAGCGCTTGGCTCTTTTGTGATCCCTGAGGCGTGGGCGCCCGACCCGATACAGCCCCGTAACCACGTCCAGGGGCACTGGAGGCCATGGTGGAGTGGTGGGTATTGCTGGTAACGCTGGCATCAGGAGAAGGGGAGGGACCACTCACACTGGTTGGGGTCATTGGTTTGGCAATGCCCTGGCCGTCTGCAGTCATGCCACC
>JAPZEB010000004.1:28991296-29001461 GCA_029783705.1 Chaetodon striatus
GCACACACACACACACACACACACACACAGGAGTAGGCCCGATGACGGCATTGCTGCTAGCCAGAGGAACTCTTATCTCTCTGTGTCACTGAAAAGTGCAACGCCATTTAAAGTAAAAAAAAATAAAAAAAAAGCTCCACCTGCTGTAATTATTTCAGACAACAGTGAAGTTATGGAATAATGCTGCATTTTGAAACACAAGATTTTTTAATTCAAACTCTTCACTTCTTCACCTCTGCTGTATCAGTCGTGAAAATGTGACTTCTTTACAGCAGGTCAGTCACAGGCCACTCTTATTAATACATACTTGACTGAATAATCATTCCTGGTGTCACTGTTTTGTGTCACTATCGCTTTGACCTCTTGAACTCTTTTCCTCAGAACATGATAAATAAGGCTGACTAAAGTTTGGCTGAACCTACCTCCAGCATCATGGGCCCAAGGGCGTCTTTATCAATGACACCCTGTCCTGTGGAGGAGACGTCAGCCTTCTGCACCTCCTCAGTGTCGGCCACTGGAGTTTTTTCTGTAAAAGACAACATGAAACATGAGGAGAGGGGTTAAAACACTTGAAATGTGTCAGGTTTCAGAGTCTGCAAACTTTCATTGCCCATTTGTAAAATGAATTTCTTTGTATGACAACAACTAGCATAAACTAAGTAAAAAAAGCACTTCTAAAAGTCAAAAAAGGCCTTTATCAGATTCATTTTTAATTAAATGCCATCCATCACATTGCTTTCAGTTCAAAATTAATGCATGACTCACTGATGATGCTGTGAAGTGGCATGTCAAAAGTTAAGGCCCATAATTAAAAGGAAGGCTGCTATCAAACGGAGTAAATGACTGTTGTTTATCACACAGTGTGTTTGTTTTCTTGGAAAAACAATTAGTCAGAATGTTTCTTAAATTCTGTCTCTTGGCGGGTATTTTCTTTTCCAAGAAGAAACCGAGGGCTGAATTCACAATAGGATTGCGCAGCTTTTGCAGCCACTAAACATCAACAAATAAAACAAAAAGAATTCATGTAATTCTGAAGGCACCCACAAAGGGTGAAATGCGTCCCTAACCGTGCTGCCAAGCAAATAGTGTCTTGGTGCTCCTGTGCTATTTGCATGCACTTAAATGATGTAATTTGCACACATCTGGTGCTAATTTGGCCCCTTTCTATGCAAATGAGCTCCATTGCTCAAACAGTCCAATTCACAAAACTCAGTGCCACCAGCCACACACAGTTACAGTGAAATCAGAGTTAGTGGTAACCGAAGCACACTGACACACCGGGGTATTAAATCCCAAATACGGTTTCTCTTTATCACATTTAAATTCCTTGCATGAAGTTTTGAGGGATACCTCTACACCACATTGGTCAGGACATTTCGTGAATTCGCCCATGACAATGCCGCCGCCCTCAGGCAAACACACGCACCCCTCACACACTTTGTGTTTGAACGTACATGAGGACCTTTCACCGATTAGTCCTTTCTTTACCCTTCAAGTTACACCTTCTACAACTCAAGTCCTCCTCCACCAATGTGTTGATGCTCTGTCAGACCCAGAGGTTTTACATGACTGAAATGTCATGGAGAGCAGGTATCACCTCACTAATGTGCAGTACATTACACACATTTATAGTCATATTAGAGGCCAGTCTCCACTCTCCTCCCTGGCTGTACCACTGGACTGTTAAGCCTCCCATGGCCCCATTAGGCCACATAGCTGACATTCCTGTTGTGGGACCAGAGCTGTACAGAGTCATCAGCCCTTAAACCCTGTCACTGTAGAGACTGGAGTGGCCCTCGTGTAAGTTGAAGGGTATTAAAGTCGCAGTACCTGTTTTTATTATTATCATTAAACACGATGCACTGTACCACACCTGACTTTAGGTTAGGAGCTTGAACGAGCGAAGGAGGTCAAAAACTACACATGCAACATCACTGTACAAATTTCGGCCTCACAATGAATATTGTTTTCTTCCTGCGGCAGCTTCCAACCTCCGAATGTTAACTGAAACAACTTCAAAACAAGTAAGGTGTAAAAAAAAAAAACAAGCCATTCCATTTAACAACCTAAAGGAGCTGTTCTTTAATCTCTTACTTCAGTTTTCCTGTCAAAGCTTGTGTAACACTTTAATATGCTATATGTGATACAAACACCCACCTTACATTTGGCCGCATTCTCAAGTAAGCTTTCCAGTAAAGCAGATACACACACACACGCACATATACATAAAGTACATACACACCATTTATTATTGGATACTACTGTTTTCGTTCCAACAGTCAGAGTACAGGAACAACTGCTGAGTTGACAGAAATGCAGGCATGCTCATCTTGCATCTATAATATGACCCTGCAATTACTGTAAACTCGTGGGCCAAACACACACACACACACACAAGGAGGCACAATACCATTTGTGATTGTCTATGTGTACGTATGAGTGTGTTCTCTGAGAACGTTTATATTCTATTTTTTCCACAAGGTGACCTTTTTGCTGCACAAACTGAAGCTACTATTTATTAAGTTGTGGTGATTTACACATTTCTGCTGGTTTTATTTTTGTGCACATCTGGTCTTGTTTGATACTTTTGCATGACTTTTGTTTGATATCAATACGTTTTGTGTCACATCCAGCTTAGTAGTCTGCAGGACAACAGTGAGTTTCTGAAGTCGAGCAGACAGCTGTGTGACATGTGTATTATCAATGTGTGTACGTGTGCGTGCGTGTGTGCTTATTCAGCTGTTGTTTTCAGACACAAACACGTGGACACCAACTGGCTGACCGCAGGGACAAAAAGAGGAGAGGGAGGATGATGGAGAGAGGGGAGAAAGGAGGAGAAGAGAGAGAAGGGAGGGGTAGGATGGAAGGAGAGGAGAGGGGAGACAGAGAGAGGGGAGGAGAGGAGAAGACCAAGATTGGAGGGAGGAGGGAGGAACTATGGATAGGAAAGGGTAAAAAGGAGAGAAAGGAAAAACACAAGGAGAAGAGGAGAGGAAAGAAAACATTAAAAAGGGTACAGACGGACAAAGGTGGTTGAGGACGGATGAAAGACAGACAGGGAAAAGGAAAGAGGAAAGGGGGAAGAAGAAAGTCATAGAGGAGGGGAGAGGCGAGGAGATGAAAAGGAAGGCAAAGTGTGGCAGATCTGGCTGCTTTCCACTACAGACGTTACATCTCTGCCTCAGTCTGTCTCACTATTTACTGAGTCTGTGTTAACAGACACATATAATTCCTCTTTACATTTCAGTGTGCTGACATCCAATTCAATTGCCTGATGGGTGTGGACTGATAAATAGGACAGAGCCAGAAGCGATTCAGTTTTGAATTTTGTGTACTTTTCTGGGATCAGCATCTCTCCATTAAGTGTTGTGCATGTTAAAAGAGGCTCTGAAGGTGTTATCACAGTCACATGTTGTCATTTTAGTTGTTTGGTGGCAATAAGGGTGTGTTCACACACACATTTTATCTTTGTAATCTGTGCAGAGCTAGAAAGTAACTTCCATATCATCTAATTTGTCGCTCAGTTGATGTGACTGCAACATTTGGCTCGAGCCTTCACTGCTTACAACAACCACAATTTCCTCTGGCACTTTTTATAAGTCTATAGTTATGAGAACATGAATAGAGACTCTGTTTCATCATGAAATAGTTGTCAAAGAAAAAAAACATATATGTATCATATATACTTACTTACTTACATATTATATGGCACCACAACTGTCTTAGAAGGAAAGGCAAAACCAAAGTGGATCCTCACCCTGCTCCTTGATCTGCCTGATCTGCTTCACCGTCTCTTTGAGGATGGCACATTTGTCCGGCTTGACGTTGAGGTCGTCCATGTCGTTGATGTTGGCGAAGATCAGCTCGGCCAGCTCCTCGATGTACTTGTTCTCCTGCTCCCGGTTCCTCCTCTCAGTGCTCCTCTTAGGACTGCAGGGACAGGGAGGAAACAAAATTCACACCACAAATGAATGAAAGGTACAGAGAAATAAAAGGTAGATGAGCATCTAACAGTTCAACATCAGATATGTGACTTTAAAATTTAGTCGTTAAAGGATAACATTGATATATTTCGAACTGGACCTTATATTTTACCATGTATTTGTGGCTAGTGACTAATGGGAGCACCAATTTTTCAACTGAAACTGGTCCAGTATTGAGTGAGAGTGCTGCAGAGGCTGCAATAAGTTTCTGACAACATTACAGAAATGATCCCTACAGAGACAGAGCTTTTTGTTAAAGACTTAGATCCTTTTTGTTCAACCAGAAACAGCCCTAAAATCACTATCACCAATGCCACCAGACTCCATTTAAATCAAAAGTAAATTTATCATTGTAAAACACACTTCTTTCAAAGTCGACAGAGAAAGTAAAACTAACAGAAACTGTCCTGCTTCGTTGTTTCATCGCTCCAACGATTACTGACTTTGGTTCAGTTGAAATAAACTCTTAATTCAATGAAATTTAGGTGTAAAAATATGCTGGCTCTATGACACGCTAAAATTACTGTTTATCTAGATGGAATCTGGTGGGTTTTGCGATCTTGCCGTTTAACAAAAACATCTATCTCTGTATGGATCCTTTCCATACACTTGGGCACTTAGACTAACAATCTGAGTCTGTAAATGGCAAAAATAGGCACTTCTAGTGGATGTACATTGACTACGCAAACATGCCCTGACTGCTTATATTGCAGCCTGTATCACGGTGCTGCTGTTAGCTAACTGTATGGCATTATGTCAACAACTGTGGAAATCACAAGTGATTCATTTCATTATGTTTGATGGACTTCCTGCCTTGCATGATTTTGCGCAGTGATTATTACATCTTTTGTGAAACACAGACATCTTTAGTCTCACAGCAAGTCAAGTTCCTCGCAATCTCACTACAGCATCTGTGTGTCCTCATTATAACCTCGGTACAGTGCAACTCAGTACATCGTCACTACAACCTTCATACATCCTCTCGGACAGCGAAAGCACAATGACTTGTTAGCCCTTATATAAACTGTCTGTAAAAATGCTGCCGCAGCATTTTTCTTCATCGACCTGCAAGAGCCTCGACTCATTTCACCAAGCGCTCTCTCCCCACACTTTTACTCTCACTCAGTGAGTATCTTTTTGAATTTTATTTCACCTGTTTTTAATAAAGAGCCATAGAAATTTTTGAAACGTATGAAAAAAATGGATTATCTGTTGAATGTAAACGCATACTTTACTTTTAACATGTTTCACTTTCTTTTCATACTCAAATGTAGGATAAAGATCAAAAACAGTAATCAACAAGGCAATTAATAATTGACTGACAACTGAACTGTGCTTAAGTTTAAGATGGGGTTATTTGACACCATGAAGAAGTATAAGGTATTTTAAGTATTGTCGTTATAGCAAATAGGCATGTGAGGATTTAATGGTGTCATAGTGAAGATGTACTGAGACTGGGGACTAAGCATATGGGTCTTCACCTGGGCCCCAAGAGGTCTGACTGACAGTCCTTCCTCTTCAGAGGCTCTCCCCCTCTGGGGGGCTCCGGGGTGTTTCCCCCCCCACTACTCATCTTCAGCAAATGTCAGCACCTAGAAAGAGAAAAGAAGAGAGCAAGAACGGGTCAGAACTAATCTAAATTATACAGAACATTAGAACGGATTATTTCAAAAACTGTAAGGATATATTTATAATGGTTTATGATCTATGCTATTAGCTGTTCCAGTAAAACATCAAATACATTGCCATGTTGAAACAGCCACCTTTCAAGTTATTACAACGCAACAGTATTGACTGTTTGTAGATCTGTTTGAACAATGCAAATTCACATCCGTTAGCGCATGTCACTGACATAATATTTAGACACCAACGGTTACAGTACAAGGCCAAGAAACTCCCACAGTGCTTTCTTTTCGTTAGCACTTTACACTCAATGCTCACGATATCAAAACATTTCAAATTTTTGGTTATCAAATTATTGGTGCCCCTTTCTTTTCAACTTTATGTTTATTAGTCAGAATTTAACAAACACACATTTCAGTTGTTACATTCTTTCTTTTAAATTGTTCTGAATAAGAATCCAAAACTTGTAGTCTGTATAGATTTCCTACAGTTCCCTGTCCTTTGTGCTAGCTTCAACTCTACTTTCATCCACACCCATATTCAAACACACACCCCTGCTCATACATATCTTCATCGCTACCATCATGCCTTGCCCTCCACCCACTCATCAACTCATCGCTGTTGTCTATGGAACAGAGCCATCCAGAAACAATGCCCTTATAAAACCATTAGTTGCCCAGTAAAAATAGAAAGAACAAAACAGCAACAACAAAACAAACACGCACAGCTATTAACTAATTAGAAACATACACACCAAAAACAACATAAAAACCATCACCCTGATGTTGGCGGCTGCAATTCTCTAGCACATCTCCAGAAAGTTACTTACAATATCAATTGTTGAGACGCAAAAGTTTCCCCAAGCCTGCCTAACTCCATGCCTCCCCCAATCCGCCTCTTCTTTGACATGCAAAACGGCAAAGCCTGTGCCATCATGTGGATGCTTTTAATTTAGATGCACTTATTCCATGCCGCACAAGTGCAACTGAGCATTGTGGAAATTAAAAAACCTCACCCCTGACACTGGAAAGTGCCCTTCACTCTACTCTTCATGGCATTATTAACCACAGTATTGTAAATAGACATGAATTAGTGTGCTGAAGATGTACACAACCTGCTTGAATGCTGCATAATCAAACAGGGAGTGTGCTAATGACTCATGAAAACAATGTATCATTGTGATGTGCCTGCAGGCAATATGTGGGAGGCCCAGTGGGAATACAGTAGATGTCAATAATTACTTCAGTTCGAAATAGCCAATTCATGTAGGCATTCACATTGTTCTTACATGAACATTTCTGCCAATTAAGTTGACGGTCTTTAACAGAAGTCATATTGTTGACAGCCAAATTTTTCTAGATAATATTTTTGTGCTAAAAGTACTGCGTATGAAGGAAAAGAAGAAAAGTATAGGTAGGTGGAGAGAAAATTAAACACACATTGGCAGGGGAAAGTTACACCATATGGTCACCTCATGCTGTCTGACCTTCTACCAAACACTGATGACTAAACTCATCTTACTGGCCAGACACCAATCAGCACTGTGCTTTTCTATGTGAGCCTACTTTCAGCATATCTACAGTCTCATTCTTAGCTATTATGACAGAATGAACTTGTAACAACTTTTCCTTGTTTACAATCACAGCTGTAAATAGATTAAGACACTATCTAATAAATTTTGCAGGGCTTATACACATGATATTCCTCTTCTGTCTACTCTTTGAATGGATGTAGGATTAAGTATTAAGAGTTTGTTTTCTGTTTCTGACAGTGATTTACCATTTTCTCTCTGATGATTTTACTGCCGTTTTTGACTGATGATGTTGCACTTATGTACAAGAGCCTACGATTTCGCTTCAGCGAATCCAATAATGTCAGTAGTCCAAGAAGATTAAAATCAACACTGGCAGTTATGTGTGCTCTAATTAAGTCAATTGTGCTAATGTCAGTAAGATCAATATGTGGCAGTCACTTGTGGTTAGTTTTTAAACATGCCATTTAAAAGAATTTGAGTTAGGTCTTCCAAAAAGTTGACATTTCATTGTTGTGACCTTCTTCTTCTGATGATGATTTTCTAAACTAAGCCAGTTACTAAACTAAGGTTTAGAAAACAAAAAAGCAAACTTACAAATTATATTCTAACATGATGACAAATTCAAATAGAATGTGACAAATCTTTACTTGTGCACACAATCGCACACACTGATGCGGCAGAGTCTAGCAGTTACTAGCAGGGGAGAGGCAGTGTCTGTCAGGGTGGTAGGCCTTTAAGGCCCTTCAACGGGCCAACACATCACCTGACTGTTACATAACAGCCAGTCTGTGGGGCTGACACTGAGCAGATGAAGGCAGGAAAGAGGGATAAGAGAAGAGAAAACAACAGGGAGGGAGAGAGAAACGACAGATGAGAGAGAAAGTAAGGAGGAAAGAAAGAGAAAAATAATGGATAGAGAAAGGGAAAGGGGAGTGAAATGTATAAAATATAATATAGAAAGTGCAGCAGGACAAACGACAGGGAAAAGGATCAAACAGATGAACAATGGGTTTATTGGTGCGAACAAACACATTTTAAGTCATCAAGAGCAAATGTTGTAAAATAAGCCAAGTGGGTGAGGATGGGGGTGACAGAAGGAGGAAATCGGAAGAGGGGCATCTGTTGCTCTGAATAATCAGGCCTGAGGAAGAAGGAGAATATGGCCTAATTACAAGAGAGGAGAGGAGAGGAGAGGAGAGGAGAGGAGAGGAGAGGAGAGGAGAGGAGAGGAGAGGAGAGGAGATTGGCATGTTTGGCTCTGGTTGTGCTGATAGTTCCGATCATACAAGGAGAGACCTTGTTGATCAGCATCTATCATCATCAGTCAGCTAGTTAGCAACACTATCATCCCATTTTTAGCCTTGCTGGCAGCATGGCTCTAGGGATAGTAATGTTGGTCTGGCAGTCAGTCAGACTTTCTGTGACTTAGCCTGGACCTTGGTTCAGAGTGAAGTATCTTATAAACTATTGTAATGATTGCCACAAAATTCTGACCAGACATTTAAGGTCTTAAAGGGATAAATTCCAACAACTTTGGTGATCCTCTGTCTTTTCCTCTTGCACTGCTGGCAGGTCAAAGTACACCTAAAGGGTGAACTGGCACAAAATTTTGTACAGACACCGTAGTTCCCATATGATGTACTGTAATGACTTTGCAGATCCCCTGACTTTTCCTCTAGCCACTGCTATTGGATGGATTCCAATGAAATTTGGTACCTGGAGTTACAACATTAATTTGGTGAAGACACTCATCCCCAGAGGTTGAATTTTAATAATCTTTAATAATTTTTTTTAATTTCCTCACCATCATGTGGTCAAAATTTCAGTTTGTCCCATACTTTGGTTTATGGCCAAATACTTGCAAAACTAATTGCATTCCCATCAGCCTCAGCTGTACCTTGTGTTTAGTGCTAATTTTTATACCTGCTAAACGTCAACATGCTAGCACTGTCACTGGGAGCATGCTAGGCCTCATTACAATCTCACAAAGCTGCTAGCATGGCTGTAGACTCTTAGTCTCGCCATCATGCCATGTGTTTGAATGTGTATGGAAGAGTGTTTATCTGTCTTCATGAGTTGCAAAGTTACTGCAGTTGCAAAAAACAAAACAATATTTACCCCTAGCATTGCATGCAGGGTTTAATAGCAGGTCACGGTTTTGATTAAACGTGCAACAGCGACAATTTTACAGTGTGCAAATGCTGATGATTGAAATTAGATCACTGTTTCATACGTGGAAGACCAGCTCTGCAGTCAATTACAGTGGATTTGATTAGCTGTCATGATGGGAAAAAGTATTGAGATGTACGCTGAAACTTCTCAATCCACTCCTACAGCATAATCAGCTTCTCCTCTGTCCATCTCATCTACATGCTCACTATGTTCCATACACTTAGCCTATATTGTCACCAAGATATCGTTAAAGATACTGCTTTCCTAATTTCCTAACTGCACAGCCCTATCGAGCTTGAGAGCAGCCTCGTGACCTCTACCTGCTCTTTTCCTGGTCGGAGAAACTGCCTTTGCACAGTTGCATGTTTTGTTTACAGTGAAAGTGTCAACCCTGGGAGCCAGTCAGTTAAATGCTCATCAGGCATGTACTTGAGTACTAATGTGAGTGCATTTTTTATTTGAATATTTTTGTATTTTGAAAAGACTAGTTAATAGTTAAATTGTTTTGGCTCTTGCCACCTTACACCTTTAAGTCTTCAAATTATGTTCAACAACTGTGCACATAAAACTTGTCTTGTTTTATGAATTTACTGAAGTTCAAGAATGCAAAATGTGTTAAGCTTTTAAAGCAGGATTTATACTGATGCGGAGGACCCTACGCCATAACCCACGCACATCACCTACACCGTTGTGAGCATTTATACTTGTGCAGTGGTGTGTCTGTGTCGCTCTGCAGTTACACCTCCAAAAGTCAGTGGTGGGGTTTCTTTGAAGTGATGTAAAATATAGTTGATTCAAAACACACCCAAAACACACATTAAACATGGCTTAATAGAGACAGTTTCAAACATAA
>JAPZEB010000004.1:29001561-29014705 GCA_029783705.1 Chaetodon striatus
CCAAAAGTCAGTGGTGGGGTTTCTTTGAAGTGATGTAAAATCTAGTTGATTCAAAACACACCCAAAACACACATTAAACATGGCTTAATAGAGACAGTTTCAAACATAAGTACATAAATTGGTTTCACTATAACTCGCAGCATTCACAGACAAACACTTAAGTTAATCTGGACACATTTTCCCCACAAATACAACATGCTAATATTTTTACCACAAGCCTATGGTATTTTACATTGTATAAATTAGCCTAGCAGCTGGTGATCTTTTCCTCTTCTTATATAAAACCAGGGACAACAGCAGCATATAACAAAGATTATGGGTTATGGGTCTGCTCTTATGAAGCCAGGATAAATCAAGTATAAATCTCTGAAGGATAAATTACACAGAGACTAATAATGCTATTTTGTGGAGGTTTTATTGTCTTCACAAATCACAGTTTCTTATGTCTGACAAAAAAGTAAATAAAAGCTTCATTTCCACTGAGGGAAATGGTTTTAGCGTACAAAAACAGACGGGAGGTCTGTGTCACCGCGACATGTAGTTACATTTCTGGGGAGGTACATGTCAGGCTACAGCGTAGGCTCCATGTCGACGCAGAGCCTACACCATAGCTACGGTGTCAATTCAATGCAGAAGTATAAATTCCACATAAGTGTTGTATTTTCCAAGTAAGACAAACTAAAAGGTGCTTTAAACAACATAGTTTGTGGAAGCTTTATCAAAGAGACAAAACAGTGATTTTATGAGTAGTCACTTAGGATCTAATATTTGTACTGCAGTGGGCACATATAAACGCAAAGTGGATTGGATGTTTAATAAGTTAGACCATCCATTGGTCACTGGGGAGACTAAATTAAATGCTGTTGCTTGTATTTCTATCTAATGATCAAGCAGCAAGACTTGGCTAATCTCATCATTCAATATACCTTTAAGGTGCACGTTAAAGGGCATCAATTAGTTTGTAATAAGTAGGGGAAAAAAAGAAATTTCCTCCAAAACTCAGTTAAACAAAGTTCAGAAACACTGAAAACAATGTTAGACATTTTAAAATTCAAAGTGTGATTATTGCTCTTGATTGACAGCAGGTTATTTGTGGTTGTATGAGGCGCCATCATGTTGACTGGAGATAACATCATCATCATGAGCCCAACTAAGGTTCAGAAGTTGATGAAAGCCTGGCTTAATGTCTCAGAAAGGTACACAAACACACACACAAACTAAGTCACCCAACTCACAACCTGGATCATTTAAACATTTCAATCAATGTCTGAAGTAAATCCACATTTGCCCACACTCACCAACACACCCATGCAGAGAGATACACAAACGCACAATGAATTAACACTAATGTAGCTTGCGACAAAAGCCTTTGCCCCGTTCAGTCCGGTACTAATGCAATCAGAGGAGCCAAGAGCTTCACAAAGTGAAGCCATTTAAAAACAATTTGAGCCGGAGAGAAGAGACGAGGCCAGAGGGTCAAACCAGCCATTAAGGAATTACAGCTAAGTATTGATCACAGCCTGCTTAAGTGGACTCTGTTTCCAATAGAAACCGTCGCTCCTCTGCTTCTTTGTTTTAGGTTCCTGAAAAACCACTAGTGACAGGGTGAGGCTGTCACAGGTGTGTTTTTATTTTGTACAGTTGTCAGAGGCGCCACATGTAGCATTTTCACATGAAACAAACGAATGCTTATTTTAAGGAAGAGAAAGAGGTGCTGGAGACACAAGTGTTGATTATGAGAAACACCAACACTGATACCTTTGTGACAATATAGAAGCTATTATGCAGACCATCTTCTCATTTCTTTACAGAAATCATATTAAGGTGTCATATTTAATTTGACAATAATACACCAAAAAAAAAAAAAAAAATATCAAGATAATTTTTAATAAAAAATTAACTATTTGAAAAACATAAACATTTTAAAGACTCCTATATTCAAACTAAGATAAACTGTGTTTTACCCTCACGGCTGCAGACAGTATATGAGGCAGTGGCTCCCATATGGGTTCACATTTCTTATCATTTATTTAGCTGAAAACGGTCTTTCTGGTCTGTTCAGCTTTTAAGGAATATCTCTTGAAATCTACTTCCTGGTATGGTACAGGTGGGAGCAGGTAGGTGTCAGATTACAGCCAGATGGAGGTCAAGTGAGAGGACAAAGACGGAAATAAAGTGGTGGAACATATTAAGCAGTAATTAAGAGTACCTGTAGGAATAATAATAGCACACAATGTGCAGCAAAATAAGAAAATGGCAAGACGCTCTGTGCAACAGAGAATGGCTGGAAAGCTGAATAAATGGTCCGGCAGATGTGACAATCAGCATTAGCGTGAGAGCCCTACCCTGACAAAATGATAGTTGTCATGGAAGTAAAGCACACTATGGGTTGTTATTACAGTAATGAGTCATCCTCAGGCCTTAGCTTGCAGAATAATTGAGGTTTTGAGCATGTAAAAAAAAAAAAGGCACTGACCATGCAGTCTTATGTAATGACTGAAAGCACAAAATTAAAGCTAGTGTTTTTTTGCAGGGATAGCGGAAAACTTTTATCTTAATACTGAAAGTAATGACACCTTAAATATTAACGTTATTATCCCCAGAGTGGTCCATCATGTTATACAGCCTAAAAATCTGAGCAATGTTGTTAACAATGTTAGTCATTCATAATTACAGAGAGTATACTATGGACACCAACATCCAGCTGCATTATACCTTTTGCTGTTAGGTACAAGTACCATGCCAAGGGGTTGCAACCATAGACTGTATAAAATAATGCACGCAGCTTATGTGACGTCACTCATTGGTTTGTGGACTTCCATTCTGAAGCCTCGAGTTCAACATTGTGGCCACTGCCATCTTGGTTTTTTGGAGCCAGATGTGACCAGATTTGGGCAAGAGGCTGAGAAGCCAAGGACACTATCAGCAGAAAGCCTGTCACTCAAAGCGGCCCGCCCTTAATTATGCGCAACTTGAAGCCTTAATAAAACACAAATGGTAAGGTATACAAAAGTTCACCCCCTGTGCAGATATAATGAAGGAAGAAATTAAGTACAGAGACCAAACTGTCTTTTGTACCAGGCTGTAAACATGCTGTAAAGTTGGCCATTTTTACATGAAGGTCTCCGAGAATTGACTGGCATCTGGAGCAAGCCTCAAGTGGCCGTTCAAAGTTTTTGGCACTTCTGGGTTGGCTTCATTTTTCAGCCAAGGACATTTTTCAGCCCTGGATGCTGCCGCTTGGTTGCAATACTCACAACACAAAATTAGGTTTATTATTTTACACTTTGTTTGAATTTTTTAAATTCTTTTTTTGTTTGAATTACTTGAACAATTTACCTCCTCGGGCCTCGATAAAGTATTAAAAGTAAGGAATAATGAGCAGAATTGCTCACTACATGTAGATGTAACATGTGGTCACAAGTGGACACAGCTTCTTTTTTTAAAGGGGTCACTGGCCAAAAACTCTTGAAACCAATGGGAAAACCATGACACAATATATGGTTGCAATGCTGGGCTGATAGCCGGAGCTCTCTCTGTTTTCATAAAGAAAAATGTCTAGCTCATTTAAAGGAACTTTGCTGATTTTCAAACAGCTTTGTATCATAACAATGTAGCTAGCATGTGAAAATGAATTCTGGTAAACTTCCTCAGTCTTACCAGTGCCCAGATCTCTCTGCTTATCTATCAGCTCATCTGAAACGCGTCATCCAGCAGTTTTTCCCTGGCTCTCATGCTGTTGCTCAGAACTACAGATTGTCCTTTTGCATTTTCGTATGCCTGCCACCATGAACGCAAAGAGTATAGAAATGGATCTAGCGAGAGAGAGAGAGAGAGAGATCCACCCCTCTCTCAAAACTCTGATCATACAATAAAACTTGGCAGTGCTGATTAAAATATGAGACAATATTTTGTTACTACATTGCCTTTTTCTTGCCTGACATGTTTTCAGAAGCACATTCTAGTTTGCTGTTTAACTGTAATTTGAGGTCGTTTGTTACCAACCAGCCACCATATTGTTTCCTATGTCAAGACAGATGAACTTGCATCACATCGCCCATGAGGAGGAGCATTTATTAGTCCGGTGCGGCGCAGTGCATTCTGGTATTTGTAGGTTTTCTACCTCTTGAGCAAAAGCGAACACCACAGCCACTTTCCTCTCTTTTCTCTGGTCATGTAACACCAATATCAAAAGTGTTTACTCCTTCTACTGCATAGACAGCCCAGTTTTATGAAAATACCATCTCTCCAGCAGTGGAATACTCCTTTATTAAAAAAAACAAAAAAAAAACAAAAACAGTGGACCAAACTAATAAAACAAGGGTCATGTTCAGCACTTAGAGGATGTAAACATGACAGCGGAAGCTTTGACAGGGGTGACTGAGAGGTGGGACTCCCCTCCCTTTGGTGTCTAAGCTTCTGTCAAGGCTGCAGTCTAAGCCAGCAAACCCTCCCATCACACACAAACATAAAGCAGATTTAATACCCTGCTGCGGCTGGATTAAGTACACTGGCTTCTCCCACACTGAGGGGCCTGCATCACATGTACAGTGTGTACGTGTGTGTGTGTGTGTGTGTGTGTGTGAGAGCTCATCTCTGTGCGTGTCCACGTCACATACGTCCAATCTCTTCATGTATATCTCTGCTGTTTAGTGCCACAGTGATGCTGCCCTGAGCCCTGGCTTTGCAGTCGGTGGCTTGAAGCCTGTTGCTAGGGACAAGCGAGCATTTTGTTGATGGCTTTATATCTCTGAATCACATCAGAGACAACATCTTTTCTACATCAAGGTGACCACAACTTTAAACAAAAGTCCCTCACAGTTGTACAAAGAGAACTGTCATGAAACATATATTTAAAAATACAACAGCGGAGGGAAACTTGTACTACTGCTTCTATTGACACCCTGAGGCTCACTAAGCAAATATTCACGAACTAGACTTAAAATACATTTCTCAACTAAACCAACAAAATACGAAGAGCACGAACATATGTAAGCGGTTAGGGATACAAGAGAGAAAGCATTCCTCCACACATCTCGACAAACAAGGAACAGTGTTGCAACTATGTGTAACAGAAAAAAAATTAAGACTGCATTTTTGTTCAGTTGTGGTTATAATCAAATATATTCTGCCCACCAAATTTAACAGGATTTCATGAATTGTGCTGTTTGACAGGTGAGAACAAAAAACAACTTGGTGGAAGTTAAACTCTTCACTCTAGATCAAAACTTATGCATGAAAAGAAAATTAATTGATAAATTTGAAATGATTTTCTGTAAAAAATGATGCAACAAAAACTTTTTCTCCAAATTCCAAATGAATGACTGTCCTGTGTGACAAGCTTTTGTTTATTATCTGTACCTCTAAGATATGAGTGCTTGATAGGAAGATTAAAAAAAGAAAAGTTGCCATGTTGATCCTCTGTCTGTGAAACTATCACTATCCATACTGATGTCCGATATTATAGCTGAACACACATTTTTGCCTCTAATGATTTGGTAGGTATTCACTTTAAGACTTTCTAATCTCACTGTATGTTTGGAACTGGGAGTTTCTGTCAGGTGTTCAACCAATTTGTGTCTAAAATCTAAAAATCTGTCATCATGACAACAAAGCAGCTGCCCTCTCTCGCCACCTGGCAGTTCCCTCTGTTTTTATTGAATTGCTGTCAAAGTTTCCAAAGACTCCTGACACTGGTGTGCTGGAATGGAAAGCAAACGCCTTTCTGTGTGTGCTGTGAAGTGAGTCGCCATAAAATTCAAGCTGTACACATTGACCCACTTCAACCGGTTCCCTTTATTGGTTAACCAGCCACCCCCACCTCGCCCGTCCTTGTCTCAACAAATACAAACTAATTGGTATTTGAGTAACCCCATAGCAAAATTTGCAATGATTTAGAGTGACATAAGTACATTATAATTTAAAAATGCCTACTTTTCTTTACGTCTTTATTTTTAATCTCATGATCAATATTGCCAGCAATAGCTGGGGCCACAGCAAAATGAAGAGCATGTTACCGTCACTACATCCAGTAGAAAGGATCCACATTATGTAGATGATGGTTCTAATTGGAGACTTGTTTTTAACAGTTTAACACTAAAATAGTTACACACATTTCTGTATGTAATTCCCTTGGAAAACAAGGGAAGGGAACAAGCTATTTGACTGAAAGCTGGTCTCAGACAAGCGCAGCGCTGGATCACCAGAACAGAACAATGATCAAGCATCAAAGATGGGGACAGAAGATTTTATGACTTTAAATAAACTGTTTATCTGTTTGCAGGCTGCTCCGCCAGCAGCAGCTGCTCGTCACTCTGCATGTGCAGCTTCATGTAATGTGAGAGCCCGATCGATTATAGACCGGAATCAATAACATTGAACATGCCTGCTCAGATGCTAACTCAATTATAAGTGCACGCGGACGCACACACATAAACACACAGGCACATGAAGAGAAACACATCCAATACTCCTCCATATGAAAAACACACACCAAACGCAATTTCTCATGTGCACAAATTGGCACATGTAAGGCTAGCACTCATTGTTGCCCTCTCACTCGCACACACAAATTCTAATGTTTCAAAACTGTACACACTGAAAATAAGTTAAACTAGCACAATAAAAAACACTTGACCAAGAAACCTGACGACTAAACATGCAGGCGCAGTACATCCTGACACAACACAAAAACTACTGAACCACATATAGAGCAGGAAAAACAGTACAACATTTGTGTCCATATTCGTTCCAGTGGTTAAACTATGGACCCTTGAATGTGTAAAATTCTCCAACATGCATGCTTGCATCTGTCAGCCTGTCAAAACGAAGCTTGTACGGACAGAGGGAGCGAGAGGAGGGGCTTTGTTTATCATCAGTGACACTCTCTGGTCATGCTCTGTGTAGCGGCTGAAGTGTTGTGCTACATACAAGTTTCAGCACAGGCCAGATCTTGACACAAACTCCTGAGAGTGATTTCTAAGTCTCCTCTGCTCAAGTTTCATATTAAGCTTCTCAGTTTAGTATGATTTCATATAAAGGATGGTGACTCTCAGGGAATGAAAACAAACGGTTTTAACCTTTTTTTTTTTTTTTTTAAGAATAGGGGGGTAACAATACAGTAAAATTGCAAATTAGATTTCCCTTGTGATACTAAATTATATCATATCCTGTAATGCACTGACAAGTTAGATATCAATACAGCTTATACCTGTTATAATGACTCAACTAACAGGAGATGCATTAACTGATAGCACGAGTCACATAGCTTAAAAAGCATGCAATACAAAATGAAAGCAAAAACACTGCTGGAGTTTCACACTGTTCTACTGGCCTCGGGGTCAAACTCCACCTTCAGCTCGCTGATCGACTTATCTGCAGTTGCTGCAAGTGTCAGTGTGAAAATTAGCATACAGTCACAGCTGAGCGACTTCATGAAACTCTCCTGTTCCTGCAGTGTGAATATGAAAGATTTCATACCAGTACATTTAGAGAAAAGTGCCTAAAACACACAGTCTAGATCCTCTGTTTTTGGAGATACTGAGCAATACTGTAACTTATCTTGTAATTATTAATTATCTTACAATAATCTGTCAAAACATTTATTCTTATGTAATGTATCTACCTGTGTAAATACTCTTGTAAGCAAACAGTTATTAACAAAGAAGTAACGCCTCACAAATTGCGCTGATACATTCAAAACTTTCCCCACTTCATATTTTTCTAAACTGTGAACTTGTCATCGTGAAACTCTGCATTCACCGACCGGCTTTGCAAAGCTGTGAAAATGCTGCCCCGGTTTCCCTCAGATTTCTCTTCCCATATAGTGAACCTGCTGCTTTCTGAATGAGTGCTAACAACAGTTGTTGTTGAAGCAGAGCAAACTGGGTAAACAGTTGGCTGGTTAGACCTCAGGTGACAGAGCAGCTACAGGCCTGCTGACTGTGCACTCTGCCTGTGCGTGTATGTGTGTGGGAGTGTAAGACCAGTCATTCATAACCACTCCCCATCAACACACACACACACACACATACACACACACACACACATACACACACACACAGAGTGTCAAAACCACAATAATACATGACAGCTCAAAGTCCAAGTCTGACTAAGACATACTGTGAGCATCAAACTCATCTTGGTAACAAACAGACATTATGATAATATTGTAATTACATCTCAAGATGTTGTTCTACGGCTTATAAAAATTCTGATGTTTACTGTAAGTGTATGATAGGAAATGAAGCTGTTTTAAAAATAAAATTTTAAAAATCCCAATGAATTATAATGAATGTATATACTGTAAATGTAATCATCTTAAAGTAAACAAAACAGCAGCTCAACTATCTCAGATCAAAACACTTTGATGGACCCTTATAATGACTGACAGGTGTTTCAACAACTTAATATAACTTACCAATGTTTAATTATGCAGTTAAAGGTTTGTTCCTTACAGTTTTATTAGTAGCACAAGAGGACAACATTTATTCATGTACAAACTCACTCTAACACTTTACTTATTATGTACATAGCCCAAATTTATCCTGTCAAAACCTCACAGGCTGGCCCTTTAAATCTGATATTTTACAATAGAATAGGAGTCTCATGGTCACTTACCTCTGCTTTGGTTAAACCAGTCCATAACCAGTCCAGAGCCGGCTGATCATCCCATGCCAGCCGGGCGGACGCACAGTTTTTTGTTTTTTTTTCACACCATACACGCAGTCGACACAGCACTTCACAACACACGCACCACACAAACTCGTTTAGTATTTCTCCTCTTTTCTCTGCGAGTTTACCTTTGTATGTGTGTGTGTCATCTGCGCCTAATGACAGCTGACAAACTACATGCCACAAATCCTCTCTCTCTCTCTCTCCCTCTCTCTCTGTCCCCTCCCCCCATCATGTTAGACACACACACACTCCTCCCTGTCTCCTCCCACAACACACACACACATACACACACTCCTCCCTCCTATTAGCCAATGTGCAGGAAAAACTCCCTCTAGATGCTGAATGATTTACATGACCTGCTGTCCTTATATGCTGGACTCGCATTTCACGCTGTGGCAGTGCCAAATGTTATTTCATGTCAGTTTTGCACAGATATTATGGCTTACACTCTAACTTGTGTCACAGGAATACAAAAATACATAAGGTATAGATATATTGAAAATATATCACAAGTTGCAATATGTTTCAGGTGCTTAAATTGCTTATATGGTGACATTTAAAAAAATAAAATTCTGCATGTTTTGTAGTTGAGACATGTCTTGTTCACATTTGTTGGGCGGTACTGATGAAAGAAACACCTCAATATTGATCACTGCTCGGTAATATGTGGCTGAGTCTATGATATAACAATACCATACACTATATGGCTAAATGGACAACCGAGCTTTTAACCCACATGTGATTGAGGAATCAATCTGCTGACATAACAGCCTCCACCCTTCTGGGAGGCTTTCCACAAAATTTTGCAACCTGGCTGCAGGGATTTGCTCTACATCCTGTTCCAGATCATCCAATGGGGACGGGGTTAACGTCAGGGCTCAAGTTCCTCCACACCAAAGAGGGAAAACCATTTCTTTATGAACATGGTTTTCTGCATGGGAGAACTGTTATGCTGAAATAAGAGAGGTAGTTTCCTAAAAATATGTAGCATTAAGTTCCTTCACTAGAAAAAGGGGCCTAGCTCAAACTGTAAAAAACAACCACCGACCAAAAACAGGGGTGTCCACGTAATTTTGGTGGCCGAATCACAAATCGACACTAACACCATGTCTGCACAGACTGCATAGTGAAACAGCTCTCATCAGCAGCAGCTGCTCCAGCCATCAGTCATCTCTCACTTGTTTCATTTCTCTGTTATATTTTAAAAGATAAGAAAATAACATATTTGCAAAGTGCTTCCACAGAAAACCTTTTTCGGTCACCAAACGTTGAGAGGATGAGAAAGGGTGTTACTTTACATACAGCACTAGCCTAAGCCTCGTTCTTGTTTGGGTAACAAGCCTCACACTAAGTGAGACGGCAGAAAACACAAGTGAAAGTGAGCAAGAGAGAGAGAGAAAAAGGGAGAGAGACAGAGACAGAGAGAAGAGTCATTTTAAAAATGACAAAAGCTGTAAGCGCTGGTGGAAGCAGCTGTGCTTCACAGGCCACACACACAAACACACACACACACACACACACACACAGCTAACACATGTATTTGCACAAACAGCTCTCAGTAGAACACACAAACACACAAAATTTGTCAAGCTAGCTGTCTCACTCAAACACACACACTCGCACGTCTTTCTCCTCTTTCACTTTCCTTGATGTCTTGCCAGGATGTCCCTATTTGCTTTTTGAGTCGTTGCAGTTACAGGGAACCAGTTTTAAAGCTCCGCTGTGTTACCTCTATCAGGGTTTCTCAACGTTTAATCTTACTGTGTCAAGTCAAGTCACATTTATAGGCTCAATATTACAAATCAAAAGTTTGCCTCAAGTGGCTTTCTCTGGTCAAATTTGGGCTCAAAAGTTCTCATTATCCAACCTCTTCTTACTCTGTTTCTATATTCTTTACAGCTCTATAGGCTGATCAGGCATGTGTTCGACATAGGTTGTCATGAATCTGTACAAATGAATCTGCAATTTATACTTTAAACATGGAGGCTTCACACACATCTTCAATCCAGCAGCACAGAAGATTGATACAGTTACCACGGTTTCAAGATCACTGTCACCCATTGTCTCTCCTTCTGCATCTGAGTTATGACACTGATTAATGCTTGATAACTGTTTTTGCAGAATATTACAATGTCACAGTGACGTTGACCTTTGACCTTTTGGATGTACAATGTCAACACTTCATCATTTATCCTGTTACACAATTGTGTAAAATTTTGTCATAATCAGCCTATTAAATTTTAAATTATGGCCAAAAACATGTCTTGTGAGGTCACAGTGACCTTTGACCACCAAAATCTAATCAGTTCACACTTGAGTCAAAGTGGACATTTGTGCCGACTGTGAAGAAATTCCCTTGAGGAATTCTTCTTATGATATCGGATTCCCGAGAATGGGATGAACGTACGGACAAAACATAATGCCCCGGGGCCACAGCTGACACCAGTGCGGACATGATTGAGATGATATGCAAATTTTCTGCAAAGTAAGTGTAGGAGGTCATGACCCATAAGTCAGGACACGCAGAACATCAACATTAAATGCCACCACTCTAGGTTATATGTGTCTGATTATGATAGTACAGAAAATAACAAGTCAAATAAACATTCATTATCACAATTAAATAAGCTTACTCACCTCATATGCAAAGCATCATGGGCAAAGAGTCATCACCATTCAGTCCACTCTGTGAGGCAAAAAATAACAATGATTATCATATTAAGAATTATTACACAATTTGGTTTTCCACTTACAAAAATATTGTGGAATTGGGAAATTTCTTACCCCTAACGTGTCGAAGTCTAAAAACACTGGAACATAAACTTCCCATAATGCAATTCAGTAGAGGGTTGTTGTCTGAAGACATAAACGTGACAATGACTCTCATTATGTAGTGGAGGCTCTTTGTTAAAAGTGTTTACTCTCAAAGCTCAAGCTGAGGCAACCCTGGTGACATCACTGGGGATATTTTCTCACAAACTGCTTTCACAGGCAGAGTATTACTTTCTAAGACTAGTAAACTAACTCTGATGTGTAAGAGAAAGGCGGACTAAGTGGATGAATAATGTCAAGTTTCCAGGGTTGAGAGAGATGCATCGACCGCACCACAGGAGTCAATCCATCATTGAGTAAAACTAGAGGCCACACCCAGGATCAAATGTATGGACGTGTGTGTCTGACAAATATGCTGCTGAGTTTTTACAGAGTGAAACGATTTATCAGAACTTCACGTTAAACATAACCCACTGCTGATGCTGGAAGTCTCACTCCTGCCCAGAATAACAAGAGAACCTGCTGCGTTTCCCAGACACTGACCCGGCCTGAGAGGACGATTCAGAGAGTTTGGAGGCCTTTTTCACACTGTGACGCTGACCTGGGTCAGTATGGTGCAGGTCCAGGTTCATTGAGTTCCCACTGGCTTCGGTTCACGTTCACAAACATCCGACTTTACGAAACAATTTGTCCCTATTTACTTTGACAGCTGAGCTTATGCGGAAACCTGCTTGAATCTCTCTCACAAGTGCTATTGAATCGTACTTTTGAGAAGCATTTTACAGCATGTTCAACTTTTATTTTCATGTTGCGGACAAACTGTGGCTCCACTGACATGTCAGATCACATGTCCTGTTACTGTACCCTCGAGCAAAGACACTGAAAGAGTATACCTGCTCAGTGGAAGTCAGTCACTCTGTGACACCCAATCTTATGTTATGTAATCGGTTGAAAACTCATCTTTTCAGGAAATATCCCACGTCACATGTTCTCCTTAGTGAATCACATATTCTCTCCCACCTCCTCTTCCCTCTTAAAGTGACAAAAATGTTTGATGAGAAAGGTTACTATGACTTTGACCCTACTTATAACTATTTCTGGATTGTAATTTGCTCTAACTGAAGCTCACTGCACTCATTTTAAATTATTCCCAGTCAGATCCTGAAATCTGGAAAGTGATATCAAAAAATATCAAGGGCTGTCCTTCCCACTCAGTCCAATGACAGAGAAATGGGTACCAAATTTATTTTTAAGCGCTTACTGCCAATGATGTTGCCACTGAGTAACATGTAATGTTTAACCAGATTCAGTGTCATGTTGCAAGATCCACACTAAAACTTCTTCCTTGAGCCACTGCGAGTCACTGTTCTATTTCCCAGCATCAGTGCATGTCAACTCTTTTGAAGAGGCAATTTAATCCCATTTGCTCCCCGGGTCAGCACATCCCAGCTACTGTACCTTTACTACTGCTGTGTATGACTGATGTGCACTTCACTTTAAACCAAATTTAATGTGCATGTTTTCAGGAAGGTCTGCTAGAACACACTGATGTTTAAAATGCAACATGAAGAGACTGACCTGTCAAGTCATAGCAGCTGAAATCTGCAATTTTAATGTATGGTTAGCACTGTGTGTGTGTGTGTGTGTGTGTGTGTGTGTGTGTGTGTGTGTGTGTGTGTGTGTGTGCTGGGGTGGT
>JAPZEB010000004.1:29034803-29054116 GCA_029783705.1 Chaetodon striatus
CAAATAAAAACAGGCCTTTGATCCAGGAGGACACTGTCAGTGTCCCATGTGAAACCAAAAGACAAAGCCTTGTTTTTTTTTTTTAAACCTATGTACATATGTATGTTACGTAGTTCTTGTTTTTGTGGGACTGGCTTGGTCTTGAGCTAAAACTTTGAATTGTTTAAGACTTTAACAACACGTCAAAACCCCTAAGAGCTCATTTATTCTCAGTGTTAGATACAGAGACGGACAGAGCCTTCTGTGTATACTCTGCATTTGTGCATGTTTTGTGAAAGCCTACAGATACGGACAAACCGGAGCAGTACCACCAGAGATCGTGGAGGCAGTGCAGCATCCGGTAAGACTTTACTTCCCTGTGCTTCCCACTACGTCTCAATGACTCCAAGATATAATGTTGCACAAATGCATAAATTAGCTTTCTGCATTGTGGTGACCTGACATTCACAATGAATACACACTTCTGACCTTTGTGACCTTCAATAGCAACCTGTGTGTTTTAGATTCTCCAGATGTGATTTTACTCCACAGATGTCATTCAGTCATTGCAATTTAAAGAGAAGGGGAAATCCTGACACCTGGTGGTCAGATGACACCATTGCAGCTTGTCTAGCCACCTGCTCAGTGTGCGGTTGTGTCTCCCAAATAACAATGTGCCAGTGGTGGGGCTCTCTGGAGGCCAGAGCCTGCGTTAAGGTTAACACACACATAAATGCAAACAAACAAACACACACACACACACATGAGTGTACACAGCTATCCAGCTGCTCACACTCTTTCTATTATCTAATATGTTGAACTGTCGCTCTTTATATGTGTGGTAATGGAGAGATGTCACATGAGGTCACAACAGAAGATTTTGCTCCTTCTGTCTCTGCTGCTCCTCCGCTGAACACTTACAGTTCAAAGTTTTCTCCAGACAATTTTTATGAAAATATATTTTCCTTTTATTTTGTTTTATGATCGTTGGCGACAAAAAGGCCATACTCACAATGAAATCACAGTCATCTTATATTCATGTTTTTTTTTTTTCTTGTGACATCTTCAAAGTGATTGTTTAAGCTATTCCTTAAGTTTTTTTTTTTTTGCTTTGGTAATACATCCATGTATTTACTGTTTTTTCCCATAGAAAATGGAAGCGTGAAAACCAGCAGGAGAATGACTGGCTGTATTTGAAGAGGCTGCCAAATGCCTTCATACTCTTCATGAAGGAGCAGAGAGCAAATGTTGAGCCTGAAGTAAACACTAAAAAGGAGAAGAAGTGCACCTATAAATACAGTCCCTGGACAGAGGGTAAGTATGGTTGCTCAGTAAGTTTGAGACACTCAGTGTTACAAACTCGATCATTGTTTGGTAAAAAAAAATAGTTTTCCACAGCCAAGCTTGTGAAAGGCCCTCTAACTCTAAATCTTTACATCTTTACAGTGATTTGTGCTTTTCATTTATTGTCTCATGACCAGAGATCAAACCAAACTTTAAAGGATTTTGAGCACTGTGTCTTTTTTTTATGCTTATGTTTGTGTATATGCACTAGCTGACATGTAGTTGTGTGTCAGTGTGTGTGTATATGTGTGTGCCAACATGGTTTTGTTGTCTGTAAACAGTTGAAGTCACTGACAAAGGAGGAGCAGGCCAAGTATTTCGGCCAGGCCGAAAAGGAAAGACTGCTCCACACCAAGCATTAAACGATATCTATATAAATCACAGCGTGTTTTCATGTAAAAGGTGATGAAAACAAGATAACATATGACCACAGTGGATCACGTTTGACTAGATTAGATGACAGATTACTAAATTACATTGAGTTTACAAACAAGAAATTATTATTATAAGTAATAAAATGCTGTTTAATTCAGGTTTAAGCAACTTGTTTTCAAAGTGAAAAAGATCAATCTGTTTATTTGTGTTGCAGCATCTGCATCTAAACCTAAAGAGGAAACCCAACGGGACCAGTGCAACATTGATGGAGCTCTCCTCCTCACAAGCAGCTGTGATGGAGGCTCCTCACACGCATACGGGCATGATAAAGCAATGAGACCTGCAAATAGTTCTGGTGATGAGGCCCCCTTAAACGCAGACAGTCCTGGCGCAGCGGCCAAACAAAGCGACAGCTGTGATGGAGCCAAGTCACCCGCAGACTGTCCAGGTGCAGCTGCCACAAAAACAGACTGCAGATACTGTGCCTGTGTGCGACATGTGTTACCTGCCACAGATGTATGAGGACAGCCCTGCCTCCGGGCAGGATTCTACAGAAACAGCGTCCACATCGCTGGCCTCCCCCTGCTGCACTGACCCTGACACATAGAGATGTCCAAGGACAGGTGTCACCTCGATGCCAACATATGAAAAGTGGTACAAAAGTGTGTTTGTGCGGAACATGTTACCAATACTGAGAGGTAGTCTAACATTTTTGATATACTGTTTATCTAACTTAAAAAATAAACATTTCTATTCTGCTGCACATTTACTGTGATACTTCACGTCAAATTTCCCCCCATTAGCAAGAAAACTCTCTCAGAATCCCCTTACACTTTCGATCACCTGAAATAGCATGTGACAGTTAAGTTGTGTGAGGCAGAATTTGAGGATAACATTTCAACTGTGAGTTAAACTCTCCTCAGTGACACACAACCAACACCAACTCCATTAATGCCCCCTTCAAGTGCCCCTTGCTTCATTCAGTAGCAAAGACTCCAAGGGCAGTTGGAAGTAATTAATTAGCAAGAGGGAGACAGAACGTGTGTGTGTGTGTGTGTGTGTGTGTCTGTGTGTGTGAGTGACAAGTGGTTGAAATGCACTCTACCCCTCATACGCCCACAACACACGCAGAGTCCTGCTCCCCTCTGTGTTCTGCATCTTTCTGAAGTTCATCCTGCAGCTAAAAGAGTCTCTAACACTGTGACACTGTGGCTGTGATATTTTTTGGAAACCTTTATACACTTACCTTGGTGCTAGACAGTATTCCTCAATACTCTTCCACCTACAATAAACAAGTTATTATATACATGATTAAAAGTTCGGTTCGGTCTGCGTGACGATTAATGAGTCACTGAATCTCGGCAGTGAATTTGAATTGTGGATTGGCGGACTGCATTTGCTCTATGGGCACAATGATGCGAAAGCAGTGCCAGTCATCCAGGTAATGTCATACAGCAGAAATAGAGCTTATTTTGGGTTTATGCGCCACTAAATATGTCCCACCACCAATGCTGTATCCAGGTCTCTTAATACATCCACAGCCTGAACACTTTTTTTTCATAAGATGCAAAGAAAGCTTTGTAAGCAGAGCCATTAGCTGAGTTTGTTTGAACATAAGCATCACAAACTGAGGATCAGAGTTACACCTGAACATGCGAATTACATGAATGCTGAGAAGGCAACACATGTGACAGTGAGCTTTGTCCCAGTGGTGGCGATTTGTAAATGAAGTCAGTCAATTTTGTCAGCCAACAATGTGATTTGTCCCTCTGATCTATCAATGCCAAAAAATAGAATTAAAAACATTTATTAGTCACAAATACTGCCCCACTTTTTATTTTCCTGATTTAATCAGCTATAATACTGTTTCAGCACTAATGACCAATCATGGTAGACATCCAGGACACTACCTATCTGTACGTCTCAAATATCTGAGGGACTATCCATGGTGAGTGGTGCCATCCTGTGGGCAGACTTGTGTAGGATCCACTGTGCCTATGGGTCTGACTCCACGCTGTATGTCTCGGGGAAAGGGGTTATAACTTTAACTGAAAGAAAAAGAAGACTACTGTGTGGTGTCAGGAGTTTTTGCTCTGCATAGGAGCAAAAGAAGCATCACCTCTGCCATAAAATGTTAACAAAGATGTGACTGGATGGAGAGCAATAAAGATGCGTCTCTTTTACAACTGTACTGGTTCCACTATAATTTATAATTTTGAACAGTAACAGCATAACACAGAAGAAACAACAGCAAAACCCAAATAACAGATGTTGCAGACATTTTATTACTTTAAAACAGAGGCGTTTCCTGGGTTTCAGGACATCTGTAGGGGGGGTCTGTGTGTGAACTTCCCCTGGATTTTTTTTTAATAAAGAAGATCTATTCTGATGCTTTAAAAATACTCTCTGGCACCTTATTTACATCCATAGTACACATCTTAACCATTGAAAAAATTGAAATGCATACCTCAAAAAGTACTGTTTCTTTTCTAACTAAGTTATGAATTGTTGTGTGAAAATATTACTAGTAAAGAGAATACTTCACAACTGCTATTATTTATCATTTATTGACTTGAGTTGGAAAAACAGTTAAATGTATTTACTTGTATTTACATTAACAGTGGTGGAATATAAGTATACTTACTATTGTATCTTAGTACAATTTTGAGGTGCTTTACTGAGTATTTCAATTTTCTGCTATTGTATACTACTACTCCACTATATCTATGAGATGAATACTGCAATTTTTACTCCACTACATATATTTGAGAGCTTGATTTTTAAGTTTAAAACCTAACCAAAACAGAATTTGAAGAGCTCTTGTTTCCCTATGTTACAGTCAAACCATACAGTACAATGTGAGCTACACAAGCTGAAGGCCTCCTCCTAATTTTCTATAGTGAGCGATGAATCTCCTACACAGACACATGACAGCATCACAAGTTGGAAAATGGAAAATGTGGGTGGCGTGACAGGCAAATTTCCAACCTGTAAGTATACTGTAGATGACCTGACATGACTTCAGTCATATGACCTCACATGACCATGACCAAATTAGGATAGGTGAGGAGACACAGTTGTTACCAGAACTGGTTATTGTATTAACAGGAAACAGCAGCTTAAGTGACAGGAAATACCTTTTAATGTGTGTATTGGAAACATTGTAGGTATATCAACTAATGCTGCTTGTATACTGTAAATTACTATAATATAGTACAATATAGTAGTATACTCTTTATTCCACAACATAATGTATAGAAAACCCACCACAGTAACTAACTTTGCCTGAGATTTATTTTCTCACAAATTGCAGTCAATTATTTCACTGCTAAAAAACAGTTGCTGTACTGATCCTCTTCACTTGAAACATAGATTGAACAAATATGGACTAAATGATGGGGGCTAGTCACTGATTAGATGAGGTCAATGGCGCAGTCGGCCGCATTCATCTTAGCTATACCTTTAATTTAATGTATGTCTTGTTGAAACAGGATATTGAATTAGTAACTAATATAATGAGGGATCATTTAAAAGGGAAAACCAAACAGATGTCCGTGAGGAAGGAGGGGGCAGTGTGATGTTTTACTCCTGTTTCCTTTCGAACTCAGGTGCAAAAAAATCAGACTCATATTTGATTCAGTGTTGACAAATAAATCAGCTGGTTAAATCAAGTTTCAATAAACTCCATATTGTCTCTGACCTGAACAAAGTCATCCATGTCTTCATATCCTTCGGTCTTAATTACTGAGGCTCTTTGTATTTTAGCATCACTCAGATTTCTTTATCCTGTCTCCAACTTCTTCAAAATGCTGAAGCAAGGTTTTTAACAAGGTCACATAAGATGGACCACATTACTCCCCTCCTTCTCTCCCTCCACCAGCTCCCTGTTAGCTACAGAATTGTGCTTAAAAGCCTGTTTTTGTCTGCAAAGCATAAAATAGTCTTGCCTGTGCTCACATTCTGTCCATGTACTACATGTCCAAAATCTTCTCCTGAAAACCTCTTGTTTGACCCCAGTCCAAGACTACATGTTCTTTCTTTGTTGCAAAGCACATTGGCTCAACTGTGTTGTGCTTGAAGTACCATAGGTACATGAACAAAGCTGAGTTTTGATATGATAAGAGTTCGTGAGGAGGGATTGTTCATTAATTTGTTTTATTGTTTATTTTATTGTGACTTAAATGCTTATATGGGTACATATTGGATATGTTATCCCTGTAATTTAATTCAGCAACTCCTATTTCTATATTACAGGAGCTACTTGTCTAAAATATATCAGCTTCATAAGGGGGAAACACAATGATCTTTTCCAACAGGCTTCACATTATGTTGAACCCATTAGTTCTTTTCCTGAGTGCATGGCCAGTAATCCTACATGCATTACAACACCAGATCGATGCAGTCAAATGAAGCCATAAAGTCGATCAAGACGCAGCGGTAAATCGCCTGATGGGGATCCACATATCCTCCTTAATGCCTTGTTTGATATTTGTCTCCAATAAATTGTGACCCATAAAAATGGGTGTAAAAGAGGAGAGAATTCCGCTCTCTATAATATTTACAGGTAGAATAGGCGGAGGGGGAAGCAGAGAGACATTATTTCCCTAAATGAAATAGATCCTGACATCTGGGCATCCAAGGGCCCCATCCTCCTCTCTCAGTCTCTCTCTCTTTGTAATTACACGACATAATGGTGGTGCAGTCGGCTCGTAATCTCCCATTATAATCAGTCTCGGCTGCCTCCGCTAGCTCTCCACCACGGATTCTAATTCAATATAAATGTAAATGACTGGGGGGGAAAGAGAGGAAGGGTGTGGGGGTCAGGAACAGTATGGTGTGTAAATGTTGAGTCTGATCTCCACACAAATCCGTACTTATATTTACTGGAAGTCGTGTACGTCTTAATAATAATATGTACAAATTGAAAGTGGACTGTGAGGACCGTGGACTGCTGGTGTGGTCTAACCCGGCTGTATGTTCTGACTAAACATTAAATTGTGAGCATGATGAGTAAAACTTGATAGGGACTATCAACAAAAACTCTAACCTTAAAAGGTGGGGTAACCTCAGTGACAAAAAATATAATTCTCTCTTCCCTTTGTAGGGGTTTCTACTTTGGTTTTATTTGTCCTTGATTGAGATATTTGTCTCTGAAATTTAAGCCTCCACCAAAATACGGTGAAGAAGAATGGGAAATTACATTTGAAAAATTCAACAGTAATGTGTCTTTCTCTCATATAGGACATCACTGCCATGCAGTAGTTGTGTTTTCATTCTTTCCTTCACCGTAAGAGCTAAGGTTGGGAGCCAACATGTCCTCATATTTTAAAGAAGAATAAGTCATTAACCAATGACTCACAAAACAGTGAAATTTGAGAGCACCAGTGAAAGTCAAAGTTTTAAACATGTGGTTAATGTTATGGTCATAGGTGGGCACCTAAACTTCTTGATTAGGTTTAGGAAAAGGTCATAGTTTGGGTTACTGTGAAAGTTAACTTACATAGACTAATGTATGTTATGTAAGACAAGCACGTTATGTACTTGATATAGGCTAAGTACCTTTTGCAAGTTAAATCATGTATGTTAGTCAAATAGGTCAATGCTAACATCTGGTTTTACACAGGACATGATCAGCAGTCTCCTGGGTGAGAGTCCTGTGTTTGTTTGACCTGTCTGTCTACCCCAACCTCCTTGCTACACAGACATTGTCGCTTTTTATACTATGTCACCTGACTTCCTCCTTTGCTCCCTGCATGATTACATCTGCTAGAGGTCACCAGCTAACAATGAAGGTTCATATATGTCGCAATATGCTGCTTGTACAAACAACCTAAACAGCCTTTTTTGGGGGAAGGACGGTCTGGATGAGAAGTAGGATTGCTGTGGTGACCACTTTGCTGGATCAGGAGAAGATTACTGACTTCCTTTACGAAGTTACATGTTGTTTTCACTCTTAATGGACCTCAGAAAAAGAAAACACTAGCACATAGTTCCTATATCCAACCGTGTGTCCCCTAAACTCCCAAGTTTAAATCCATTAACCACAGGGCTGAGAAAATGCTTACATTTTGTACTACAGAATATGCACCTTATGAGGGCTTGCTGCATTAGAGACTTTGCCTTGGAAAAATCTTTTTTCTGTAGAATTCATTTAAATGCATTTCTTTTTTTAATGCTGTGAGCAACACAAACAAAAGTTCCAGTTGGAGTGGAGGCAGGATGCTGAGACAGATCAAGACAAAACAAGAAACCACCAGGGGTATGTGGAAAAAAGTTTGTAACTTTGGTGAAGTGACCCGTAAAAGCTTAAATTCAAAACTTTCCACAAGTTGTCGATCAGAGATGCTTGAGGGAAAAACAAATAAACATCACAGTAAATGGAGACGTGAGGGGGGATTTTACTTTTAAAGATCAAGATTAAATTAACTTTAAATTTAAAGGAGAGCAAATGATTTGTTTCATGTGTGAAAGCAATGTAGACTCAAACAACGGTTCATATAATGTGTTCTGAAAATGCACACACAATAGTTTGAATGATAACGAAATAGTGCTCCACGAATTATGTCACTTACGAATGTAAAGTTACATACTTAGCATTAAGTCACATGCTTTTATGTGGGGTTGTATATGGTAAGATACTGTATCTAAAGTCAGTGTAATACATACAGTAGATGGCAGTGAGCGTGCTCCCTGTTTGGAGGATCAAAGGATGAAGACCCCAGAAGCTTCACAATGCATTGCTGTCAATTAGGGTTAGCAACAAAACACGTTTTAGCCACTTAAATAAAGGCCTACCTAAAAAAATTAATATTATTCTAAGTGGACATTACTTTACCGTCAGACAGCCCTCTCATTTGGTGCTACATTTTCTCCACCATATAACTTCCATATTCCTACACAAAAAACGTCCAGCCTCCGTGCACTGCATTACAACAACAGGTGAGCTGTTTGGATCAGAAAGTGCTGTTGTGTGACCCAACTGAAACAAAACTTAACTTTTCTAAAGATTACTACAACAGTGCTTGTTTGTGTTTTTCCAGGCTGTTCAAATGAAGAAATGACAACAGCTGTGGCTACTTACACTGACAGACATCACCACTCCACCCTGAAATTTAAGCTCGGCATTTTCAGTGGACATTTTTCTCAAGAGGATTATAAAAATCACCGCCAAATAAGTGAGAGACACACTTGGTGAAGAGTGCTGCTGTACCCACTCATCAGGTAAAATGATACCAAATACCTACAGATAAATGAAAGCCTTACCAAACAACCAGTTAAGTATAACATGCTTGCATCGTGTGATTCAGTAAGATACTGAGGTTTGTGTCATAACCATGTCCAGGCAGCTGGGGCTCTCTGGGTGCGTGGGCATGCATTTGCAGTTCACAGTCAGCTTCTGCTCTCTCTGGGCCTCCTGTTTTTACAGAAGTTTCTCCTCTTTCTCTCTCATTTGGCCCATTCAGTCTCCCTCCTCAAAAGTTCTTCTTCTCTGTACTTTGTTCACAAAAGTATCCTTTAGTCTTCACAGTGAACAGCATTTCATCGTCGCTGTCATAAACAGAATACAGTGTGCGGCACAGCTGGGTGATTTTGCTTAGAAATACAGAAGCTAATGCCAAAGGAAAGGGCTGTCTGACAGCAAAGTAAAGCAGTAGAATATTGTACATGTAGTGTCCAATTAGGCTGATATTGATATTTTTAGGTAAATCTCTCTTTAAGTGGCTAAAATGTGTTTTACAGATAACCCTAATGCACAGCAATGCATTGCTGAGCTTCTGGAGTGCTAGTCCTATCTGTTTATGCAAACAAGGGTGTGCTAACCACTGCCTATACACTAACTATAGATAAGTATCTCATACAGCCCTACTCAAAAAAACAGAGTTATCCCTTTAAAACAACTCAAAGTTCACTTGGTTTCACACAGTTCCGAACACCATTCTCCTGGGGTAAAGGCCTGTGTTTGTTTGACCCATCTGCCACCCCAACATTCCTCCTTACATGGACTACTTCCTTCTTTACTCCTGTCATCAACACATTGGTCACGTGATGGAAGCCTTTCCAAATATGTTGGTAATACACAAATTACTGGCTAATGATTACATGGGATATATATATATATATATATATATATATATATATGAATGAATGAATATATGAATGTTGGTGCATTAGGTTTTCGTATGAATGGTGCATGAGAACAGCCTGTTGAAAGTGTTTCCTATTTTTCCTTACAAAAAATGACAGCTAGTATTAAATGATTGATAACATGGGATCATAGTAGAATTCATCCTTCAGATTTAGCATTACATTACAATTCTAATTAGAATTTAACTTGGCCCTTATCACATGAAATTTCGTAAACTTACTATTCTATTAGTGTCATATCCCTGCCATTAAAGACAGCTTTATTATGACTTAATGCCAAGTGAGAAATGTTGACTGAAAATTTTCAGATAGCCAATTTTTCTTCTATAATTAATTCATATAATATTGCATTTTGGAATGAAGCCCTTCATCTGTCATGTTGGCTTTAACAAAAGATGATATCAAGTTAATAAAAAATTCAACTCATATGAAAGATACCGCTGAACATGGCACCTTAATACCAGTAAAGTAACTGTGAAAAATCTCATTGCAGCTTCAGTCTGCAGTGAGGAATGAGGCAATATGTTACTAAACTGTATCGCAATTCATAATTCAGAATGCTGCGTAATTAACTTTTTTCTCCGGAGCCTTAATGTGATACCAAATTAAATAAGAGAAGCAGGGAAATATCAATTTAGAGGGGCAGGGAGTAAGAGTCAGAGGCTGTGTCCGAAATCCTTCACTAGTCACTATGCAGTTCAATAGTGAGTTCGCCATTTTGCAGTGCTGCCCAAATGTATGGTGGGAATTATTATACCCTATATAGTGGACTCAAAGTATCCCACAATGAGTCACGAAAAGTAGCGTATAACCGATTGTCACTAACCAAGCAGCTTTATTCCAACATGCATTGCACTGAAGGAACATACGGACTTTATGGAATGATCGCAGAGACAGATGAGAGGAGAGAGAGCAGCTCAAATGCAACCCCTACATGTTTAATTTATGATGGTAAGTTTGTTTTACTAGTGTCTTAGCCATGTAATAGACTGTCAATTTAATCTGTAGTCATTGGTCCCCAATGATATCAAAATATATTGGCAATTGATATTTCTTTGGTGCTTAACATTACTGTACGCAAGAGGGCTAATAACGCTAGCTAATGTTAGCAAGCAGGGTCGCTACTAGCCTGTAAAGGCGTAATGCATAACGTTAAAGTCACAACATATTACATTGCTAACTGGTAAAACAAACAAACATATCAGATGTTAAATGGAAAATTACTTACACTTGTAGCAGGTTGTAATCCCTGCTAATAATATGTGTAATGTAAGCAGAGCAGCACATTACAACACAAACAGCCACAAAGTACTTTCCAATTTATTAAACTGGGGGAAATACATTAAGTATTTCATGTATTTACCACAAATATGCATGTTAGCATTTGTTATGGAAGGTTCATCAGCTGACATTAATATGACATGTTTTAATTGTGCGACAGCAATGATGTAAATAATGGAAAAGAGAAAATGACACAAGTAGTGTGGAAGTGTTTGTCATATTGCCAAAGACCTCAATACAGTTCTCTACATAGCGATAGCCATAGAGTAGAGATTACTGAATGATGTAATGATTGCAGACACAGTCAGAGTAAAGCTCGGTCTGTCTGTCCCCGACGAAAGATGACCAATGTTAAAGAAACATGGCGATACCTTTGGTCATGGCTCTAAAACGATGGTCCTACGTCCCACAGTGAGAGAGGTTCAAGGATGGCCGTTGTCACAGTATTGCAATCAAAGACGGCCAGGGATAAAATTCTGATAGAGTCACAAATCTGGTTAGAAATGCAGCATGAAATGACGCACTGGCGCTTAACCCAAACAAACAGACGGATAGCAGCTTGCCATGGAGGCAAAAGGTGCTAAAACAAATGTGTGGGATTCCAGCAAAGAGGAAAACCTTGTTGAGTTGTGGCAGCAGGAGCCTTGCCTGTGTGATGTGTCCTTTAGCTCTTACCATAATCATGTAAAGAGGGAGGATGCATTGCTGGGGAAATGGCAGAGTTGCAGCTGCCAGGTGAGCAACCTAGCAACTAGCAAATACACACACACACACACCACAGTATATAGTGCCCACAAAACTTTAGGTTATTTAATGATGTGACCCTCTATGCTGGGCTTCACAGTTGGAGAAGTAATAACCTGTGCAGCATCCTTGCACACACAATATTGGAAGCTATTGCATAGTACATCGTAGCCTGCATTTCAGTAGGCGTTGTCATCGTACAGTCTGCATACATCAAACTTGATGTCGTATCCAAGTTTATTAGATCCATGTCGCACAGTGTAGCTTGCACTAAACTTATAAGATTGCTAAAATCTCATTCTGTAGGAGGCTTAAGTAAGCAGTAAGAGACAGTGGAAGAGAGAGAGTGTAAAAATGGAAGACATGCTTCAAACGTGTTATTCATTTTTACAGGATGTAACAAAGCATTTGAGACTTAAAAAGAAATACTTTATTCAGTGTTGTTTGACAAAAGTGAAAGGTGTTTCTACCCATTTCAAATGGCCACACTCTCAGGTGAGAGAAAACTGTCCACAATGTACTTCAGAAATGGTGCACTCCATTTGTACTTGGGAAGTCTGAATTTCCAAAGTCCAAGTTCCCTAATGCCCCTAAAGTAGGGATGGGCTTGAGTACTCGAGCATTCTCCTATCTGTGGACATGTTGCTATGATGTTTTTACTGCACACCGTCAGTGAAAATGGACAAGATCACTTTTGCGTGCAAGTTGTGTTGACATATGAGTGTATTTGTATGTGTGTGTCTGTGTGCAGATGCAGTGTAACCATAGCTGAATGTTTGCACCAGTGAGTATGTGTTCATGCGTGCGTGCATATTTAGTGCCATGCCATTGTTCCAACAGCCCAGTTCTTCGACAGCCTGTAATCCCAAAAACAAATGCCCATTGCTTTGAAGTCCTGTTTATTTAGTTTCAGTTTTCAAGTAGCGTTTGAGCCACCAATACCAGGTTTTTTAACTGACCCTTAGCAGCGTTTCTCATTGGTGTTTAATCTTTTGCGTTACCAAACATGACCAAGACATGATGTTTTCTAAACCATAACCAAGTGGTGTTTGTGCCTAAATCACACGTTCACCACAGAGTTGTTCAAAAACACAAAGTTAACATGTAACCACGACAAAACAATGTATAAATGTAACATATTTGTAGTTTACAGAAATGTACAGTGCAATTTATTCCTGCAACTTAGGAGAAATGGGCTTTTGGTCCAGTGGGACATTTTTTGGACTGACAGGGCTTCAGAATTTTGGGCCGTCTGAAAAAAATGGGCAGTCTCTGCATTATATTTACCTCTGGTGGCACAAAAATGGTATCTGTATGTTTTTGTGCTTGTGTGTGTGTGTGTGTGTGTGTGTGTGTTTGTCTGTGTACATGGTTGTCAACATGCAGGCAGTACACCAGAAGGTAACGCAAGGCTGAATGTGAGAGACAGTCATCAGCGCCAGACACAGGTTCCCTCTGGACTAAATTAAGGTGAATATCCACCAACATGCTGACTCACTACAGACAGGCAGATAGACAGACAGATTGTGGAGAGACAGTATAGACTGTGGAGAGACATTATTGTCATGGCCCTGTAAATTAGGATTTACACTATATGTTGGCTATATCGTACCGCCTCTGTCCAGCCATGCTCAGACTTATAATGTAAGTAAAAACAGTAGAATTGCAGCGACATCTTATGGCCAAAAGGGATAAAGCAGACAGACAGACAGACAGACAGACAGAGCAGGCAGACTGATGTTCACACAGACAGACAGAGAGAAAGAGAGAGAGGGTCAGACAGGCAGACAGACAAGACAGGACAGGACAGTGAGCTGGTGTCTAACACTGTCTGATTTGGAGGCCGGCCAACTAGGGGAAAACTGTCAGACACTGGCAGGAAGCTGCTGATTAATCTGAGCAGTGATGGAGAAAAAAATCCTGAGAGAGCTGGGAGGCAGTGTGTGTGTGTGTATGTGTGTGTGTGTGTGTGTGTGTGTGTGTGCAGAGAGGGAGAGAAAGGACAAGAGAGCGAGAGAGGAAGGCAGCAAAATATGACAAGGTGTAACAAAAGGTACAAAGAGGGAGGGAGAGCCATGTATTGTTATGTTGAGGTAGTTTGTATCATTTTTATTCAACTGATTCTGCAGCACTGCTCATCCAACATTCATGCCAATAAAGCAAATTGAATCGAAATTGAACAGAATAAAGAGAGCAGAGAGAACAGGAGTGAAAGGATAAATTAGGGACAGAGCAGATGGGAGGGAGCGACAGAGAGACAGTGAGGGAAAGAAGGAAGACAGCAATGAAGAGATGGAGAGGTGTGAGACAATGAAAGAATATTTGGAGGGAACAGGAACATTGATGCAGAGAAAGTGGAAGATACGTGTTGAGAAAGGTGTGAAGAGGTATGAGGGGAGCCGAGGAAGGACGAGTGGGAGAGGAAAGAGAGACAGAGGGAGAGGAAGTTTGGTGTTTGGTGCTCACTAACAGGTCTAGTCTTTATATCGGCATATATCCAGACATCAAGCAACACTTATTTTGACAACACGTCAACTTAAAAAAAATGACTGCACTCCTTGCCCCTGTCGCCCACGTTGGATTTGGGTGGAAAACGGGAGGAGTGACAGGCAAGCTAGTTGCAGACGTTAAAATAATGTGGACTGTATGGCTATTTAGAAAATGAACACCAATTGAGTGTCAAACCCATTGGTTCAATTTTCTCTGAATATTCAGGTCCAAGTCACAGTGTCAGGTAGTCCAGACATCCTTCTCTTCCCTCAGGGTGATTGTATAGCATTCAGGCCAGATGGGACATGTAAACAATCCTCCACAGTGTGTCCATATCAGATGCTTAGATAAGGTCAACACTTCAATATCTCTGTTCCTTTCAACACAAAGGCACAACAGTCCAACTCTGAACTCCAAATGTCCAGACCCGTTGTCTTATCTCTGAAGACATGGATATTGCCTCCATCTTCATTCTTCCCAATGTGCATCTAATGTAAAATGAATGGCCTAAGTTAATGGTGCTTCATCTTTATTAAGTCTCCTCCACAGCTTGCTGTGTGACCATTTGGATGGATTTCTGGTATGTCCAATTTGGTTGGCTGTCCAGGAGTAGGTGGGTAGTAATGCATTGAATTTACTCTGTTACATGTACAACCCCAGTCCAAAAAAGTTGGGACACTGTGTAAAACGCTGTGTAAAACCTACAATGGACCTATATTCAATTGAATACAGTCTAAAGACAAAATTTTTAATATTCAAACTCATAAACCTTTTTTTTTAACATAAATAAACATTTTGAATTTGATGGCTGCAACACAAGCCAAACAGCACTCCACATTTATGTTATTAGTTGTGAGAGCAAAAAAAAAAAAACATGCTTACGAGCACATTTTATTATTACACATGTGCAGATATTAATTGCCACTGTCCAAGTTTACATGAATTTGGGTTAGTGATTGTGGGATATTTAGTGAATTTAGTGAAAAAAAAAAGGGGGAAAAACAGTCCTCTTTTGTTGTTTTTGTTTTAAAACGAAAAACAACATTACAAATGAATTACGGATTATCTGATGATACTCAGACCATAGGTCATGGACATTCTCATTCAAATCAGCATAGGAGAATGGTCAGAGCGGCAACCATTTTCAAGTGTACTGTTGCCATTGCAACCCTTATAGCGGGCTAACTTCCATATAAAATTTAATATAATACAAACCAACTCACCGCAGTAACGACTATATGAGCAGTGGAGTAGTAACATTACATTTTCAAATAAGCAATTCATTACCTTTAAATTATCAGCATAATTGAGGCTGCCTCAGAAGAACAAGTGGGAGCCGCTGCTCAGAAAGGCATAGAGAGACTGTGGTGATAAACAGCATGCACACGCAGCAATTATTTTTTCTTACCATCAACAGACTAACTAAGACGATTTTGGTTTGGTTTCTTTTGAGTTTGAACGAAGTGTGTTTTCGGAAGAGGTAACAAGGCAATTAAACTAACATAAGTCTCAGTTCAGGGAAAGAGAGAAACTTTGATTGGTGTATGGTTTAGTACAGTCTGACGTCTCTTGTTACCATAACAACTAAACAGCCACCATTTCCTTTTGTGGTAGTCTAATGATGACAGCAAAGACTTAAATGCTCTTTCTACTTGTTTTATTTCTATGGGTCAGAACAACAGGTAGTTTGAAGCTCACTAACTTTTTTGTAAATAAAAGTATATGTTAAACTTCAGAATAATTTGTGTCAATACTTTTCACTTCAGCTAACTGAAATGCAAAAATGATTTTGGGTTTGATTTTCCTCATAGGATAATAAAAACTGGTTGATATGTTGTACCTTTGAACTTCTGAAGACCAAAATAAAACTTTTTTTTTTCTTTTATTCAAGTATGAATATAAAATACAAACTGCTTTTCAAGGTTGCTCCTTGTCAGATATATTTTTGCTGGCATTCTACAATGTGATTTACTCACCCACTTACATTTGGCCAACACAGAAACAAATATATTCTATATATAAAACAGGGAGAGGAATTCACCGCCTGTTCTCTCATAGGAATGTGTTTTCCTTCTCCGGTCATCATCTGGCCCAGACAGGCTTTCATTACACTGTCATTTGTTTCACCTCTCTCCCCTCTGAAAATCACATCCAGACAACACAGAATCACTTTGAAACGGCACGGCAACCATTGGCGACCCGAGGAGATTTGCAATTCAGATTCAGATCACCTTGGTGAGAGAAAAGGTTTAAATATTAAATATCAAAAGTCCAAACGTGATCCTGTGTGATTGCATGTCATGTCAATAGCAAGTTCCCTTTAATTACTTATTTAAAGTGCCGTGGGTGATTGACTCACTTTAATGTTGGCCCACACTGATGCAGAGTTAGGTTTTTTTCCCCTACAGATGCACTGTGGGAGATCACCTGTCAAGGGACTCTCTGCTTTCTGATCTTGATCTAAATGAGTGCTGTGCTTTTCTACTTGTCACACATTTTAATGATGTCTGCCCACACGTACGGAGGCGAGCATATATGCATGCAAACGCACATTTGAAGCAGTGTGTAACAGATGATGTATTAGCTACTTATAAGTACGACAGCCACTAATGATTATGTACAGTATTGAATTTGTTGATCATTACTACTTTACTTCACAATTGATGGCTTAATTCTTTAGATTAAGCAACAAATCCTCACATTTGACAAGCTGGATTACTGAATGTTTATGAGTGATTTTTCAGTTACTACTAAAATTACTATTCACATGAAGTGCAACCAGCAACTTGCTGGTTTATATGCAGAGAAAATTGGGCTGAAAAGGCCAAAAAAGGAGGAAAGAAATGGCAGATTTTGGGTGAGCTTCTGGATGGCAACAGAAATAGCCTCTGTTGGCTTCAAATTGAGCTCTTAAAAAGTTTTTGGCTTGCTCCCTTATAGAGGATGGTAGTCACTCTAATGGCAACCAAGATTCACTGCAACAGAAAAGCATTAACATTTTTGCAGAAACCTCTCAAATCACTCCTGCTGCATCATCTATCACTCCGCTTTTGATCCATATGTTCAATATGTTCCAAATACTAAGAGGAAATTAGGAATCACTCCCTCAGTTTTCATGACCAGACACATCACATTGGTAAATCACATTACAAACACCCTCTACTTGTCCCGACAATGGGGGAGCCATTTTGACAGAAAAGCATTCTTCCTCCTTCTCCTCCTCCTCCTCCTCTCTTGGTTTGAAGATTGCATGGTACTGAATGAAGAATGAGCTGCATCAAGCTCACAAAAAGGCAGGTAAGTTAAGCCTCACTTTTCATTCTTCCATTTAAGTCCAGGGAATGAATCTCCAGATAATACTAACACCTTTGGCCTCGGGAATTGAAAAGCCCCTGTGTGTCTGCAGGATGCGAGGCCATATTGGATCTGGGAAAAAGGCCCCAGACGCCATTACAGCTCATTTAAAGTTAAAGATGAAGCTTTTTTTTTTTGCCCTGGAGTGTATAGAGTCTCTTCAGAGTGAAAGGCTGATATTAGCTATAGCCGCCAGAACAACAGAGAGAGAGAACAGATAGGAGGGAAGCCTTTTAAAACAATGCGGTACTTCTGTGAGCCATACAGTCGACTTTACAGTTTTAACCTGGGAAAAAAGTTTCAGCTTAACCTGTTACCACTCTATGTAACACTGTGATAAAGCTGTAAAAAACAACAATAAAGATGACCCAAAAGGTTGGAAAACATAAGGCTGAAAAAAGTACTAATGGCAAAATGTAAAATACACATAATTTAAAACTAAATGCTTTCCAATATATTTTTTTTACTTCAGACTAAATATACATATGTGTATATATATATATATATATATATATATAAATGTATGATGTATGACATCAAGCTGTATGCCAGGAGTGAGTAAGACATCGACTCACTGATCCATCTCACCAAGATCTATCGCAATAACATCGGAATGTCATTAGGACTAGATAAGTGTGGTCGGATAGTGTCCAAGAAAGGGAAGATGATCAGAACTGAGGGGGTTAAACGACCAGAGGGCAGCATTGCAGATGTTCAGGACAGCTACAAATACCTTGGGGTCCCGCAGGCAAATGGGAACCACGAGGAGGCCACAAGGAAGTCAGCCACAGCCAAATATCTGCCAGAGTAAGGCAGGTCCTTAAAAAGTCAGCTGAATGGAAAGAACAAGGTCCGTGCCATCAACACCTATGCCCTGCTAGTCATCAGAAACCCAGCTGGTATAATAAGCTGGCCAAAAGAAGGAGATAGAGGCCACTGATATCAAGACAAAGAAGCTTCTCACAGTACATGGAGGGTTTCAAGTCCAGCACTCTGAGACTGTACACTAAGCGGAACAAGGAAGAACCACTGTCCAGGACGAAACAACCGAGATCCAGGAATACATCAAGAAGATGCCCCCCAAAGATTAGCTGCTATGTGAATACCTCAGGCAGCAGAAACCCAAGAATGCAGAAGAGGAGGATGAACTATCATGGAAGGACAAGCTCCCATACGGCATGTACCACCGACAGATTGAAGAAGTGGCCGATATCAAGAAATCCTACTAGTGGCTGGAAAAGGCTGGACTGAAAGACAGCATGAACGCAATCATCATGGCAGCGCAGGAACAGGAACAGTACAAGATCAATAGCAGCAGGGGTCTATCGCACCAGACAGGACCCCGGGTGCAGGCTGTGCAAAGATGCTCCTGAGACAGTTTAGCACATAATAGCAGGGCGTAAGATACAGGCGGGAACAGTGTACATGGAATGCCATAACCAAGTGGTCAGCATAGTGTACAGGGACATCTGCACTGAGTATGGGTGGGAAGTCCCAAGGTCAGAATGAAAGACACCTCCTAAGGTGGTTGAGAATGACTGAGCTAAGATCCTGTGGGACTTCCAGATCCAGACTGACAAACTGGTGATGGCTAACCAACC
>JAPZEB010000004.1:29056956-29072136 GCA_029783705.1 Chaetodon striatus
AGTGAACAGAGGAGGCAGCTTTTATAGCCTGGAAGCCCAGGTGAGCCTAATCAAGGAAACGACCCTCCCATGTCAGCAACCTGCCTGATGAGACTGGCTAGAACATTCTGCAAGACAGTGGGAGGGGCGTCACAGATGCCTTTACCAAATATAGAATGGTTGAGTTTAGTGATGGAAGCAATAAAAGCCCGGGCGTCAATTGAAGTTTTACAGTATTGTACATGCCACCCTATTTACATTAAGGGTACAGAATATTTAATTGCAATCAATATCAGTTAAAAGCTACTGGTACTGGTATCAACATATTTTAATAATTCCCTGCTCTATTGTTTATTGACATTTGTGAATTGATGCCAAATTGTCTGGGTGGTACCTGGATGGCACATGATTTTTCTTAGGGAAACGTCTCTTTAGTGACTCCCTTCAATATGTGTTCTGCTTTCTCTCTCTCAGGTACAACTCTTTGATGGCTTCTACCTTGGCAACCAAGGTCCCATTCTTACTCTTGTACTCCTCATCTTTTATTTGGAACATGTTAACTTCTGCCATTAATGTCTTGACCTTTTTTCTTTGCAAGCCCTTTGAATGCTTGTTCTTGTTGTTCTTCTAGGTCAGAAAACCTCTTTTCTTTGAGAAGTGCTTTTTCTTGTGGGCACATTCCCGCTAGTGGTTTTCACTTTTCTCCTTCTGAAGTTGAGTTGTTGGCCAGAACACTACTTAAGGCTGGGATGAACTTAGCAGAGGTATGGACTTCACACAGGAAATGACAATCAGAGCCAGCAGTCAAGAATGGCTCAGCATGATTGTATTCAGAGGGTATACGTGTGTGTTCTGTCAAACAAGAAATTAGAAGTGGGGCTCTAAATCCTCTGTGCGATGGCAAACGTTTGCTTTTCTCCAGCTGAATTTTTCTTGTCTTCTCCTGAAGTTGCTCCATCTCCAGCTGGAACGCGTGAATTTTCTCCCCTAGCTTTCTGCTGCCTGATCAGGTCAACTTCCAGTTCCCTGCTTGCCTTTGTCCACAGAAAGCATCCGTCTTTGTATGGTTACAGACAGTTTACCTAAAGAGTGTCTTTCTTTGGTCACCCAGTTCAGTTGCTTCTCCTGTTTAATATTTCTGCTCTTCCTTTCAGGTTTTAAAATATTTTTTTCTTATCTCACGCTGCTTCCTTAGTTCCATCAGCTCCCTCTAGTAGGACCATTTGTTTGCTTCTTCTTTTACCTTGTACATATCAATTTGACTAATATGTTTAGTATTTTCCCCCAAATGGAGTTTTGCTTCTACTGTTCTGGAGGGTCAGTCTTAGGCAGCGTCTGCAGTTAGAATCTCTGTAGCCTGAGGGTAGAAGCACTTCATGATCAATGATCATCTTAGTGCTTGCATCTGGTACCTTCTTCCTGACCTCAGCAAAAAGACAAGGCAAACATTTGGTTGGATTGAATCCTTAATGATTCTCCTAGTCTTATTCTTAACGTTCCTAGTGTAAATATCCTTTGGAAGGATTGAGCAGTACCTATAGTATATTTAGCTCAAAGAACTACCCTTTGCAGGGCCTTGTGGTCCTGTTCAGTGCTGCTCCTGCACCAGACTGTGTTGTTACCGATCGTCATGCACTTGCTGGTGCAGGAGTAGAAAATCTATAGCATTTGAGGGGAAACCAAGAATTTTCTCAAGCGTCTGAGGTGAAACACTCTCTCTCCTGTTTTTCCCACCAATAATAACACCATATATAGCACCAAGGTCAGGCTTTAAATGATGTGGACACTAGTTTTGCAAGAACCTTCAGACTATCCACTAAAATATTTAACTGTTAGATACAATAATTACATACAATGAAAGATATATTGTGGAAGAGGATTCCCCACACTGTACAGTTTTGATTTTTGATAGACTGAGCTGTGGGATGTCTTTTTGCTATTGAAAGAGTCTTTATCGTCATAGAGATCTTCCTGACCAGCATAATGCAAGCAGGTGATACCAATAAGATCAGCTTATGTTACGTTTTGGTGATGAGATACTGATAGTAGTGAAGGAGATGTTGGTGATGGCAGCATGTTCGCTGGGGTGGGATGCTGGTATGCTTAAAAAACATGACTAGTTGTTGCTATGATGATTTAAGCCACAGCACATGAAAACATTACAATATTAATTTATTTTGAATGTTAAAGACTTCATACAGTAATAATATAAGTAAGCAACAGTTAGCAATTCTTCTTCTTTCAAGTCACCCCCTCACTTTCTCTGTCTCACACACAAACATGCACACACACACACACGGACACATGTCTGTCTGCCTTCTCAGGGAATCAAAGACTGCAGCAGCAGGTATTTTCGACGTGCAGACTTGAGCAATTTTCAAAGATAAGAGCTGCGACTGAGTGGCTCCTCTGCCATCTGGGTGGAGTGTGTGTGTGTGTGTGTGTGAAAGTGTTATAAAGAGATACATAGGAGGGAAGCAAGTGTGTGTCTGCGTATGATTGTCACGGTGGGGAGTATGTCAGCTAGTGTGTGTACACTTGTGAGAATCAGGATTGTGCAAGGTGCTGGGACGTGTGTGTGTGTGTGTGTGTGTGTGTGTGTGTGTGCCAGATCCGTGACAAGCCAACTGTGACAGGCTCTAATAGCTCTCGAACACATCCGTCTGAACACGCTGCTGCTCGTTGTGTGTGCGTTTTCTCTGTCTGTTTTATCTCTGGCTCCGTTATCACCTCAAGTCTTCTCCTTCGTTCCCAGCTCAGCGCTGCTCTCCTCCACTGCCAACGCCACCGGTGCGAGACAGATAGAGGAGGAAGTTGGCCGAGAAATGGCATCGATGGAAAGTTCTGCTCGGCGGCTAAACTCTGAGCTCAGACCTTTAGCAAACACAGCGTGCCCATGTCAGCGTGTGACAGTAGATTTGAGCCGGTCGATGAACTGAGGAGGTCACTAACATCCGTCTTCACACACAACCTTTAAGCAGCCCCAGATATTATCTGAGGGAAAATGGCTTGGAGTGAGTGACAGCATGAGGATGTGAACCAGCCACTTCCAACAGACTTATTCTTTTAAGTTATCTACTAAACATTGTGTTCACATACAAATCAGCATGTCCCATTTTGTGCATCAAGTCAGTGTTGCTTTTATCAACATTTAAGTCTGCAAGAGTCTGCAACCTTTTCCTGTCCTTATTTAAGGAGTTTATTATGATAAACCTAAGCACCCCTGGGACACAGGATGCAAACTTCAGCCTCTGGCAACAAAATCATATGCTTGCTACACCTGGCTGTATCCTGTCCTCCATCCAATATGACTCTCCCCTCTGCTGTCCTATGAGAGAAGACAGCAGAGAAACTGTCTAGACCTGGCTGCCAACTTTTCAGTTTAGTTTGGAGTGAGATTTAGTATTGGTGAAGCCAGTGCATTTTATTAATGGGCCTTCTGAGACATTATCCACCACAGGGGTCGGGGTCATCACTCCTGAACCCCCAGGAATTTTGCTCAAGAAGTTCAGCTGCAAAATTCAAACTTTTAAAGTATTTATAAATGAATGGCAAAGTCTATGGTTGCCAACTTCCAGACATATAGCCTAAATGATGCTGCTTAATCACCAAGAGTTCACTTAAAAAGTTAAAACGCACCAAGTGTGGAAAAAATCCTGAATTGACTATATTTGATCAACGTATCTTTATAGAGTGGTTGGTATGATATTCTATGAAAATGCACACACAACAGTTAATATTATATCCTACAAATAAGTGCCAAAAGAATAACATTACATAATTAATGTTCGGAGGATAGAATTAGGCGAGGTTTAGGGAAAAGAACCATGGTGAGGACGTACCTCAAAATGACTCAAAGTTCACACAGTGCCACACCTTTATCCTGGTGAATATTCCAGGGGAACGTCCTGTGTTTTGTGGCTCCCTAACCTTCTTCCTTACAGACAGATCAGGACAGCCTCTTTTCTTATTCCCGTCAGCGCATGGGTCACATGATTGCAGCCTTTCAAATTATGTAGGTTATGCACAAATTACTGGCTCATGATCATGTGGGATTTCGATGAATTTGGATGCACTACTTTTCATAGGAAGACGTACAAAAAGTTTATGAGAACACCCTGATTTGATAAAAATGGATTCTTGAGATGACACAGGCTGTCAAAGTTACACAAACATAAACATACATTAGCAAATATGAATTAGTCTGGTACTATGAGTAGTTTAGGTTATTGTTTACTTTCTTCTTCAATATGATAATGCTTATTTTTTTCAACCAGCAGTAATGGCATTAATGCCTACTAGGCGGAATAACGCTGTCGTAGTACCTTACTGAAGGCATTTCCTTTACGCTGGTGATTCTCTTTACAGCCATCTGAGCAGCAGGTATCTGTTCCATCTGCCGTCTCTAACTGGAGTGATGTTGCACACCGCCAAGCCACAATTACACCGCAGGTCTGCTGGTTAAATGTTGTGCAACCAGCATCAGACTGTTGTAAAATAACCCCCTGTGCTTATGTGCACATCAATGGTGTCGTTTTGATTAATTAATATGTACAGTTTCTACTGCACATCAACAGGTGTGCTTGAGACTGACATGTTGAAAACAGTTCATACAACTTCACAAAAAACTGTTAATTACTTAAACTATACTACTATACTTGCTATAACTTACTATTCTTTCTGTGAAACTTATCCTGTGCCCAAGTGCGCCAAAGGTGTGCCAAGGGAGCCTCACCTTGAAAAGCATGCTCTCAACGCACTGTGCAGGGTGCACTTGATTGATTTGGTCACGCCACTATATTCACGAAAACCAAGCAAGCAGTGCCCTCTGCAGAGCTGCAACTAACCATCGGCAAAGTACTTCTGAAACGTGATGCATCATTAATTCATTTTCTAACCACTTATCCTCTTGAGGGTCACTGGGGGGGCTGGAGCCTATCCCAGCTGACACTGAGTGAGAGGCAGGTCGCCAGACTATCACAGGGCTGACACATAGAGACAGACAACCATTCACACTCACATTCACACCTACGGGCATGTCTTTGGACTGTGGGAGGAAGCTGGAGTACCCAGAGAACATGCAAACTCTGCGCAGAAGGTCTTCATCTTTTCTTAAGTATGGATGTGCGGTGTTTTTTAGTTTTCATGTTTCATATTCTGTTTTCCAGAAAGGCGTGCTGGCTCTCAGTGCTGTGGCAGCAGTTGGGGTTGTTAATGAAACTCAACATTAAACCTGTGAATGCAGAGCACAGACAGAGTCCTACTGACTTCCCTCATGGGGACTGATTAGCGCTGCTGAACTTGTTTCACTCAGCTGTTCTGTAATATACAGTATGTCCCAGCCTGCAGGGGGGCTGACTGGAGTTTTAGGCTACTGCATCACTCTGCCACACGCTGCTTCATAACACCAAACAGAATCCAAATTAAGAATCAAATTTTCATTTGACATGAAGAGTCCTGGCTCTTTTCTCAGATGTGCATTGACTGTTTTATGTTGTTTTATGCTGCACCCACTGAACACCAAGGCGGTATAGATGTTTTTACTGAGAGAGGTGCTGGTTATAATTCAGGACTGGAAATCTGAGGCTACAGAGAGTGAACAAGAAAACACCTCATTAACTGCCTTGATCAAAGAACTTCACCTTACAGCCCTAAGTTCTCAGGCGTTGGCCTGCACTTGGTTATTAATCAGAACGTGGGATTTCCCGCTTCCTACTAGAATGAAGTTCTGACTCAGGAAGTCAGATATTTTCCCAAACCTCTGTTCTTAAATTCTGACGCATGCCTCAGGGACCCTTACATGAAAGTAAACTTACCTATGTAAAAATCTGTGCCAAGAGAAAAAAAACATTTTGGTTACGATGCTTTCTGTCGATACCCATGTTTGTGTGTTGAGTAGAGAGCTGGACTGTATCATATATAACAATATATCATACATATATAATAAATATCTGTTTCACCCTGCTTCCAGTCCATATGCTATGTTAGGCTAACGACATCCTCTCTGTGCTGGTGCAGACACAAGCTATCAATGACATCTAACTCTCAGAGAGAAAGCAAATAAGCATACTACTTAAATTTTTCAAACGAATTAAGTCTAGGTAAAGAAAAATAAATGTGCTCCGAGTTTGTCACACCACAGAAAAATGTAATAACATCCAGCCAAATTTGAACAATTAAAGAAATTGCCAAGTTTATTAAAGTGGGTATCAAAATCATTAAAAAGTAGGTATCAAAAACCCCAATGCTGGGGGCGTGTCATAAGCAACTTACCCAGTAGCAGAAAACACACACACACACACCTGGAGCTGAAGAGCAAGCCACTGCAAAGCGACCATGGATGCATAATAATAACTAGATACCAGATAACAGGATGGCGCCTGTTCTCTCCAATGGAGTTGCTCACCTAGCGCATGTGCCAAAAAAGTTTCTAGCCTCCAGGTTTACTTCTGTGACATGTGGCCAGCTGAATATGCACAAAAGTATTTCTCCTGCTGGCTCCGCCCACCAGCTCCTGCTCACCTCATAGACTTTACATTATGATGATGTCACAGCTTTTTCAATCGTATTTTTTGGCATAAAAACATAAAACCTCAACGGATCAAAAATTAGCAATAAAAATAGTCATAATTGACCTTGTTTGCAGTTCAGGGTGTCTGGTCAACAGTTAACAGACATCTCCTTTATAATGGTGGTCCATGGGGAAAATGCACATACCTGTCAATTTAGAATGGTTCAGATTCACTCACATACACACCGTGGTAAGAACAAAATGACCCTGTGTGCATGCGTCACAAATCCAGTGATAATTTTGCATGCTCACTTATTTTGTGCACAACACAAGAACATTTCTACTAGGCTTGGGCAGTATTATGATATACCAGGGCATTTAGAAATTGGAATGGTATGATTTTCAATACTGTCAAAAATACAAAAGCTAATCTCTTAATTAACCTCATACTGGAGAGGCAGTAAAAAGGATGTTTTGCATGCAATGAAAATCAGGCGCCACCAGGGGGCATTCTGGTGCAGCAGGCAGCTGAGCTGACTGTGAGTGGTGGGGATAACGTTACAGGACTGACTGTAAACAGCAGGTCCATGTGGTGCCCTCAACAGCAGGTGTTTAGGTTTTTTGTATAAAATAAATGAATAAAATTTAGGTTAAAATATGTAAATAAAACATAAACGTTACATTTTATGTTGGGTTGGTGCCTATTTTGTAACTGCATCTTATACTGAATGTCACACATACACAAACACACACACTGGGGTGTATGGGGGATTATAGTGTGAATTAAATAATGTGTTAGTACATTTATAGCAAATCACAAGAGAAATTCAAACAAGGCATTTAACAATTACAATTCTCATCTCTGTAAAACCTGTGCTGAAAACATACACAACAAATAAAATCAAAGTCTCCACCTTGCAACACCAAAGCTGTTTCAGCTGCGATCGTCCTTCATGTCCACCGACACACATCATATCTATCACAGTCCCATTCTCCTACTAATTCTCCCACGTGCACATGTCAGTCTGGTCCGGCAGCCGCACATCATTTGTAATTATGCAAAACAGTCCTTTCTCGTCGCATGGAGGAAAGCAATTTTTCTATGCAAATGGTTAAATTCCCCGTGAGGGCCGCCATTGGACGCATGCTTATAAACGTGCTAATGATGAGTGACGGTGAGGGATATTGGGGTCACCGCACGTGTGACACCGATGAAAATGATCAACTAAATGCCAGAAGTGTCCTCACAACGGGTGAACCGGGCAGGGGAGATGGGGCCGAGTTGCACAGCGTGGCCATTAGTAATCCAATTGGACGAGGCAGTAATGAGAAAAGATCTGTGGGGTGATTTAAATTAAAGAATTTATTTTTTCCATTTTAATAATTCCCTTTAAGTCTCTTTGAGATGCTGGTTGAAGTGATGATGGTTCAGATCCTGTGCAGTCCTCAGGAATACACCTGCATGTTCTGTGATCTTAATTGGGCTGTAAATATCATTGGAAATTGGTCTCAAATCATTTAAACTGCCCCCATTCACCTTTATTCTGAAGATCCACCCTGATTGCCACACTCATTACTTTAAACATGAGAGGAGGCAGACACCTGGAATTGAGGGGCATTTACGTCCAACACTGCGGGGCGTGAACTCCAGAGATGGGCTGGGAAAAACCAGTTTGAAGAGAAGACTAAAATGAACAAGTTATGTCATCATAACCCTGTTTAGTACAGGCTTAATCTTTGGCATTCAATGTGATATGATTTTCAATTTTTTTTCTTACTTATCTAGCTGCAGCTGTCGTCCACAGCGCGCACTATAGCGCTGGTGTACACACAGCTGTGGAGAGGTGGCATACCCAGGAGCGCTGCTCAGCAGTGCTTCCAATTTGTCCCAGTGGTTACTCTTGATATTGCAGTGAAAAAATCCTTTACTGCCCAAAAAGCATTTTTCCCATAGACCAACACTTTAAAAGAGACGTCTGTAAAACTGTTTAAAGGATACCTTTAGCTGGAAACAAGGTCAGCTATGATTTTCTATCATGATTTTCTTTTCCGTTTTTATAGTCAATTTGACCAACAAAAGAAAACTCACAGACACCATCTTAGTTTGTCTTTCCACTCAACAATCACCAACTCTGGTTTGGTTAAAATAAATCCTTAATTCACCCAGTTGGATGTAAAAAATATGCTGGCTCCATATATATGCTAAAATTACTGTTTATTTAAATAGTCTGGTGGGTTTTGCGATGGCGATTTTGTTGCGGTTTTTGGTTAAACAAAAATGATCTGACACTTTATCCAAACAGTGTTAGAGTGTTAGCCCCTGGTAGAAATGTGAGTTGATCAGTAAAACATGTTAGTCTATTACATCATAGTATTAATGGCTGTAGGGTGCTGATATTATGGTAAATTTAATGGATCATATCTGTAGTAAATGTAACATTGTCTCTGATGTGAGTTTAAAATTATAAGCAACAGGCTAATGCTAGGCTATTAGCAGATCTGCAATCTGCAGTAATAACTGAGTCACGGGTACACAGTGTTAAAAAGCCGGAAAAGTTTAGGTGATTTTTCAGACACCACTGATGGAAAGCTAACTTTATAACCTCATAAGCTCAAAACCATGGCAACAACAAATGTGTCCCAGCTGTGTGCATCAGTTTTCAGTGTCCCCTGTTGTGTTGCTAGCTTCTTGCAGTGCTTCTTCTAAATGCTGCATAAGGTACTTTGTTACATCGATGTTTTGTGTGTCTTCAAATCAGTGAATGTTTCCTAAATGCTGTGCATTTTGGTCACTAAAATAGTCCTCTGTTAGGTCATAAAGCCAGCAATACCTGGATACAACAAGATCTAGGCTTTCCTCAATGTCTTGTTGGCAATTTCAGCCAAATTCCTCCATCAATGAGCTCAGTTGCATTGTTTCAGGGATTATCCACCAAAATAATCTCACACAATGTGAGCTCTTGACTAGCCTACATGCATTAAATGGAGGGATGTCAGAGTGAGGGGGCTGCCATGGACAGATGCCCTGAGCGGTTGGGGGGTGGGGGTGCCCAGGAGGTAAGCTGGCACCTCTCCAGCCACCAGTCCACGCTCCATATTTTGGTCCGGGCGGGGAACCAGCGACCTTCCAGTTCCCAAGTCAAGTCCCTATGGACTGAGCTACTGCCGTCCCAATATGATGAAGATAATTCTCCATGTAAATGGAGCCCCTGTGTGCCCTTTAGACAGGTACTCATGCCCCAACAGCTCATGCTGGAAGCTTCCAAGTGGGAGATTTTACAATTAGTTTTTATGACTGAGTATTATTTTATGTGTTCAGTAAAATCAGATAATTTGTTAAAACAGACTGTTATGACAGTGTGTGTGTGTGTGTGTGCATGTGTGTGTGTGTGTATGTGTGTGTGTGTGTGTGTGTCTGTGTGTGTGTGATTGCCATTCACAGTAAAATGCTAACATTTCAGAGATGATGAGTCACGCTGTCTACAACGCCTTCTATTGATCACAATCACAGCATATCCAACTGTGTGCGTACGCTCCTGGCAGACTAATGTACGAAAGGGGACAAAATATTTTAACCACCGTTGTGAAACTGCAGACGTCTCGTTTCTGAACAAAACTCCTGCATCCGTCTGTGAACTGAAATAAGCCTTTTCGGATTTCTTCTCTCGCTGCAAGAATAACAATGGCCCATTAGCAGCCCCGGCAGTGACACAGCGAATAGCTACTCCATGGTTGTACAAATAACAGCAGATGATTCTGAACTGCTCACAGACACGACTGCTGACTTTCAGCGAACCTCATTAGCTAGAAGGAGAATAACTGACAATATTTCACTGGGAGCGGTGTGGGGACTGAGAGCCACAGTGATATTATAACTGCATGCTCGGGCATCTTGTTTAGATGTAAAATAAAGTAGAATACTCTGAGTCTCAGAGCATAATGCTGCTGTCTGGGGGGTGGGGGTTAGGGGGATGGGTTGAGGGTGTCGAAGCAATTATGTTTTTTTTTCTTTCGTCGCTTGTTTTGAAAGTTCTTGCAGTCATTTATTTGCTGAATGAGTTTCATGACCTCCCAGGCCCCTAAAAACCTGTTAAAATCCCCATTGTACAATTTCAAATATGTGTCAAAGGGAATATAAACACGCATTTCCTCATTCTTGAAACTTTATTTTTGCAAATCCATGTCCCTGTAATGTTGTTTTTTTCTTCAACAGCTGTGGTAAATTACACTACGGTAATAAAAAATAATGACCACTTTACAAATTTCCTGCATCAAGGACCAAAATCCAACAGCAGTGGTTTGGACTGAAAAACATGATTATACATTAATTAATTAAGTATCAATGCCTCAACTACTGTAGATGTTTTTTTCTTTTAATAAAAAGTGCTTCAGGCTTTTATGAGATCCTGGATGCACTGCAAAAAATAAGTATTCACTTGTGTAATGGCTCAGTAAAACTGGTTGTGATGCCAAATGCACAACATGTGCAAAGGCTAAAGGGCAGGTATACATGCTGGGGAGCTGATTAGGGAATTGGGAGCAGGTGGAAATGGATGTGAAGGTCAGGTGAGCCAGGTGGCGCCACACTGGGGATAACTAATGGACAGAAGAGATTAATGATGCAACATGTCATTTAGTGGGTTTAACCATGACCGCATTTTTATCCATAACTACATGAAATGCACTGTGGATATTCATGGTCCCCGGTGGAAAAACCCTAATGATCTCGGTGACCTTCGGCTTTTGCTTTGGCTTCACTCTCAGGACAAACTACACATTTTAAGCCCCAGGCCCTAAGTAAACAGATTGTCACTGTGCTATTTGGGCTGTAATGAACACTGCAGCATCTAGGGGCCGCTAGAGGGGATTCTTTTGGCTGGTATAATTTCATAAAATTGTAAGGTAATCAGCAATTACACTGACTGGACACATCTGAATGGAGGTCTATGGATTATCTACAGATGCTTGGTCATTATTACTGGACAGACATGCTCTTGACAATAGCTGAGGTCCCAGTGGTAGAAATCTCAAGACCTCAGACAATAAAACTATCTGCATGGCTACATCGTTGGCCCTAGTCTTTAACAATCGTTACAACTCAATTTCCAATGAAAACTTCAGCCACAGTTTCTTTAACAAAAAAAACCAAAAAACACTCTCATCTGATAAAGTCTTTATTGTAGCCCCCAGGAACAGTGCCAGGCTTTGAAGCAAATTTTACATAGTGGCCAAATGTGGAACTATAACGTTCAGGGCTGTTATATGATGCCAAGTGGAACCCATAGTGTTATGCCGGGTACACACTACAAGATATCACCACCATTATAGCCTGAGGCGGCGACGTACGGTGTTGGCACAGATCGTGAACGACAGTGAGCGTTGTACGCAATAATCCATAATTTCATCTCGTGTAGTGTGTCATAGTAGACGACAACCGACACCACATCGGGACACTTCACGACGTCCCATTTGATCCAATAACATATCAAAAGTCTAGAAGAGCCGACGATTCAATCATTTTATCCTCATTAAAGTTAGCGGAGGGCTAAAACCTGACGTTAGCCACTCAGCTTCCAAAAGGCTCTAGTGCCCAGGCACAATCATACAGTGGAAATCAAGCTTTTTTGGCTTCATGCGCCATTGCGCAACTCTCACAGGAATGAACAGGGCCCCGCTTCCAAAGCTGTTCCCAGTTCTCTTTACACATCCATGACCCTTACCCCAGCCACTTCAGGTTTGAATATAGAAGGGTGGAAGGTGGCATCTTTGTGCAACTTGGTGTGAAAATACCACACTAAGACACTCTAAATCTACTCATATGACTCATCATTGAAGATAGCAGCATCTCGCTAAATCGATTTCCCTACTTCCTACTCTCTAAGTCAACACTGCTGGCCAGCAACACAAGCTTATGTACCGAAAGCGTTTTCTCCACAATCAATACCAAAGCTGCTGTTTCACCTGAATAAGCACTCTAAAAAGCTATTCATCCACTCAGCTTTATCTAAAAAGACACTGTTTGAATAATAATGTCAAGCTGATGTCATGCCTGTGTGTAAAAAATAAAATAGATGCTTCATTCTAGCCACAGAAAAGCTGATTGTCATCAGTGGGTATAAAGCAGTGATTAGGACCACAGATCATCACCCTGTTTGAAAGATGTTATGGAGCTGAACAGATATCCTCAACCCTCAAAGAACAAAGTCATTACATTTAGTTTTATTTACCTGCTTTGGTTTCAAGGTCTTGCTCTCATGCATGCTGGCTGACTTTCATGGCTTACTTAGACAGGTGAAAAGAGTGGAGCCATCGCTGATGTTATGAGTAACACCTGTGCTTGAATTCCCACTATGACAATCTAAAATGTCTGCTGTGAAAAAGGCCTATCAGATGACAACATGGCTGTGGTTGCTAATAGTGCTCAAATCATGGCAGGTTATAGTTTCAGTTAGCCTTTTGTCAAGACAAAATTAATGATCTACCTGGTGAAGAAAGTGGGACATCTCGCAACTAAAGAGCCACCTAACTTTTCCGTGTAAGGCAGCTGTATTCTAGAGACAACAAAAGCCCTTCTTTTATCATTGATTTTTCCTTGAATTTGGAATAAAGGGTGCACAGCTTGGTTAGTAAACTAGGATTATAGCCACTGTGTGCTCCTTAAGGATCCAGTGTGTAGAGTTTAGGGGGATATAGCAAAAAATGGAATATAATATGTTTTCTTTTGTGTATAATCACCTGAAAATGACAATTGTTGCGTTTTTGTTACTTTAGAATTAACTATTTGTACCTACATAGTGGGTCCTCATCCATGGTGTGCCTGCCATGATTCTACGGTAACCCAGAACGGACAAACCAAACACTGTTTTCGCAGCAGTCACTGTAATTAGCGGACCCTCTGCAACGAGCAGCGTTAGGAAAACACTTTAAAAAAATGAAACTGCTTATTCAGAGGTTTTAGAAGGTGTCAGAACATCTGACTCTTATAAGGTGAGCACAAAGTAGCAGATGCTGGGCTAGCAGCCTGTCTCTGACAAGCCAAACAACATCGGAGAAACATGGATTTGTAGCTTTTTTTGTTTTTAATGGTTTAAATCACTGGGTCTGTTTGTTTTAGAGAGGAGGACACCTCTGCCTATAATTGGGCTCATGATATAAACCTCCTATGGATCAGAAAAAAGGTGAGCACATGATAACATGTGCTGGGCTAACAGAGCATCTCCAACAACCCAAACAACGTTGGAGAAACATGGATTTGTAACGTGATACTGCTTTATTCAATGTGTTTGACCAATTTAAATCACTGGGTCTGTTTGTTTTTGAGCATCTCTAACGAGGCCTTTTCTTGTTTGTTTTGGAGAAGAAGGGACCCTAGGATAATTTGGCTTCTGCTAAAAACATCCTGAATAATGAACACTGAAGTCTAACCTGTAGAAGTTTCATCTGGTTGCAATCTGCCATCTTCACCACTAGATGCCACTAAATACCCTGAAAACTCAAACACTGCTCCTTTAAATTGTGACACCTTTCAAACCATGAATTTTGTCAACCATTATGCCGTCATGTCTCATGCGGCACCTCCACGTAAACAGCTTTTAAGTGTGATATTGTGAATGAGAGGCAGAGTGATGCTGAAGGAGAAGAGTAGGTGTTTTCAGAAAACTTTCACTGGATTAGTGTAGAACATAAAATTGGGATACAGTGAATGTCGAGCTGCAAACACCATCTACTGCAGGATGGCACTTTGTATCACGCCTAACCTAACGACACCATGTCTGATTTAAAATGCAGCCGGGTGTTCAGTGCTCTATAAAACAGATGTTTCACCGCCCACCCAGATGGTACAAATGATTGTGTACAATTACGTCCCAAGTACAAGTTTTATGAACAACAGTGGTAAGACAGAAAAAGGAGACAAAACTAACAAGTCAGGATTGCATTACATTACTGCATCGACAATGAGACTTTATTCACAAGTTGTTTACACCAATAGAACAAAATATCTTCTGTTTTTTTTCTTTTTTTGGTTTATGTACAGTGTGTTAATGCAACAGACCAGCCATCTATTGATACTTGATGGATTGTGTGAAAGACAGTAGAGCATTGGGGAATGTGACCTACTGAGCATCCTCACTGCAAAAACAAAACAAAACCCATGTTTAGCTTTTACTCCCATTAAAAATGACATATAGAATCAGATCATTTCAATTCTCTCAATGCAGGTTCGTGTATTTCCATATTTTTAACACATACATAGTGTCTTTAAAAAGGCAGAAAAAAATAAGATCCCATTCTACATTAAACAAGCCGTTATAAGGAGCATTCCTTGCAGCATGTTTCAATTTTGTGATGAAAAATGGAGTTGATTCCAACAACATGACACCAGCTTGCTGCAGTGTTACATCATATCGACACTGCACCACCTTTCAACTCACTTTAACCATGATCTGCACAGTCTGGAGATGGTAATCCTTGGCTTTTGCACTTTTAAGGTCCTCGTGCATTAAATAGCGTGGAATGAAGTTGTTTGTTTGCTTTAAGAGTTTTGCTAAAATGGTCTTGAGGCCACAGGAAAGTACAGCACACTCATTTGCTGAATAAATAGCCATGCACTAGTAACATAGTGTATGCAAGTCATATTATTGGAGATTCAAACAAGATAAAACAAAACAAACAAACAGAATTTGATGGAT
>JAPZEB010000004.1:29134933-29146261 GCA_029783705.1 Chaetodon striatus
TTTATTCAAAATCTAGACATAAATAATACAGCATCAGCATGGATACTAGATTTTGAACCTCCTCCTAACCCATATCTACGAGGCTTATCACCACTGATAACAACTATTAAATGGCCTGATAACAGCCAAATTGGTTGAGTATGGGCTGCTGAGTACCTTTATACAATTTGGCATACCAGTTTGAATTTTTGGAGTTACAGCTGGAACTCTTACTGAACTTCTTAGGTTAAAGCTGTAACTATCTTATATTTTATCCCATTGTTCACCTTTGTATTTGATCATTTTCCAGCCAAAACTTTCAAGGCTTTTACTCTTTTGAAATCTTGTCAGACCAGGAGGGAAAAAGCATCTGAAGCACCATCGAACATTAAAGCTCTCTCTCTTCAGCCTGTTCTTGGAGAAGAAGATTACATTTCACTGCATTTTTCTCAGACTATGAAAGTTTGGACGACACCAGAGGTGGATCACACTAACTGGTCGATTTTGGAAGTTTAATAAAAGCCAAATATTGTCCCCATAAATTGGTCTAACCCTTCTGGCTGTTAAATACACCAGTTCGTCTGCCCTCCTGTCTGTGCGTCACTGCTACATCCTCAGCAACATGGAGCCCAATCAGCACAATACACTGCATTGTGGGTGTTTTGTCTGGGAGGGAAACACATGATCAACAGCATTCATATTTCAACGAGCCCACACAGTGAACTTTGCCGCTGCAGCAAGTTCTTTTATGATGTAATTAAAACTGATTCAAAATGGCTTCCCCCCGAGAGCCAATTAGAGGACAAAAAGGCAAAAATTTGAAGGAATAATATAACCCAGGACAGGTTTAGAGTCTAAACAGCGCAAATTTACAGCGCCTCTGAAGTCCCCTCCCTGGGCTGCTTCCATACAAACACAAGTATCTTTATTTACAGTGTATTGATTTTCAACGATACATACTTCATCAGGTGGCGAGACGCGACACGTTAATCACCGTGGTTTATGAGCTGGATGAGAGTCTGCTGTGCATTTTCCAGATTTGTCTCAATGTTGCCTTTTATTTGGGAATTTATGTCCTTAATGACAGAGTAGGTGAGACTAAGTCAGACTCCCAAGGAGACCTGCAACAAACACATTCAGTCTCGTCTCTGCTTAGTGTGGTAGCAGGGGAGCCTGGTAGTTAAACAGATGCCTGTAAGTGAAACATCACTATTTCAGTAGCAACTGCACTAGGAAAATGTCCTTGATCAAGTTACTGATATCACACCACTAGCTTTTATAAATTGCCTATACTTTCTCTCATGTTGTAATTTTGATTTATTCTGTCAAATGTCATTGTCCCAGGAAACACAGTAGCGTGCAAGGACCATTTAGAAAACTGATCATTGGTGGTGTGTTCAAGGACATCCAATAGTTCAGTCTCCTGCCAAACAGCAAACATTTCAATGCAACAAATGCAAACGTTTCCGGGACACCCATATTAGCCCTTCTGGATTCATTTTTCTGACAGCTCATGAATGAATTGGCTTTTTCTAAGATGTTGGCGCATCCATTCTTGAAACTGCATTAACTCTGATAATAAATAAAGGCAGATAAATGTTTGCCATGATGGATTACCAATCTCTAGAAAGCTTTAAGTCAAAGTGATTTTAAAAAACAATTGAAATGAATGAGAACAAATGTCTGGAAGGTAGAAAATCAATCTTAAAAATGTACGACAGCATTATGTAATTTTTTTGAAACAGCGAAAAGTGAACCATTGGTATGCTACAGATACACTTGTCATCTAAATATCTACAATTAGGCTCTTGTATAAGGCCACACTGCTGCTAATGGATGACACAGCTGATTCAAAAAGAGAGAGAGATTGTCATTGATGCACAGAAACCTAAAAAATTAAAATTATACTTAAACTGTAAAACACAGCAACGTCACTTTGAATGATTTGAATGTTTTAATTATTCACTGAAAGTCACATTTTTGTTGCTCTGGAAAAGCTGCCACCATGAGTTTTCTCTATGCCCTGAACATAATTTTATTTGGTGGCCTGAAACAAAATAAAAGCCTTGACACAAAGATTTTTCATTCAGGCCAGAAATCAATGAACACCACTAAGGAACAAGAAAAGGGTGTGCTCACCTAGAAAACAATAAAAAAAACCACTGTGAGTTGCTGCTGTGAAGTTAGAGACATGTGGAAATGACTTTGTGTGATCAGTGCTTTAACAGCGCGTGTGTGCCTCATCGACCCTCCCCGCATGAATAAAGGTTAAAACAAAAAGCCCCAACAACCCCCTCTCATGGGCGTCATGCCAGGGAATCCACTTGGCGCCACATGACCGTCTCGAATCATGCATCACCCCGGGGCGACGGCGGGCGTGTCAGTGACGGGAGGCGTGTGCCATCCAAAGCACCCCTTCTTTTATAAAAGCCTGCTAATGGGGAGCAAAACTGGGTTTGGGGGTCGGGGTGTGTCAGCAGGGCCCATCAGGCCCACAGGGGCGCCTCTGTTTACATGCCCTTCTGACCAAAACAAATGTAGGGGCCTTCACCCGAGTGCTTTGCCTCTGTGTTTAAACAAACAAACAAATAAAAGGGGGAACATGATACAATATGGTGGAGTCGAGGGAGGGTGGGGGACACAGGACTGAAGGACTGAAGGAAAGCTAGAGGAGAAGCAATATAGCACAGTATTGAAAGTGTAAATACTGATACCAGTGTGTCTGGGCTGCAGCTGCTGAATGCATTTACACTGATAATAAACATATTTAAATGTGGACGCTAAGAATAAGTAAATCAATAAAATAAGTATCAAAGCTCTGCACAGAAAAGAGTTGAGACTATAAAGAAGACTCAAAAAAGGGATAAAAGTGAACATAGATTAACTATTTTATCATTTACTTTCAACATGTTGTGTTACCAACAAACAGTATGTTAGTTACTGTTTCTTTCATCATGCTGGTTCAAAGCAAAGCAATATATTTAGAAAACAATTTCAAAGATTTGCTAGGAGATTTAAAAACTCTAAAACTCTAATTTCTACCAGGTACAAAAGCAAAGCCAAGGCTGGCATTTTTTTCTCACTAGAAGCTGTGACATTCAGCATGCTGAAAGCCTTGCTAACTGCAAATGGTTAATTAGGATTAGCATGAATTCAGGTTGCCAGAATAATGACAACTACTTTGTTTGCTTTGTTCTAGCAGTCCAGCAAAACCTTTCCAGCCACATATAGGAACAAAAAAACGCTGGTCCAATCAGAATTGTAAGGAACAGGAATGAACTGAACTCAACAGGGCACTGGTTTGAATAAGACTGGGTTAAATGTTCTACAGGTACTATCTGATGAAAATCCTGAAAACTCAGAGATAATGTTAAGTGTTATAGTTGCCAAAGCTAAAGCCTGGTGACTACAAGGCTTTGAAGTTAGTTATAAGTTAGTTATTATTGTGTTATAAAGAGCTAATGTACTGTAGATTGATAGTTGGAGATGGGACGCAAACCCTGATCTTGGAAGTCAAAGTTGGACCCCTTGCCTACATCTTAAAGTAATCTGGTAAAAATCTAACATGTACCTAATTCCTAGACAGACATAGATGGGGCATGATGCACTGACTTTGCTTGTTTCCTTTTTGTACCACATAGAAAAGGACTTTAAGGGTTTGTGCAAAAATCCACCATATTTTTAAGATAAATCAGTGTTTATGAGTTTTATACATTAAGACTAACTTTGCTTTGATTGAGGACAACACAGGTCTACACTGAAATCCAGTATAACACCATAAATCACATTGTTATTGCCACTAATCCTGGTACTAAACCATAATGGCGTTTATTAATATTTGGAATCATACCAAATTGTAAAATCATTTAAAACCAGTTCAGGGTAAGGACTTCCCAAAGACAAGCAGTACAGTATTGATTAACTGTATGATATGTAATTAATCAAATAACATTCTATCCATCATATGAGGGGAAGACGACACTGACTGGAAACCGGTCTGATTTTTTATGAAAGGTTGTTTTCAGTAAATCTGTATTTGTCTAAAAACAGGAGAGAAAGGAGAGGACAGGAAATAAAAAAACAGAGCTGAAAGAGAGGCAGGGGATGTAGGACAGTCAGGGAAGAGGAGTTATTGTTTGCTTGTTTAATCTAAACTGAGATGTACTGGAAATGTGTTTTGCACTTATTCTTTGGCAGTGTAAAGATGATGTTATCGTGCCTGTGAAGGTCCTTGAACTTAAATTGAGACAGGCAGAGAAAACAGACACAGCCTCTGTGAGAAAAACAAAATGACTTCAAAATATCTTAACAAGTCATTTAATCTGGTTTTGTGTCTTAAAAATTTGAGAAAATATGCAAATATGTTGCGATATCGCCACTAGTTTCCAAAGCATTTCTCATGTTTAAAGAAATTTCATGGTGCGGGTGATGATATCTTTAAATAGGATAATATTGCTTCAAGATAATATCTCTTGATTTGTGGAAAATCCATGCAGAAAGTTGAGTTCCACTGCAATCAAGTGCAATGATCTCACCCTGCTGGAGGATAGTTCCTTCTACTTCGAGGAAAAAAAATAAAGACTTTTAGGAGCAGATAAAAGTTTGAATCAGATGTAAAGATAAACTGAAGGCGACGTTGTAGACTCCCATGTCGGCGGCAGAGTAATCCAGGGACTGACTGACTGACTGACGAGCATCATCCACCATCTCCCCGCCCAGCACTCAGACACGGTGTGCACACTCCTCTGTCGACGCTTGTCAATCAACGTCTCCTTTGTCGGTGTCGGCCAATCCCATGTCGCGGTTTCACGGGGACCATTTGATTGACAAGCCGGGGAGTGGAGGAGCGGGGAGCTGAAGGTGGAGGGGATTCAGAGGGAGCTGGTGGCACGCTGACGTGAATGGAAGACGGTGTGTGTGTGTGTGTGTGTGTAAGTGTGTGAAAATATGCATCCATATACATGCCGCATGTAGAGCACACACAGATGTAAACACTGCTGTAAAGACGGAGGAAAAACTCATTTATTCAGTACATAGATGAGCATCCAGACGACCTGTTAAAGCAGAACGTTCCCGAGTGTAAATGTGTACATATTTTAACATTTGATGGCGCTTGTGGAAAGGTGGCAAAAAGGCCCTGCTGCTAATGGCACAGCACATTGGGAGAAGTGTATATGTTTGTGCATGTGTGCATGCACACATGGTGTGTGTGTGTGTGTGTGAGGGGAAAAAGAAAGGAAGAAAGACAGAAAGTAAGAAAGGGAGAAAGAAAGAAGGTAATGATCAAAATCTGCAGGAGCAGAACCGTATTTCCCTCAGGCTTCAGTGTGTGTGACTTGCTTTCAATGCCCTCACTCTTTCTTTCTTTCTTTCTTTCTTTCTTTCTTTCTTTCTTACTTCCTTACTTTCTTTTTCTTATTTTATTTTTCAAACTATGGCTTACAGTGACAGTCAGTGGATTGTTTCAGACGGATAGCTAACTTAAGAGGTGGAACTTCTGATTCACTCCACTGGTTTGAATCGTTTAGTTCTGTTCAGTTCAAAGATCATTGGCAAGTCATTGACTATGTGTGTACATCTTTTTTTTTTCTTCTAAGTGAGCAGTCACTGGTTTCAGTATTCAATAACGATTGTTTTAAGACAGGCTGTGAGGTGTATGTTATTATCAACCAGTCCTTCAACCTGACCCACCACATAGGAGATTTGTACCTACCCTCTAAAATGATTAGGGAGCAAAATCTGATCTGACTATGTCATAAGTTCATTACATACATAGACTGTATGTAATAATGGACGTAGCCATGGTGACATCACCCATTGGTTTGTGGCCAACTTGGATTTTCAGAGCCAGACATCTATATTAAGATGAGAGGATGGAGATAACCCTAATGCTAACTGCTAGTTTGGTTAGCACAGTGCATTTACAGCTATGGTTAACTGTGATAATGCTTACATTAATGTTAATTTTCCCTGGCCATAAACAGGCTTAAAACCATTAAAAGAAAATGTACTAACCTGAAAATCTTAATATCTGACTCCTTGGATGGTTTGTCAGTGCAACCAAACACTGAACAACCAAATTATTCAAATGACCTTTCATGAAAACAATGAAATAGCAACAACTACAGCTACAACTGTACTTTGTCAATCTGGGGTTATGCCATGGTTACATTACCTAAACAACACTGTTGCCCTAGATACGACTTGTCAACAGATGGCACCCACCTATCACTTAAAGCAGCCCTGACTTAATTGTGTGTAATTTAAGGTCATAATGAAATGTAGCTGGATGAGTTATATAAAGTAAAAGTATGTTGCTGGCTAGCTACAGCTGATGTTTGCAGAGTCATTGACTGTTTTAGGCAGATAAAAAGACAACTGAAGCAGTCCATTGGTCAAATTAACAAGTAATAAAAGATAGAAATTCATTTTAAATACTGTCAAAAGTTAATATTTGTTGGTAGGGGTATTTTTTTTAGCTTTGGACATAGCCGAATAACTGTTTTGCTCATTTACAGTTTTTTGCTAAGCTAAGCTAACCACAGCTTATTAGACTGTAATCAAGTCTCTAATCTCACTATCAAAATGAAAGTGAAGCAATAGAAAAAAATCTCTTTTTTCTTCCTTTCTTTCTTTCTTTCATCTCTGCATTTCCTTCCATCTTTTGTTTTTATCTCTTTCCTTTCCTCTTTCTTTCTTCTTTCTTTGTGTTTCTCTTTCAGTCTTTCTTCCCCCTTTCTTTCTTTCTCTGTCTTTCTTTCTTCCCTTTTTCTTTCTTTCTTTCTTTCTTTTTTATCTCTCTTTTTATTTTTCTTTCTTCTCTCCATATTTCTTTCTTGCTCTCTTTTTTTCTCTGTCTGTCTTTCCCTCTTCTTTTTTTCTTTTTTGTTTCTTTCTTTCTGTCTTTCTTTCTTTCTTTCTTATTTTTGTCTCTCTTGCTTGTTACTTGTATTACTTTCCATTATTGTTTTTCTGTCTTTTTTTCTTTTTTCTGTTTCATCCATCACTCACTTACTTTATTGCAGTGTGCATCGTCTCTTCCCTCCTCACTCCCTCTCTTCTAGTCTCCCTCTCCCTCTCTTTCCGCTCATGCCCACAGGGCCCTGCTTCTCTCTTCCTGTCACTATGTGCAGTGTCCCTGCAATAGAGATATAAATGGGCTGTGAGCAGGGGGCCCTGACTCCTACACCATAAATCTACACTAACAGCACAACAGGCACATGAGGAGAGCAGAGGAGGAGAGAGAGAGTGGGGGAGAAAAAGAAAGGGAGGGAATCACATATCTAATACACTTTGAATACATTTTAGAAGATAGAGATTATACTGAAAAAAAAAAAACGTTCATATTGAGATGTTTATGAAATAGGCTGGAGAGGATTACTGCGTCAAGATATCACACCCTCTGAGGTGTAAATTGTTTTACAGTGTAATGGAATTGGTTCTGAGGGTATGAATAGTAAGCAGGAAGTTGCCATCATTTAAAACTGTTGTAAGCTGCTGGAAGCCTTATGAACCCTAATTTCAGACAGTCTCCTTGGTGGAATGTTTACTTAAAATAAAAAATGGAGAAATGTTTGCACTCTTGACTCCAGTCTCATGTGTAGAAAAGAGACACTGACAGAGAAATTCAGATGGAATTTATTGTTGTATACTGCACAATATGAGAGGTGAAAGTGAATATACAGGTACAGAATGAGGCGTCTCATCTAATGAGCTTTATTCTTTACTTTTTCGTCAATGTGCAGACCTTTTTTTCTCCATATGAGAGATATTTTCCCTGAAATGTATTCTTATTATTTGAGGCTGAGGTTAGATGTTCTGTTCTGTTTTTGGCATTTTGCCTCGATATACTTGCGTTTCTTGCTGCTTGCAGTCTGGCACGTGGTCGCTACCTTTTCATAAAGTCCAGAACCTCAACCGTGCGCTGTGTCCAGGAACACTGCAACCATAGCAAAATAAGAATAAAAATAAGAGAATACAGGAAGACTGTAGAGACTCTGTAGATAAAATACACAGCCACACACTTATAGTAGGTCATAAGTCATAACTAAGAGGGATTACTTCTGTATATAGTCATACTTCGTTTTTTGGGGGGAGAAATCCTGCATAGAATACCCTTAATATCTGCTCTTGGGCTGGATGTTCTTACATCTGAAGCTTGACATGCTCTGTAGGATTTGAGCCTGTTTTAGAAGTGTTGTTATCAATTCAAACTCCCACTGTCCAAGTAAACCGTCTGCGGTGTAAAGCCAAAGCTCAAGATTTATTTGCTCACACTCCATCTGATCGTCAAGCCACAACCTGAGTGCTGACATTGTACATGTAAAATAGACGATAAGACGGCCCATCTGTCCCCGCGGACTGTTCTGGCTATTGACAGTATTGTCAATAAAGATTAGTTTGAAAGCTCCAGGGCTGCAGGCAGGTAGAAGTTTGTTTGCTAGGAGAGGTATGGTTCACAGTAATGTAGAGATGGATGCACCAAAAAGAGCTTTAATGTCCATTTCTGCCAAACGAGTTAGTTCAAGATCTGTCTCTGTCACACACTCAAACACACAGAAGTTAGCAACACCAGCAAACTAGCTTGGAATCAGCTACACTGTATGATTGAGTGAGAAAATAGGCGCTGACCGTGGGTAACTGACTTGTTGCACAGCTTTAGCTGCGCAAGAGCCTGACGATGACATCAGATGGTTGGTTGGGAGCAGTTAATTGGGCTATGATCTAGTTCTTGTACACCACACAGCAAACACCCAACAAGGCTGAAATCCAGTTCAGCTCAAAAATTGGTTGAGAGATGGGCTCAATTCCTGGAGTTTATGCCCACGTTAAGTAACCCTACTCTCCTCTCCTCTCCTCTCAGATTCGTACCTGAAATGTACACTCTCACATTGTAGCGACATTGAACTTGTGGTGCCTGCTGTTTTTTTAAGAGATGTATTTTTCCCACTCCTTCTCACACTTTCTCTCGTTGCCACAGATATTGTATTTTTGTTCACACCTCACCTTTCAGTGCGTTCAACTCCTTTACTTACAATCCCACGTTATATCAATTAAATCTATATTTAGCTGTTTGTGTTAAATCTCTCCTCTCTTCTCTTTTCCCAGCAGCCCTATGCTCCACCCCCTCATCCCATGGCTCCTCCCAGCCCTAGCACCAACAGCTGCAGCCAGGGAGGGGCGGAGCAGCTCAGTAAGACCAACCTGTATATCCGTGGCCTGCCACCTGGGACCACCGACCAGGACCTCATCAAACTCTGCCAACCGTGAGTACAGTTAAATACAGAGGTTCTACTGTCACACTTGTCAGTGCCACTATAGGATGTAATTAACCATGATGTGCTTCTCCTGGCTGTATGTATCGAGCAATAGACTGTGTACAGTATGCATCTATATATTTCTCCAGCTCATAATAACTGTTATCCACCTTGATTTATATAATGTGGAAACTTTGTTTCCATATTAATCTTTTCATATTCCATGTTAACTCTTTTTCAAATGATGTGGTCATTTTTCCTCTGCTGGAAAGTTAATATAATCATTATGAATGAGATGTCAAATCAATTCTGAATATATAGAGGCACTAATTTAAACTGTCATCTTTAAAAAGCCGTTAATAGAAACAAAATCTCAAGTTTAAAATGATAAAGATGTATAAAGACGAAGAGGGGAAAGTTTTATGTGCTTGTCCCACAGTCCAAAGTCTAAGCCGTATGGGGAGGTTACCCTGACGGGATCACATATCAGTAACTACCTGAATAAATAGCTGACAGGCTGGAAACACAAGAGACATTTTGTGTAGAGGATGTTGTACTTAGGCAAGATGGAAAACCAATTTGCGTCTGCAGCGTTTTACAGTAGCTGTAGCTCATGGGCATCAAACCATGAAGCTAACAGCCGAGTCAAATGTCAATCAAAGCTGGTCCACCTGGCCACCAGCCGCATTCAGCTGGCCAGCCCAAAACTGGTTCATTCTTTTCTTTTTGTCTGTAGCCGAATAATCAGTCATCTGCTTAACTCAACCACTCTACTTTTCTTCCTTTGTAAGACAAGATCATAAAGTTCAAAGAGAGTTCAAAGAACTCAGAGTTCAAGAGACATCTTAGACATGTTCATGCATCTGTATTGTAAGATATTCAAAGGGACGGTTTGCCCCAAATCAAAAATACATATTTTTCCTCTTACCTGTAGTGCTAGTTATCAGTCTAGATATTTTTGATGTGAGTTGCAGAATGTTGGAGATATCAGCCATAAAGCTGTCTGCCTTCTCTTGAATATAACTAAAGTAGATGGCATTCAGCTTGTGTTGCTTAAAATACATTTGAAAAACTCAACAGCAAGGTCTCTTTTGAAAAATCCTGACCTGGTTCCTCAGTATAATGCAAAGACATTGTTGTGAGCAGTTCCCTGTAGGAACTACTTTCTTTACCAAACTATACCCACCAACCACACACTCATGGACAAGAGGGCTGTGCTTGTGACAGGATAAGATATAAATATTAATGGCGTCCTGTAAAGATAGCTAGCTCAGCGGTGCTAGGTGAGCTAGCAGTAGGTGCACGCTTCCGTCTGCACAATGATACAGTTGGCAGGTGTAGTTTGGTCAAAAGAAAAATAGTTCGTACATGAAAGAGACACTGTTGTTGAGTTTTTTAGATGTATTTTTTGCCATCTAGTTCTATTACATTCAAGAAAAGGCAGACATCTCTATGGCCGATAACCCCAACACTCCTCAAGTCACAGCAAAATAATCTAGACTAATAAATAACACTGTAGGTCAGAGGAAAAATTTGTATGTTTGATTTGGAGGTAAACTGGTTCTTTAAAGTAGACAAAAGGCTGCCCTACACTGAGACAAATGCTTCGACCCCAAAGCTGTCATCTTGGTAGACAGGTATTGGTGTGTCGATACAAATGACATATGACAGGTCTTAAATGCCAAACTGATCAAACTTAAAAAGTTCTCCTCTGAGAAGAAAATTACAGGCATGAAAAAAGACCCATGTACAATACCTTGCACACCCCATTAAACGGCTACCTAGCGAGTGCTTTTTTAGGGACACACACACACACAAAGGTACTCATAAAGCTCTGCCAAATGTTCTTGATAGAGAAAACACACACACACACACCTGCCTGCACACAGCTCAATAAGGCCTAATAAAGCTTAGATTGGACCACCTCCCTCAGGAATCACAGACCAAGACCTCATCAAGCTGTAACACACAGTCACAGGGGCTTTCTTTTCTCTCAGTGTCTTTGTCTCTCTCACACACACACACACACACACACACAGACACACACGGACACACACAAGCAGCTTTGTTCGGCTCCATTAGGCCCTTTCAC
>JAPZEB010000004.1:29182291-29200295 GCA_029783705.1 Chaetodon striatus
TGGTTACCTTTACAGGATGTGGTCTGGTGAGGAGATGGGGACAGTGATTCAGAATTTTTTTTTTTCATGAACTCTTTCTTCTGAAAATGGAAAAACCAAAAACAAATCCTTCTTTTGTACAACCCTGTGCAGCCCAATGCTCCTCATTTAATTATGTACTAGTTGGTCTGCAGATTCAGACCTTATATACAGAACATATGATCATCTTATGAAAAAAGACAGATTATTACATTAAATTGACCAACAGAACACAATATAGCTAAAATCAGCTGTACATTGACCTGCTACCACATTAAAATGCAGCTCAACCTGCCGACCACTCTCTATGAATGTAGGCGTCTGTGTAGTACATGTATATATGCAAGTGTAACACTATAAGTCGGGGACTGTTCATTACTTTTGAGGGGGAAGGGGGTGGTGCTTTCAAGCCAATTTTAAGCTTTTTTTTTATTTCAGTTTAGGAAAGGGGATTACAACTTTAAATGGTTGTACCCTGTATTTATTCTAGAGGAGATTTTAAAAGAAAACATGACATGTTTTCATTAAAAAAAAACTCCAAATTAGGCAATTTATCATTGCCAGAACAGAAATTATCATTGGATTTTTTAAATTCCCGACAGGACTATGACACAGTATGTAGGGCAGATGCTTTCGTCAGAAAAAAAAACATAAGCAAATGGGACCTTAAATAATGATATTTCATCACAATCACTTTAATTTATGTGTCTCATTTAAAATTTGGCAAAAAATAAAGCATTTGCACAAACTTACCAGCATGCCTGACTTGAGTGAAAACCAAGGCTTTTTTCAGCTTCAGGATTTTGTCTTCAACTTTTATCTTTCAAACATCAAAGCCTAAGTTTGAAAAATCTAATTTATGGTGGATGGAGGGTCATGCATTTTCTGCCAGTCAGTCTTGGAGGCTCAAGAAAAAATATTTATAGCTTCAAGGAACTCAGACAACTCAGTGCTGTGCTACATGCACTCACATGACTCCTCCACACACTCCAGCTGCATATTGAACACACCCTTCTCAATGGCGTCGTCCCTTACCTGTTGTGGACGTCACACTCACCTGAGGAGCTGTAACTGCCGCTACCTTGAATACCTATCAGCAGTACAACATCCTTGAAGGACAGCTGTGGAGAGGAAACAACCGTGTTCGTGACTCTGTTGGTCGGCCATTAGCATAATTGTGCTAACGTTAGCTTAGCTGCAGCGGCAAACACCTGACGTTTTCTTCTTCTTTTGTTGAATTGCTCAACGACTATTCTTCGCTGAGATGGAAACCAATGCTTTACTTCACCAAGCTAAGTATCTTTAAGGATTTTGGGTTTCACTCACTAATATGTTTGTTGAAATGTATTTAGGCTACTTTGTGCACAAATTAAGTGCGCAGGCAAAATTACCATCGGAATCATGACACGTGCGCACCGCCAACTTTGCTCTCACCACTGTGCGCGTGTTAGTCAGTCACAGTCATTATGAGTTGGGTGCCACTGCCGCATTTGTCTAGTCTACATAAGGAAATACATACGCCCATAACTGTATCACGGAGAAAGTGTTGAAATTGTGTCTGTGCGCATAGTAGTACATGTCTTGGCAGTTGGAAATGTTGGTCACTCTAGTAAAACAGTTATGTTGGTCTGGCACAGGTTCCAGTATCTTCCAAAATCTGATCTTTTTGTATCCTGCACAGGCTGCATGTTGGCTACATATGTGTAATGTCATGGTGCTAGAAATTGGTGGGAGTATCTGGCCATTGTGGGCCAAGTCAATGAAAACTAAAACTGCCATATTTCAAAATAGACACTCATATTATTAGCTGGTAATGGGATTTGTAATTAAATACTTTAAGAATGACAATAACTGGTAAGGATGATAAGGGGTCAGGTCAATAGTTTTTTACGTTTGGCAAATGCATTAGTAAATTAGCAGTTTTAAATATTACTGTCTATTAAAGCCTTTATTTTAATGAACACGGTTTTAATATGCTAGACATGTAGTCAAAAGGTGTGTGTTTTCATTTTCTAAGAAAGCCTGGACTTCATCATTTGTGCATACACATGGTCTGAGGCAGTCCTAAATTTGTTCACAGATTATGAACAAATTCAGGTAAGAAAATACTGATGAACAGAAAATTTGTGTGTAAAAATATTTGTAGCTGCATAGCGGTGTAATTGTTATCACTGTTGTGTCACAGCAAGAGGGCTCGCGCCTGCTAGCCACCTTGGGCCGTCCTGTGTGGATAGGGTGACCAGATCCTAACTCTCCAAATGTGGGACAAAGACTACATTTGTGTGGGACAAAGCAGGACAATGTGGGATACCAATGCATTGAGATAGTCTAAAATAACTTTAAAAAAAACAAACTTTCTATTCTGCCCCTCAGCTTATAACATTACTATGCTTTGCCATCTAGTTGATTTGGTAACACATACAGTAACAGTCTTCACAAAAAACTATCTCAGACTTGCCTTGCACTGGTTTCACCCATGGATAGATAGATAGTTTCCCAGTCTTTGTTGTTGCTGCATTTCCTTTTCTTAGGCTTAGTACAGGTCATTGTTTCCTCCATTTCCTCCATGTTTCGCTGTTTTGCATTAGTTTATTGTTGGTGGGTGCACCCTTAAACTGAGGTATTCTGCATCCCAGTTTGATTGACATGATCACACAGCCCGCCCCTCCCCCTGATGACAGCACTCACTGCTTTTTCCACACAGCCATATGTCAGATTATAAAACACGAATTTCAAAACTGAAGCCTGACTGTCAACAACAATGCGGGACACTGTCTCAATTTGCGGCCATGTGAAAAGAAATGGAAATGCGGGACTGTCCCGAACAAAGTGGGACATCTTGTCACCCTATGTGTGTTTGCATGTTCTCTCCACAGAGTGTGTATTTTTTATTTTTTTTTTTTAATCAAATTCTCTGGCTTCCTCCCACAGTTCAAGACATGTAGGTTAGGTTAACTGGAGCCTTTAAATTGCCAACAGGTTTGAATGTTCATGTAAAATGTCTGTCTGTCACCTTAACAACATAATTGGTTATGGATAATGAATGATGGTTGAAGAACAAATTTGGGCATATGCACTGTTGAGTAATGCCCATTGTGAATGGGTTTTAGGGCTGTTTAGCTGATTCTGTGAGGGTAGTTAGGAAAAAGTTGTATTTACCTAGGTTCTGTACTGAAGAACTAATCTGTACTTGTACTTTACCGGAGTCTTCTCTCTTCAAGCTACCCTCTACTTTTACATTTCTACATCTCAGAAGGAAATGTTGTACTTTTTACTTCACTACAATTATCTGACAGCTTCTTTACAAATTTTGTACACAAAACACATGAAGAGCTTAGAAAATATGTCTTGCTGTCGCTGCTGTTCTTTTAAAGTATTTTGATTATTTATTTTATTGATTTATTTTTTAATAGTTTTGAGGTGTGGTCTGTTGGTTGGACAACACAGGCAAAGACAGGCAAAGGTGTCACTTTGTGCTCTAGGTTATTGTGAGTATATTTTATTGGGTTTATTGTGCTTGGAAATTCATTCGACTGTGTCAAAGAGGTGTTGATTCAACTTTATGGTCATTTTGAATATTGGATGTTGAATGCTGTTGTGTTATCCTGTTTTTTTTCTTTGCCTTAACCATAGAGATGTCCCATCAGTATTTAGAAACTCTGATTTGAGAGGAGATGCTGATGTGTGTCTCTCTGGAGGGCATGGACAAGCAAGCAAAGCACTTTGTTGTTCAATTTGAGGCACTTGTTGTGCTGAAATGTAGATGTTTGTATGCTTTCACAGTGCTGCAGGAATGGGATAAACATTTGCATCCTCTTTCCAACACTCAAATATGGACTACTGCTGAGTGGAACAAATGACACAGTCCTGCGCATGTCTATCTGTCTCAGGCCCTCTGCTGCTGAGTGAATCTCCACAGAGATGTTCCAGTATTGTCTGCTCTGTTAGAGGAGGTTGACTGTTGTCTGGCTCCGTAAGTTCTTGTGTGATATTTTTTCAGATAACTGCAAAGCACGTTGTAGATAAATCACATATACCAACTGTACTTTTTGGAGAACCTGGTCCATACATGTATTTGGCTGAATATTCCAGTTTAGTTGACACCTGCAGATGGAAAGACGTGGTAGAGAATATGGGGCTCTGGCACCTGTGGAGCTGGGACTACTAACAAGAACACAGAGTGGAAATTCCTCTTCAGTAGTCATTAGAACCTGTGATACAAGTTGTCCTTGTGTGCTTCTCAGGGGGTGACTGCTGACAGGAAAGCAGATGGAAAATTAATGAACTTCTGACTGAAAAATTCCACCTTCCCTTCTGCTTTCCTCTGTCGGGTGAAACAGCACTGCACGTCCTCCAGGAATACACACACAGAATGTTTGGACCGGATGGAGACTCAAGTTGATGTCTTGTTAAGATAATGACCTTTAAAAGACATGATGTCAAAGCTTAAACTTGAGAGTAAAACGGGATCAGAGTGCCTTGTGGAGTTTCCTTGTAAACACACAAGTTATGTTAACATTCAGTGTTTATCACCAAAACACATCGTATCCTTTAGCTCCAGTGTTAAATGCATTTCCTTTCTTATGAAACATTTGCAAAGCCAGTTTTGTTTTTTTGTTTTTTTTTTTTAAGCCCAGCATAACAGTAACCATTTAGAACAACTGATAAACTGTATAATTAACCCAAATATTGAACACAGCAGGAAGTTTGTGTAAAATGAGTGATTTAAAGCAGAGTATTCCCTGTGAGTATTGCTTCAGAGAGGAGTTCACCTGATATTTTACATTTTTATACTATTCCCTATTTGTATTATGTCTATTTTTTATTTTTAACAATCATACATAGTTAATAGGCAGCTTTTTGGAAAAAATCAGTGTTGTTTTCTCCCACATGCTTGGCCATTGTTCTATTACTTGTAGCTCTGTGGTCGGTTTAACTGCATACTTTTTAATTCAGGATGAGGCTATTAAGAAGATTACCCTGTGAATATAGCTTGTGTAGAGGTCTTCACTGTGCCCTTATCCTGTGAGATTTGTTTCAAAATATATCTTGCGTAATAATTTAAACTTTAACAAAACAATGTAATTTTGTTTTCTTCACAGAAATGAATGAAATGTTGAGATAAAGACTTTCTGTATATTTTTTTGTTAAAAAGCCTTCTTAGGCGCGATCACTAAAAAAAGTGTCTTAGCAGCTGAAGCTGGCTTTTTGTAATTGTTTTTAATTAGAATTAAGTTTTTGCTCGCTGTTTTCGTGTTGCTATGCATTTTGAGTTTCTGTGCTCTGAGCATCCACCATTTTCGCCAGAGTTCTGAACTCCTCGACTTGTAAAAACTTCAAATCAGAGCAGGAAAGTGCCCCATGTCATCCCCACCTTTTTCCCATCATCCAATTGGAAGATTTGGGAGGCCAGCCTTCTATGGTAGTCACATCAACAAGTTTAAAGTTGATAAACAATGGAGGAGAAACTGGTGGTGCTCAGCCGCTTGGCAGGACCAATGGATTCCCTATGCCTGCTGATAGACAGCAGGTTGGCAAATTGCCCCCGAGTCATCCTAATATACGCCTGGAAGTAGTCATCATCGATGTAAAGTTCTTGGACCAACTGGTGGTACTCCCCATGATCCAGTGCTAGAGCAAGTATCCTCTGCCTGCCCTTTTTAGTAACTAGCCACTAAAAAAAAAACAGAACAAAACAGTATATTGATTACACAGGAAGGTCAGGGTAAGGAGGTTGTCAAAAAGGCGCAGAAAACTTTTTTTTTACTAGTGGCATTCAATTAAAAAAAAAAAAAGTCATTGCAGTGCACCTCGCGTTTTGCAACCTGCAAATGCTTTCTGTGTGACGGGGGCCTTACACCTCTCAAAATGAAGAAGGCCTGGCGAACCCCTAGTGGGATTCAGTAGGTAAAGCTGTATCTAGAACAGCTAGGGACACACCGATCATACCTACACATCAGTCCTCAATCAGCCCCCTTTTACCCCTTGGCCAGGAAGCGGAAGACCTGACGAAATTGCTAGGCTAGTGATTAGCTAGCTATGAAGTTTAAAATTAAAATCAATTTAAAAGAGAGGGGGTTGAGATTAGGGTAAGGGTTACATCATGTTAATTACAAAGTGAATCTCGCCTTTCTTACTGGTACATTACTGTGTTTCTTACCATTGCCTTTAGATCAGTGGCATAATGTGTATTTGTGCATAAATAAAACAGATAGATATACATAAGCCAGACACTGAGGGTGATAGCAACATATTCAAAAAGCCTGAGCACCTCACCACCTTTGGATTGCTCTCTTTAAGTCAGGCATTAGGCACTAATGCCAGCAGCGTCGCTCAGACTAAACAACCACAGTAATGAATGTGTTGTTTGGTTTCACTGGAACATGCTGCAGCTTTGACTCCTTGTGGGGTTACGGGCATTTTGATCCAGAGTCTGCACAGACAGCTAAACCTCATTTGTAGATATTTACATCAGACTTACATAGTGCATCTTTTATCTCTGTAGAGGGTAAAGGTCAGCTGATACACACAAATTTGACTCATTGATAGATGTTTAACGGGTCTTGTTGGATTCATGGTCTCTGAAGTTTTTGGGTAATGTTCTCTGTGTTCTCTTTGATCTAAAATGAACTAAATGTTTGGTTTAGGGCTGCAACAAAAAAACAAATTTTCATAGTGAAATGTCCATCACAAGTTATCAGTGCCCAATGTAACATTTCCAGATTGCTTTTGTAGGTCCAGAACCAAACGATTTAAGTACACAGTGATATAGAACTGAGAAAAGCCTTATCACAGTTGCTGGAGATTAATTGTCTGTCGATCGACTAATCAGTTAAAGGAGAAGTCTGGTATTTTGCACTTTGAGCCCCATTACTGGGTTGTTTATGATGAAATAGAGAGGTTGAGAACAAAATCTTGACGATTGCTCCTTCTCTGAGAATTTGGCTGTCCCCTGCCTGGCTTAACAAGGCTGTCTATGACCATGTGTAAATCTGTCCTAAAACCACCTTAAACGTTTGTTTCCAAAGCCATGAAACTCACCGAGTGGTCAGAGGTGTTTGTTGATGTTCTGACATAAAAATCGTAACAGCTACTGAACTTAATGTAAGGTTTCTTATTCTAGGAGATTTATACCCCCATTTTAAAAAGTTTGGGCCAGTACTAGGGGTGTAACAATCCATCGATCTGGATTGATATATATCGATTCAATGATATACGATCCAGTGTCATCGCTGCAGAGTGAAAACATCGATCCATATCCTCATCTTTGGGATACGCTTTTATTTTGAAAGTCTGTCTCACTATCAAACTGTGGCAGGCAGACAGCAGGCAGCCAATAGAAAGATGATGAGGATAACATTATTATCTCAGGAATAAATTAGCAGCATGGAAATATTTTCGATTTCTGAGAAAATACGATCAACAGACAGAGTGCATGCTGTATGTCAACAATGCTGATACGAGATTAAACAGGACGTACCTGCCTGGACAGGCATCTCACTCCATTAACGTCTTACTATGGCAACATTAGCTGCTTTGTATCAACGTTTGGCAAAAAAAACCCCAAAGGTATATGTAGACTAATATTTAACAGAGCTCTTCCGTTGGGAGATGCAGGGACTTAAAATGGTGAGTAAGAAAAATAATAATGTTACATGTCATTTGTTAACATATGAATAGAGGGGAAAAGTCTGTTAGCTGCTAGGTTAATTTATGCAATGTAAACAAGCTAAGGCTAATAATGGGTGACTAGCAAAAGCAGTTGTTTTGTCTACGAACCTTGACAGTTATTACTGAGCTGAATTTGATACATTTGTTAAGTGATGTTGTTGTTAGTCTATGTTTTATGGCTGTTGGGAGAAATTTGCCTCCAGGCCTTTCAGTCAGACAGCCTTGAAGTTCGATGAAAAAGATGTAGGTTTATGGTAAAGTGAAAACATTTCTTCCGGAATGGTCTTTCTGGCATAAACCCCCTAGGTTAACTTATCATCACTTACCATTGTGCTGTTTTATGTGTGTTAGTGGAGTCGGTTTATAGTAAATTTTCCTGCACTTAAGCAGTTACAATTATTTAAATTGTTTACGTATAATATTGTCTCATATTGATTGCATTGAATTGAAATTGTATCCTGGCAGACTTTGTGATGCCGGCAAATATCATATCATTGTCCAAAAAATCGGTATAATATCATATTGTGATGAAACTGGTGATTTACCCATATGAAGTATCAGTACTTCTGCATTTTACTCTCTGGTGTGCCATGACTTTTTTCCTGTGCACCAGTGTTCTGTGGGTTTTTACAAGGGTAAGTGTACTGTAAGAATATGAGGAGCATATTTTGGTACTCTGTTATATACCATATCATATGATGCTCCCACTATAGAATCATTTTACACCACTAACTCCATGCAATACTGTAAGAATGCAGAGAACCACTAAGTAGTACATCTCGATAGGTAGCACATATTGACAGAACACTGGCACTTCTCACAAGCTGTCCATACTCTTTTCTGTCCTCCGTATCACTTTCTCTGAGCCAGGGGTAGCCAACACGGTGCCCGCAAGCACCTACTTATCCGCAGGGAGCCACTGAGTCACCCACAGGGCACGGTCTAAAAATAACTGCAGTCAAGCCAGCCGTTATTCGTGTCTCTGTAATCAAAACAGCTGATGCTACAACTGTAGTGCACCCATATACTGACACTCATGGTAAATGAATTCAAATGGCCCAGATCGATCTGACAGGGAGAGCTAGTGATGGACTTGGCAAAGTTAGTGAAAGGATGCATGACTACGTATGGTTTTACTGTAAGATGTCAACAAAGGGTGCATACAAAATATATAAATGGAAGATTAATTGGATCATATTCAGAGGTATATAAAGTATAAATCATGTTACCTGAGTGGCCTTAAATTAAACAGAAAATTCCACCCCCACCCCCAATACAGACGCTACCATATGAATATGATTTTTCCACTTTTAGGCTCTGACTTTACATCTAACTTAGTGTCTTTCATATACAAACATGTCTCAGTATGTTTTAATGCTCTAATTCAATTCTGATGCCTGATCCAGGACTTGCCTTCTCTATCTACCCTTTGGTTAACCTGCTCACTTTATGATACTTGTACTGGATCGAATTAGACCCACCATGGTGAGTGACTCAGTCATCATCAGCATAGAAATGAATTCCCTACTGCTTGTGATCAGCCCAGAAACACAGGAGCTAACAGTGATATGATAAAGGGGGGATTAATTTCTACTAATTGCTCACCACACAGCTCATGCTGTGATTGAGAACAGCTACATTAGCCAACAGGAAGAAGACAAACAACAGTAATACGAATTAAGCAGTCCATTATATGCACACGCGACAACCAAATGGTAAGTAGCAACTCAGCAAATGAAAAGGCTGGTTTGCCGCTGCGACGGTAACACAGGAGAAAATTAATTCTAAATCTGCACAATTATCTCATCAATCACTGTGGTATTGATGATCACTAATCAAAGCGACAAAGATTTCCTACTAATGAAGTTTGTTTGTGTTTCACTTTTCAAACATGTTGCAGAGCTTTATAGATAATAATCCAAGCTTCGAAGACAAACAAGATAAACTTTGTTTTTAGCAAAAATCTGAGCCTTACCTTAATTTATTATCAAAGCTTTACAGTAAACAACTGTTCTTATTTGACAAATATATTAAAATGTGTGACAATTATTCCATTATACAGAAACATGACTGCACAATCTATGTTCAGGACACAACTTGGAGTCGCGGAGATTAGTTTTCATGAATTTAAGTATTAGAATTTTTAACTATTCCTCATTTCTCATTCACTATATCTCATAACTTTCTAATAAATACAGTAAAGCTGCTGTGGCACAAGTTTTAAACAGTTACTAAATTGCTTGTTTACCTGTTGCAGACAACAAAAGACTCAGCACACATGCGGTGATGTACGGCAAAGGAGACAAGCCAAACAGCATGATATCGTCGGTGACCTTTGAGTCCCGGTGGTTCCCAGCAGGATTTTCGGGAGCTATGTTCAAGTTTGAATCTCTTCAAATACTGCAGGCATGTAATGCAGGCCATATGGGACCTGACACTTTTTCTACATTCAGTTTAGACTGGAGCATCAGCTAAATGATCCAAATGTAATAATAAATCGTGTAGCCATATCCCAATCTGTTGTGTCCTCTGCACCTAACAAGTTGCTGCGTTTTGTTTGAGGAATAAAGTCTGTCATTTCTTTTATTAATTTGATCCCATAGGCTCTACCTGTCATACATCATTCTAGAAATTTTATTACCTTCATCGTCAGATTGATGCTTTATTTTGCTGTTGTGGTCACCGGCAGTCTCCCTGGATAAACAGCATCTGCTAAATGCCTCGTATGTACATTTAAATATTTGTAATCCCCCGGCCTGCTGTCTACTCTGCGAAGGCAACAAAAATCGTAACATCGGTTGACAGCGGTGAATCACCAGAAGCGTCTGGACAAATAACAATCCACAAGCATGATGTAAGAAATGCGATTTTGTGACAAAAAATATTACAATTCAATAACTCTGAAATGCAGTTTAGATATATCAAAGGAGCACTTTGTAATTATGTTTTTAAGTTTTGAGTGGTCGCTTTTTTAGAAAGTTGAGGACATCTGGCTCCTGTGGTGCTGTACAGAGGCCTACTACTGTAGATTTCATTGATATATACAAACTATACATACAAATGTAAACAAACAAACTGAGTATGTATACAAACTGAGTAAAATAGGTAATAGACAATAACATAACCAGTCCAGGTACAATATCAGTGATTTGCTATTTTCCATAGACAAGTGGATTTCAATCCAGCAGCCAGTACGGTCTGTACATGACATGCTGCAGCTAAGCTGGGGTGTTTGTTGGCAGAGTGTAGCAGGTACAATGAAACTCAAGGCCATCACAGATGAGGAGGAGGAACACTCTCACACTGTCTGACATTCACCTTCACCTGTTTCCATTGGAACAAAGACTGTACCTCTCTGTGACTGTCTTTGTGTGTGTTTCTATGAGTTTATTTCAGTTTGTGAGAGCCTGCCTATTCATACAAGTGTGTGTGTTCATGTTCATGAAGGCACAACTGTTCCGACAGCTCAGGTAGTAACACTTGAAGGACAGAGCCTTACAACTTTACATGATATTTACTCAGAGCCTCTGACTTACAGAGGCGTAATGCGTTTAAACCTGCTTTTTAAAATTAACAAGATAATAATCTTGTTAATTCAGACAAGCCGATTTTTTTTTTTCATGAAAACTTCTCTCATAATTCTGGGATAATAATCTTATCTTGTTAATTCAGAAAAACAGGGCAAATATTGTTTTTAAAAATGAATTGTGCTTTCACACTGAGTATGTCAAAGATCACCTTCGTAAAGTTGGGGAACTCAAGTCCATACAACTAAAGCTGTTGTTGCTGACATGCATGCAGAGGTTCAATACCAACATCAGTACACCTTCCTTTGGGTTCTGCGATATCAGGAGTTTAAATAAATTGTGGCATTCCTATGTTCTTGGGGTCCTACGTTCCCCAGATTTAAACAGGACATCATGGGATCATGACAAAGGTTTCTGTGTTCCCAGTTCTGTATTTGCTTAATATGACATGGGCTAGGGTTAGGGACAATAATCATAATTCTGAGAATCAGGAAATTGCACTGGTACAGATCTTAGTCTAAATATTGATTACTCTTTGTATGGAGAACAACCCCAAAAAAATAAATAGGAAGAATTACACAACTTATTAATTAACCAATTAAGAAAGGAGACCAGCAAAAACAAAAGATGGTAACATTAAACAGTTTAGGGTTAGGAAATCTATAGTAGTTGACAAGTGCCATTTCTAAACAAGTTAAGATTTGCAAAGGTTGGGTTATTTTTATGGAATATTTTCACGTGTAAGGGGTCAAATTTGACATGAACACAATAGGAAGGTTGATGTGTGCTAAGAGCATACTGAACTGGGTAACTTAGGACCCTAGAAACATAGGACCTTGGTAACATAAGACCTTGAGCACCTAGGATACTGGTGACATAGGACTTTGAGATCTTGAGACCTTAGGAATATATGACCTTGAGAACTTAAAATCCTGGGAACATAGGATCTTGAGATCTTGAGACCTTAGGAACATATGACCTTGAGAACTTAGGATCCTGGGAACATAGGACCCTGGGAACATAAGAACTAGAGAACATAGAACCCTGGGAATATATGACCTTGAGAACTAAGGATCCTGGGAACATAGGACCTGAAGAACATCAAATTATGGCTTAACTTGGAAGTGTAAGGTCACCAGCACAGTTATAATTTCTACATAATTCGTTTTATTAATGACAATGAAAGTATTTATTTCTGTAGTTTGTTTGTAATATGACGTTGTGTCATCACTAGTTGCACAAGCTATTCTTAAATTTAAATTTAGCCTAGTTATAACGTAAGTGTATACTAAGTGAAGATCACTGAATTCAAAAAGGCTCCACCACAAAAACGTATGAATTATCACTAAATATCTGTAAAGTGTAATACAGCTAACTAAACTTGCAAACTTACAGAACTAATGCTCAAGTTAGCTCACTAATATAGAATTTAAATGTGCAGACATATTTCCCCTGACATTTGATTAAAATTCTGGTTAATAATGATATAAACTGCAAAGATTTTTAATAAATCTTAAATTGCCAAACATTATACCAATGACATTAGACTAAGCTTAATGACCAGCTAACATTGTTCAGGTTAGCTTACCTTAACATTAATTAGATATTTTCCTGTCACCCTTAATTACATGAATACTCAACATGTACTCACTCCCAACTTGTCACATATCGTCAATTGGCTCAGTGGAATTTAACGTCTACATACAAGGTGCTAAGTATCCTGCGTGCGACTGTTGTTGACTTTATGGGAAACTGTGTCAATTAACACCTGTTACATGCATTGTCTTATCAAAATAAACTCAGTTTTCACAGGAAATGTACAGTTCTGCTCCTTAGATGCATGCTTTTTTCAAAATAAATGTACAACATGAGTAAAACATGATGTATGTACGTTTATTTCCTTGTTCAACAAACACAGGTTAAGGTTTAGGTAACAAAACATGTGATTAGGTTTAAAAAAAACCCATAATGGTTTGGCTCAACAATCACACAAGAAGTGAGCACTGGGCTCCTAGGTGAAAGTCCAGTGTTTGTTGAACCCATCCACCACAAAGGGTGCCTTTTTTCGGCAGACACGGAAATCACTGACCAAATAGCAGTACTGACGACTTTCAATTTTTTTGTTTCAGAGCTACAATATGGTCTCTGAGTTGTTGTCCAATGAACTATTTATTTATGGAGTGTGTATATTTCTCTTCAGGTTTGTGTGTATTTCTGAAAATGCTCATGAAGGCTGTGTGATTGAAGTCTATGTGATTATGTACATGCATGCATTTTGCATTCCCACAGGCAAGCCGCCTGCACACACACCCACACCACAGCTGTATAAACAGATCACTCCACCATCGCACATTAGCACCGTCAGCTGCAGGACAGCGAGGCACATCAGCCAGGCCGTTGGTGCAGTCTGCTAGCCCCATGAAGGGAGTGAAATTTTCTGGGGAGCTTGTAATGGTTGCTGTGGTGGGTGGGGGTAATTATGGCTGAGCCTTCGGGCCCCAACAGTCCTCTCTGTGCCCACCCGGGGAGTGCCGTGCCTGGGTAACGGCATCTCCGAGCCTGCCTGTCAGAGTCTGGTAGGCTTTGCAGACGAGCAGCCAGCCTCCCAGCTAACAGAAACCTTTAGCTGCAGATGCCACACAGTGTGTGGTGCTGCTGCTCCTATCACCGGGAGGAGAGGATATTTGGGGAAGGCAGATGTGCAAATGAAGAACATGGCAACAACACACAATAACAACGAACCAATTTACACAAACATGTACGTCATCTGTGTTTTCTCTCTATCTCTGGTTTATTTTTTAGGTAGCTATGAGGTTGAAAAAAATCTTTATTTTTATTCCACTCCATCTGACAGTACATATATTGTGTCAGTCTTAATTTGATTTAAAACTAAATTACAAGAGAAATTTTCAAACCAAAGACTTGATGTTTGCTGACTAAGCTCACTGAAACTGAAATCTGAAATACAATTTTAAGGGCTCTTAAAAACTGCTAAGTGGGCCTCAGGCTGAGATTTTTTTTTTTTTTTTTGTCAACCAAGAGTCAGTGTTTTTAATGGCTTTCCTCTTGTTTACATGTTGTTTCTTCTTCTGGCTCGCTAACATTAGCCACAGGTTTAGCCACAAGAATCATATGGGTATGTTCAGAGCACTGTAGTGGTGGAATGTAATCAAGTAAATTCCCTGAAATACAGTACTCAAGAATAGTTTTAAGGTACTTCTGCTTTACTTAAGTACTTCTATTTTATGCTACTTCTACTCCACTACATTTAAGAGGGAAATATTGTAATTTCTACTTCATAGTTTGATGGCTATAGATTAATTACATTAGATTCTAATACAAAATATAAATGAACTCATAAATTGACATATTATTATGTTGAGAGAATAGAGTAATTAAATCAGCCCGACTTAACTATATTCAACATAAAGTGATGTACACATTATTGCATTAATTATAATTATTCATTATTATTATTCTACATAATAAGTACTTTAACTGTTGGTACTTTAAGAATACTTTTGAAGCTGATACTTGTGTATCTTTGTAACTTAAGAGTTAGAATTTCTAGTGTTTCTACACTGTAGTATTGCTTCCTTTAATTAAGTTCAATACCTTTTCTACGACTGAAGTAAGCTGCCTGTTAAATCATAATGTCTCACTTCTATTTCTACATGTGCTAAATGCAGAGGATGCGACATGTAGGCGTGGAGGTTTTCGTGTTGTTGGGAAATATTTTTAACAGAAAAGGCATGGTAAAGTAATGTTTCAAGTAATGTAACTAATAACTTCCTCTGATAAGTAATTACAGTAAAGAGCAATGTGTAATTTACTACATTATGCAAGTATATTGCATAATTGTTGATGTGAGGTTGTGGTTTGATCTGGTATTGTGCTTTTGTCTCTTAATAAACAAACACACACACACACACACACACACACACACACACACACACACTTCCTCTTCATTTGCCGATACTGTTTATGTTAACGAGTGATTGGACAACACCAGCCATCTACTATCATACCAAGATGCCACTGGCTAATCAGGCGTGAGACACAGTTAATAAGACAGGCCATTTCAGAGTATCGGGCCATTTGCTCAGTGATGTGTACAGACAACAGTGTTGCAGCGTGTCGTCCAGTCTAAATCACAGCTCAGTATTCAGGACATTAGACTGAGCCTACAGGTGCATATTACCAGGCTTGATGCTGCTGTCATTACACACCGTGGCACCTTGTTTGCAAGAGCAGAGCCTCTCGGGAGTGCATTTTGTCCGCGAGAACAAGGGATCCAGACTGTTGTGTTGTATTGAAATTCTGGGCTTTCATTTTCCTACCCTGTTTTTTTTTCTGGATGACCTCAACTGTACCTAACAGCCCATTTAGTGCCTGGGGAAAACAGGAGAGGTGGTGTGAGCCTTGTATGCCAGCTGTCTGTAGTGCCACGCTGTTTGCCAGACAGCCCAGCGGGTGTCCACAACCCCTGTAAGCAGCCTGCCGGTCTGCTGAAGTGTAGCTCGGAGAACAATATGTGCTATAAGTACAACACAGAGAGGAGTCCAGATCAGGTATGGGGCAGGCTAGGCTGAACATAGAGATGCTATGAAGCTGTAGTGACAAACTTAGATAACGAGGATATGCTTTCTTTTTTTCCACTGTGCTTAAAGGGACTATGTGCAGCATTTCAAATAAGTTACATCAATGTTCATTTTGCTATTTATTTCTAATAAAGCATCAGGGCCATTGCTGAGCACTCTGTCAGCCTCGAGCAGCCTCTTCTCTGCACTTTAGAATACTCAGATGGATTTGGAAGGAAAATCAAAGACTGTAGAAAAACATGAACGTAGCATCTATGAAGTCGATCACTGAGGAAACAAGTGTCCATGCCTCAACAACAAAATGGGCTGTTCGTCATGTCCAGACGTGGGGGAATCAATTCACATGACTTTACTTGAATCAGACTTGAGTCCCAAATTTGAGGACTCGAGACGTGCTTGACTAACACTGACTCGACTTGACTCTGACTTGTTTATAACTTGAAAGTGAAAACTCAAAAGGACTTGACTACTTTTATTAAATATTTGCATTTTTCCAGATATTGAGACGTGTTGTTTTTGAAGGATGATTGAGGATTTCTAGTGCAATGTGCACAAACTTGGCCACCTACAAGGATGCGGCGGACGAGCAGAGGCCAATGCAGCAGGCAGCTATCATGGAAGGGGCTAGTACATAATAATAAAATTTGGATTTAGGGATTTTGTCGTTGATGTTGGTAGTGAGAAGAGAACATTTCAAAATTTTGTCCACCAGTTCATCTGTCTAGCTAATTTATTAGCTTATTGGCTGGTCAAACGTTAGCTTTGGACCAGATCATCAGACTTTGAATTTAATTTGACTTCTTGACTTGTGACTTGCTTGACCAAATCAAGTCATCCGACTTGTCTTGCTTGACTTACAGCAGGGACTTGATTTGACTTGCTTGATTCACACCACAGTAACTTGGAACTTGCTGGAGACTTGAAGGTTAAAGACTGAGACTTGCACATGTGTGACTTACTCCCACTTCTGATGATTTCTCGTCAAATGGCTGTTCCAAAAAACAACTTATACAGTATGGTTTTATGATCTACCACCTCCATAGTTTTGGTTTGGTTAAATTTAGGCAACTAAATCCTCTTAGTTAAGGTTAAGGAACAATCTTTTTAATGTTTTACAGAAATCAACATTCCATGTTGGTGGGCAGAGGGATGCAAAGGGCATCCTCAGATGTCACAGCCACATGCATTGTATGCCAAAACATCCACCATAACCTCCCTATGCAGCATTCCAGCTGCTGAAGTCAAAGCCTCCCTCCAATCAAAAATGTGATGCAGGAGGGAATAGAGATTTAGGGAAGTGTCTCCATAGCCAAAAAGATGGATGAATGGGAAAATACAACAATCAATATCTTTACAACTAAACAATTTTTACGTGTTAGATAGCCTAAATGTATGTTCAAACCATAAGCTTCCAAAGAGGCAAAGACTCTTGCAGATGCCCATGAAGCACGACTGTCAAAAATATTTGTGGCAGCTTTGGTTGCTCTAGTCGCTCATCATGTGAATCATTGAAACGCTCGATCATGCTTGTCAATTTAAAGGAGCCGCAAAGTGGACTACTGGCTTGAAAGCAGCGTAGTTGCTGCTTGCTGTTGTCCAGTCAAAAAGCTCATAGTTGGCCTAAAGAAAGTTATGTTTGGTTAATTAAAACAGAAATAGAACACCCAAAAAGGTCATAATTAAACAATAAAAAACTATGTCTAGTGATGCAGGCTTTTATCCTGCTAGCATCATTGTTGTCAACTCGAAAATTCTCTCCTCTATTACGAACATTACACACTTTAAAACTCACCAGACCAACCAACTACCTCTGCGACATGGTCCCAAGCCTCATTCTTTTTATTTTGGTCTCTGTAACCAAACAGCAACACATTATAAAGGAGTGGGCGTGAATGCAAGTAATCAACTTCTCGATATCCATTGTCAGAACAAGTGTGCTGCAGGAACGCATGGCTTGTTCTCTGGGACACACTTCATCGAAGCAACCATTCCAATTGGTTGTTGCCAAACCACATCAGTGCTCATTACCATAAAGTTACACGAATTTAACTCCCAGCCGGACACGCTCCGGTCGCTTTGGTCGCCCAAGAAGCATGGCTGACGATTAGGTCACCCAAGTTGCCACGCTGTCATTGAAAACTAATGACTTCCACTGTTTTGGAAGCTCTGGTCGCTGTTGGTGTGAAC
>JAPZEB010000004.1:29218966-29229752 GCA_029783705.1 Chaetodon striatus
GTGGGTGGGGGTGGGGGGGGGGCTGCATGAAGACAATGCCATGTGTAATTAAATTCAAAAGCAGGGGGCCGAAATGGCATCCAGGGCCACCTGGGGGACGAGAGACCATTAAGGGAGGCGAGAAAGAGACAGAGAGGGAGAGATGTGAAGATTGCGCAAAAACAGGAGGAGAGAGGATGATAGACAGACGGGGGGGAGACAAAATGTGACAGAGACAGATAAAAAAAGGGGTGAGGGAGGAGAGGGTGAGGACGAAAGAAAAATATGTAGATAGAAGAAAGGAAGAAAGAAAATAGAGGGGAGGGAAAAGGAATAAGGAGACTAAGATATAAAAAGAAGTAACTAGAGAGACTAGGAGACAAGAAAAAGGAAGAGAGGAATGGGACAAAAAGACAAAAAGAAAAAGATGGCAAGCAAAGGATGTAGAAAACAGAGAATACGACCAAAAGACTAAGGTCAAACAAGAAGTAAAGGAGCCCTATAATTAATCCAGTATCAACATGCTAAATCATGTAGTTAAAAAAAAAAAGGTCTGTTCATTTTCTAGTCAGACAGAAACTCAGAAAAATGTGATCAATACCACAAACCTGTGACTCTGTCACTGTGGTCCTGAGATAAGGGGGGATATTTGCTTTGCCAGTCCAACAGAAATTCAGGTTTTGTTCTTTAAGAAATGACAGACGGCAGATGTAGACATATGATTAGTCCCAAGACCAATAGTATACTTTATAATACTTAATGAAGAAAAACTGTCACAAAACTAAGACCCCAACAATCGGACAGATGTGGTGCATAGTAACACATTATCACAAACTGCAAAGTTGATAGATCCCTGTAGATACTCTCTACGTACAATAAGATGGCCTAGTGAAGCATATAAGGTCAGCTGAATTCAGTGCTGCTTGATTTTACATTCCTAATGCTTTAAAATGCCCCCCCCCTAGCCGTCCGTACCAAAGAGTGGCGTAAACATCAAGAGCACTCACTCTGCAGAAAAATCTGGGGACCAAAATGTCCCCAGAAGTACACCGCACAGCACACTGACTAGCAAAAAAAAAAAAAGCAATCTCAGTTGACTGACTGACGATTCAAATCTCCAACTTTCAAGGGGTGGCCCTAAACAAAACAAAACAAACACCACAGGAAGATCTGACAATTTATAGTTATTAACTATAATTGAAAACTTTTCTATTAGACTACCATAACGCAGCTTTTTCATGACCCAGCTATTGCCAGGGTGCAAGCCAACCAGTAACTACTCCCGTAGAAGAGTGTCTCACTCTTTGAAGTTGTTACAGCTAATTACATCATTCACTGTAACAATAATGGACATAGCTACCATGACATCACCCATTGGTTTGTGGACTCCTGTTTTCCAGCATTACAGCCATCGCCACCTTGTTTTTCTGGAGCCAGAAGTGACCATATTTGGAGGAGAGGTTGGTGGTGTGAGGAGCAAGGGGCTGATCTGACTGAGAAGCAAAGGACACTATCAGCGGACAGCCTGTCACTCAAAGTGACATGCCCTTAATTATGTGTAACTTTAAGCCTTAATAAAATAATAGCAGGTGAGTTATTTAAAAGTTCACCCCCCCATACAGCTGGCGTCTGGAGCCAGCCTCAAGTGGCCATTCAAAGAACTGCAGTTCCTGTGTTTTCAACCTTAACGAGTGCCGCTTGGTGAACATCCCATTTGAGTAATGTTTCTGTCCACCTGATAAATATATGTCCAATATTTACTTTCCTTTAACTCCTGAGAAACAAAATGTCTTCAGCTGCCAGATGTTCTACTTTTTTCACCAGTCAGTCTCAAACTGTGTCTGTCTGCTGTTTGGTACTAAGCAGTTATATAGTGTAGCTTTTCCACTGAGAACAGCTGCCTGCTGCTGCTGGAGACACTGTTGATGAAAGCAGTGAGACTGAACCATACAGTAACTGTGAGCTATAAGAGGCTCAGCAGAGCTGCAGAGTGAGGTGTTGATTCTCTGTAGGTTCTTCACTATGACTGATACATTTTGATTGACTGCAAAGAAAAATCTCATTAGTGTAGCCTTAAATTAACTTTGTTCGCTTCAGATTTTCTTCCAGATTAATTCACATGTGACTATATTCTGCAAATACTGCACAGAGTAAAAGAAACCAGAGATATATATGTATTTTTTTTCGGAACAAGGTCAATGTTTCCGAGCTTTCGCACCACAAATAAAGGCATCAACCAATCACACTGTGTGGAATGGACGACACAATGTCACAACAACGGCTGACCCATTGTGTCAAGGCCCTTACAGTGAAAATATTACAGGGTATTTTCTTCACAAACTGAGATCTAAATGTGCCTCGTACATGACGTAACCTTTTGCTATAAAGTTAACATCGGGGTAATCGAGTCCCCACCTCCTATGAGTGATGCTGAACTATCCAGATCCAATTACAAAACAACTGTAATGTGTTTGTTTGCCTTGTTGTGTCGAACGCTGCTCACCGCTTTAATTGATGACATTTAGCTCTTCGCTTCTGCTCCGTTTGATTCATTCACATTTTAAAAAGGCAGGTATTAAACACCTCTACTAGTTTACATAAACAATTCATTAAGCTGATATGACACTGGGGACCCCTGGCAGGAAAACATATCCCCACCACCCACAACAATTAATGACCTCGCATCAACCGACGCCTCGCTGCACTGAGACAGGAAGCCCTGTTCCAATAACAAGCGTTCATTAGCAGATCACCGCTCACACTATGAAATAAAAACCCGAATAAATCAGCAAAAAAAAATGTAACCTCTGTTTTTACTGGGAGATTTTCCCACTGAAGAGGTTGGGAAGTGTGTAAAAGAGGTTTTCTTTCTGAGAGGGAATTGTCATAAAAAACTAATATTCCCCAAGTGGAGGTGACCTTTGAGAAATTGAGTCTTGAGTCATAAAACCCAATACTCCACAAATGGAACTGACCTCCAGTATGTGTGGGGGAAAATGAAATAAAACCCTGTTCTGGCTTCAAAGATGTGATGACAAACTGGGTTTGTGCAAATTTTGCCTCCAGTCTCAGCTTTTTCATACACCGCCACTTCCTCTCTCCTTTTATTCACTTCACCTAACTTTCTCTTCACTTCCATCCTTCTTCATCGCCTGGTTTGTCTCCTTCCTTCCTTTTTCTCTCGTCATGTCTCCTCTCTTCCTGTCATCATCAATCTGTCTCCCCCTTCCTATTCCCCTTACGTCTCCCTTTTCCACCATCCAACTGATCCTTCTCCCCTATCTTCTCTCTGTTCTCTCCTCTCTACATGAGCACATGATATTCTCTGTACATTTTTGTAACTTAACTAAGTTACTTAACTTACACTAATATTCCTTGTAACATGGCTTCACCTTCCTTAAAATATTTATATAACTAATAACATTAAAATATCACAGGGCAATTGCTCTGATAAATTTTCTTCCCTTCACTCAGCTGCCGGCCTTACATTAAACAACTTTTTAAGCAATTTCAATGTCGAGGAAAGATTTTCAATGTCGGAATGAAGTCTTGAGGGTTTTACCTTAGTTGATCTTGATCGTCTTTTTCTTGTCTTGATGTTCTCACAAAATCAAACACCTTTGAATATCATATCATGAATATTACACGTTTTTAGTTTTGGCAAATGCAAACACTGAAGTTCAATGACATGAACATTGTCAGTAACTAACACCTGCGCTCTCTCTGTCATGACTCGACAAAATACCTAGATTCATGTTCATTTGTCATCCCTGTGTTTTCTGTTTTCTTTTTGGTAACGATTGTCTCATCTCGTTTCAGATCCCACGTCCTGTCAAGTTTCTTTTCCTTTGTGATTACTTGCCCCGCCCTAATGTGTTTCACCTGTGTCTCAGTGTGTTTCACCTGCGTCTCATTGTCTCCCTTGTCTTAGTTTATTTAAGTCCCTGTCTTCCCCTTGTTTGTTGCCAGATTGTCTTTACCCTTGAGTAAGTGTTCTAACGTTTCCCGTAGTGTTCCCTTTGTGTGTGTTTTTGACCGTTATTGCTTGTGACCACCCTTTTTGCCTGTCGTTTTTGGATACTTTTGCCTGTGTGGCTGACTACTCGTGAACCGACCTTTGCCTGATTAAAAACCCTGAACTTTCATCTGAGTCTTTGAGTCTGCTTAGTGAGTCCATCTCCACCTTGTGCTTGATACGCTCCAGCACAACACTAAAAGCAGACAAGCAAGGAGCAGCAAACCAGGCAGACGATAAACATAAAGGGGAATCTCTCGGTTCTCTTGAACTGTGGAAAAGGAAGAAAGACTGTTTAAGCTGTGGAGTGAACAAAGGTCAGTGTTTAATTTGGTGTGTGTCTGATACACCAACCAGCACTTAATGTAGTGAAAAAACTAAACTTTTCAAATGGTTCGCCTCATTTCTCACAGTCTTCTCCCACTAAAAAACGCAGCTAGCCAATGACCATGTAAAGTGTGTACGCAAATACATCTTCATAGATTAGAGTGATGCTGAATTGACAACACTGTTGAAACTCAGCGTAAGTTCAGTCAGGAAGACTGTCTTTATGCTATATCCATTCATAATTCTCTCTCTATCCCACTCTGACCACTTCCACCAATCAGCTGACTGTGGATGTTCCCTCTCCTGATTAGCTAATAAAACTTTGCCACAATCTCCTTCAGCCATTTACGTTGCTGCTGCCAAACTTTTCGCATCCAGATCCTCAGCTCACTCTTCATCTCATCTCATCCCCACCATTACCACAACTAGCGTCTAGACTCCATTGTGGCGGTTCCCTAATCTACTACGTCTTCATGACATAATGATGGAGTCTAATCGCCAAAGACTTTTCACATTTCTCATACTTATGTGCGCATAAGGAATTGTTTATTTGTTATATTTCATAAAGGGAGTTTGGTAGAATATTTTCCACCATAATAATCTCAAAAGACATCTAGTTGATCTAGTTGTAGCGACCCTGAAAGACCCTCAATCTTTGCCAAATCTTAGAGTGTGTTACTAAAAAACACACATTGTCTTTATATGTCAGAGGAAGTATTTTCAAAGTCTTTCCAAAGTCTTCTGGCATAAGGCTATAAGACCATCCAAATTCTTTCCACAAGGAACTCTGTGACTTTGACATGGAAGGTTGCTGTTCTCGAGTCACCTCCCAACAGCTGTCAACACTGGTTTCTTTTTACCATGAATCCAATCTTTCCTTGAAAGAATACCTCCTCGATTTATTGTTGCACTCCTGCAACATTGTCGTACTTACGATGGACAGTATAAAAACACAAATAAAAAAGGATCCAAATCAGTGCAGCAGAACCAAAGGGTATCTTCTTTTTTTATTAAACGCAATCCTCTTCCCTGTCAAAACCTGGTGGCTATTGGCTGACCTGACCGCCAACAGTTTGATTGGAGATTCTAGTACTTTGGAGAACTTGGTCTGTTGCAAAGAGTATCAAAAATTGTCAAGTACCAATAAGACAGTGATGAGTGCCTGATCACGTCCAGAATCTTTTTCACTTATTCTTTTAACTGATAGTTTCAAAGTTGGAAGAAAAAATTACCAATTTTACACTGAATTTTGTCAGGCAAAGGTCAGGTTTGGACATTTGTCATCTTAGAAATCTTTAGTGAAAGGAAACAAAATAGTTTTGTAGAAAAAAACAAAGTAAAAAATAAAGAAAAGAATTGTTTTGGTATTAGTACCAAAATTGGCAAATTTCAAATGATACTGAAACCTACCTTTGCTCTCTACTCTATTCCATCCTCCGTCCCCCCTATTTTGCCCTTCGTCTCTCATCCTCTTCCTCTTCTCTTTTCCTTTTCTATTAAATTTTCTCATCTCTTGCTTCATCCCAACTTACTCATCATCCTCCTCTTGCCTTATCTTCATTCTCTCCTTCTCCTCTATCTTCTTCACCATTCAAAGTTTCTCCTCATGCCCCTTTTACTTTCATTCCTTCCCCTCTCCACCTCTCCCCTTCTCTTCCCATCTCTACTTTCCTCCATCCCATCTCTGTCCCCCCTCTCCCCCTCTTTCCTCTTCGCTCACTTCCATCTTCTTGCCACCCATTTCTTATCCCTTTCCCTCCTTACCTCTCCTCTCCCTACTCCCCTGTCCCTTCACAGCAAAGTGTATGTGGGGGGTGTTTATAGGGCTGATAAGTGGCAGATGACGATCGCTGGCGGGGCCGGAGATAAGGCTGCCAAAACTGGGGACGCCATCTATCAAAGCTCCCACAGCCGAGCCAAGCATCGCCCAGCCGAGGAGCGAGGGAGGGAGGGAGGACGTGGAAAAGGTAACAGCTCTCCATCTTCAGACACAGGAGGAACTCCCTGACAGGCCGGGACGACATGCATCGGATAGTTTCTGTAAATAATGCTTGGTGTTTGTCTTTGTGCAAGACGGGCGGGTGTTCAACGCACGAGGACGATTCAGGTGAAGTAAAACCAGGACCGCAAAAAGTAGTATTACTGTATATGTTTCTTAAATGTTTTTGTATGCTGTTTTTTTCTGTCAATAAATAACAAACTAAATCGAGGCACTTCTTTTCCTGACCCTGATTTGTACCTGCACATGTGGTGTTATTTGCTGCAGTGTAACTCTAAACTTTTTGGTAGCCATCATGTAACATAGTTTTTTGTTCACAACAAAAATGTGAATGATTAACTGAGTGGGTGGATTGCAGGACTGCAGAAATACTGGAGATGCAGGTGACTCTAGTGGAAGTCAAACCCTTGAATGATTCAAGATTTTTGTATCAAATACTTGAATACATCCTGACTATGAGTAACAGCAGCAGATGCAGTCACCTTAAATTCGTATCAGTTAAAATGGATTCCAAAACTGGCAAGATGTGTCAGCATTGGTATGAATCATATTCAGAATTTTAAGTCATATTTTTGGCTGCAATATAGGTAGAAGTACGTCACATGTCACCAAAAGGAAGCAGCCTATGAGCTACGAAAAGGAAGCAGCACCTCTCCTTTTTTGGAATAGTGTTACAGAGATGCCAAATAAATAATCTTTAAAAAAAAAAAGCATCACAAGAAAGAGAATGAAAGGATTAGAGGTCGACTGAGAGTGGATTTTTAAATCTGACGTTATTAGCAACTGGATTACTGTTGAACTGAACATCTAAGTCAAGGGAATAAATGCCTAGATTAATAAATAAATAAATCTGGATCACTGAATATAATACTCAGTGTAATAAAAACCTAAATAAATGCATAAATCTGGAACTGAACATCAAACTAACCATAAAAAGTCTCAGTGGGAGTGATTTTTATTTTTTTGAGCTATTCAATTTTCTCAAAGTCAACCTGAGATTCTCAGGTACACAGTGACATTACTTTGACTTTGTATATGGAGGCTCTGTCATAGGATAGGCAGCGATAGGCGATATTTCTGTTGCTTGTGTTTGAAATATGTACTTCAATTACAGGTGTATTTTGTTATAGCTACTTGATGGACTCAAAAAATTCTGATTTATTCAAAACTAGATACTTTAGAGTGGAGAAATTCTGTGTTTTCTCTTCATATTACAAAAGAAAAAAACAAGACTGCATCAAAACCTAGTATATTGCTGGACCGTGTGTGAAACACTGAGGGGCTTTTAATTTGAAACAGGAAGTCATGGCTTTAATCACCAACTTTCGCTCCAGTGCTAATACCGCTATGACACTGGACCTGCCATTGTGGTGCAGCCAAAATGATGTAAAATTCATGTTAAAATGAAGATCAACACATGTACACACACTCACAGTAGAAGGGAGCTGCTTTCTCTAGAGTTGTACCCACTGAACATTTAAAACAACCCTCCCCTCTAGAGCTCCAGTCAGTGATGTATGTTCCAGCGTGACCGGTGGAGGCTGCGCAGTCATCTACCACTATTAGAGCCAAGTTCTGCCCATAACAATTGTTTGTAAAACGTCCTATCGTTGCCGGTTAATTGGCCAGCCGATAAATAGGTCGACCTCCACAAAGAATGTCAATAAAAAGTACAAACCTCCACTGTCTATCCATCTGCTTAATGTTACCCAAGGAGTCATTGTTTTGTCAAAATATATAAAATCATCCACCTACAGGTATTCTGTTTCCAATGAAAGCAACTTATTTAACAACATTTTGCTGAAAAAGTTTTTGGAATATTCAAACTATACAGATGGACAGTGGAAAATGGATGATGCTGCACTCTTGAAAGGTTTCTATGTATGTTTTCATCCTTTTTTTTCCCATTGTGACCTTTGCAATTCAGTGACATGAATTCAAGCTGACTACAGCTGCTGTTCTCTCCAAAGGACGAAGCTACAAACTTTTAACAGCCACGCTTCGACTCTACAGGGGTCTGAGTATTTTGAGTACCACTTAAACCCTTGCTCTGCCCATGAATCTGCAAAGAACGACTGACTAAGTAGTCAGTTTAAAAAGTAATCAAACTACTGATGTCCATGAGTAAATGTAGCATGATACGGTTCTTATGTAACATGTCAATCGGGGAATGTGTGAGCAGACTGCCACAGGGAATGGTGACACGTTTTCTTCAAAAACCATTAACACTCCTCTTCTGCTTGACATGGCCAGCTCGGATCTGCACATACTGAGTGGGAAGCAACATGTGATACGTAGGTGTGATTTGACATGACACTGTATGATGTCTGAATTGTGCACGCTTATAATTACAGGTCCTTGTAAACATGTGACATGCTCATACATATCGGAATGAATAATGGTTAATACGCTGGTTAATGCATTCTCACTGCTTTATGTTCCTTCTTCTGATTAGTTTTATCATAGATGACACACAGCAATAGCTCCCTTCTTCTGGAAGGTGCTTTATACTAGGTTTCAGCTTGTTGCTTGACTGTCCCTCCAACTATACTGTGTTGGTTCACTCTCCTCATTCTCGTGGAGTCATTTTCAGCCGCAGTAGGCAGCTGTTTTCAGAAAAAAACAGTCTTTAAAGCCACTGTACCCCAACCTGCTCAGCAGCAAACAGCAGACAGACACAGTTAGAGACTAGATGCTCAACATAGTGGAGCACTTGGTAGCTAAGGAGTCAGGGGACAGTTAAGATTTTCCTTAAAGTCCTAGTTAAGGTTTCCTCATGATAAAATCGGTTGCACAAAACATCCTTCAGTCTTCTCCTTAAGGTGTGTTGAAAATGTTCACTTAAGTATTTTTGGTTTTCTCCTTGTCTGGGTATTCTACTTAAGGAATCCCTAGACCACTGCACAAAAGACCTTAGCAACCAAAGCAAGGTAAAAAAAAAAAAAAAAAGGTACCTCTCACTCTATAGTAACTGCAACATGACCGAGTTTATGGTGATCAATGAAAAAAACTAACAGGAGGACCCAATGGATACACTTTTGATTTTACACTTGATTTGACATTGCAGTTTATTCCTACAATCGTTTTCTGTCTGGAATTTGGGGATCAAATTTACTTTGTAGTATGTACTATGATTGTATTCCTCCAGAAGTATTATCTTTTTCTGCTCTGACTAATATGGTGTTCTTGTCTTATTTTCTTTTACCATTATTTTACTATCTAACTATAAGCCAGTTTTGTGAGATGATAACAGGCATCACAAGCGTGAGTCCAAGCAAACAGTCTCCATGGAAACTTGTACCACTGTGAAATTTCTTTCAACACAGTAAATGACTTTATGTTTTTCCTTACAAAGGGAACCTGTTAAAGGATTCTGTGCAACTGTGTAAGTCCTTCAGATAAGGGGAAATTAAGTCTTAAGTGTCATACTTAAAAAAAAAAAACCTAAGGTGTTTTGTGCAACTGGTCCCAGATATTTACCTCTAAAGTTGGTGGAGACCAAAAATGGAGCTAAAACAAAGTGATGTAGGACTTACATTCACCAGGATGCCAGAAAAAACTGCTGAATGTGTAACTAAGCAACTGTGTTAATCGGTAGTATGACACTTATTATGATACTTTGTGTTAATAACTCATTTTTGATGCCCCCAAGTGGCCAAAAAATCAGTTATTGCAGGTTTAAGTACCTCCATAACAAACAAACAAAAGTCATTTTACTTTTATTTCATTATCGTTTGCACTGATGAGATAAAAAGAGATATATGTTAATAAGTACACTAGTTAGGTGTATTTTTTTTTTACGTTGGATAGAGCCAGGCTAGCTATTCATTCTTGCTTCCAGTCTTTAAACTGAGCTAAGCTATTCATCTATATCAGAATAAAGCCCTTCCTCGATTTTGATGCACAGTCTTAATACTGATAGCATTTTTCCCATGTAATTCTTAGAAACAAAGCAACTTTATTTATTACCTAAAATGATGAACTGTTCTCTTAATGTACTTGTTTTTTTTTGCATGGTCTCACTCTGAAGTCATCGAAATCCGGAGCTTGAGCAGTGACTTGCAGTGTCAGAAACCAATGAAAAAAGGCATCCTTTAACATCAGCATGATACATTGCCAGTTGCCGTTATAGTTAAACAGTGCCAAGCGGTGTCAGGGGGAAACGCAGAGGGACAAGGACGAAAGTTAAGGTGGGGAATGCGCGGGTGGTGGATGGGTCCAACAATACAGACTCTCTCCCAGAGAGAGTGGTGTTCGTGTCCCGAAAGACTCTAAAGTCAAACCTTGTTCTTTTTTCCTAAACCTAACCATGAGTTCTTGTTGCCTAAACCCAACTATGTGTGTTTGTTGATACAGGAAAAAAAAAGTCAATTGGCAGTGTTGCACCGACGTAGTGCGTTTATTTTGAGAGAGACTGTATGTAAATGTTAAATTTCCTGTGAAAACAGAAGTGTATTTTGAAAGAA
>JAPZEB010000004.1:29244834-29262496 GCA_029783705.1 Chaetodon striatus
GCAATCCCAACCTCTTTTTGCTTTTGTGTGTGTGTGTGTGTGTGTGTGTGTGTGTGTGTGTGTGTGTGTTGCTGTTGGAGGCGGCTGGTGATGGCAGCAGCCAGTTAACTGGTGAACATATCTGCCTTGGCAGAGCCATTATGCAGGACTTGGTCCCATGCCAGCCGGCAGTGGAGCGAGAGAAGGAGTGCGTGTGTATGTGTGTGTGTGTTTGTGTGTGTGTATGTGGGTGTGTGTGTGTGTGTGTGTGTGTGTGTCTGTGCATGTGCACTGGGCTGGTGAAAAGAAAGGAAGCTGTAATGGGAGTGATGAAAATGTGTGTGCCTGTGTCTGTATTTATGTGTATTTTCATGTGTGTGTGTGTGCGTGTGTGTGTGTGTGAGTGTGAGTGTGCGCGCACGCAGCTCTCTCTCTCACTCTTTCTCAGCAGCTGGTAGTCGGGGATGCGATGGCCTGGCCACGCGTCTGGAGGAATGTGGCTTCGGTGGCGGATCCAAATATCTGTCTCACACACACACACACACACACACACACACACACGCACACACACATACACTACACACAGGCACACAGACACACAGACACACACACACACACATTTGCCGCCTACTTCCTCCAGCTGATGCTGATGCTGTATGGAGGCTGAGGCTCCCTTTTTTCCACCCTGGAGAACGAGTACAGTTTTTCCTCTGCACTTTAAATGTGGCTGCTGTTGGACTGCAGTCAGTTATGTAACAAGTACTTTAACATGAGTAAAAGTAGTAATACAGCAGTGCAGAAATACTCTGTCACAGGTAAAAGTCCTGCATTCAAAATTGTACTCAAGTACAAAAGCATTGGAATCAAAATATATGCAAAGTACTAAATGTAAAAGTTGGCAGAATGGCTCATTTCAGAATAATATATATCATATTACTGGATTACAATTATTGATGCAGTAAGGTGTTTATCACTTTAATGCTGCAGCTGGTAAAGGTGGAGCTAATTTTGGTTACATACTGCCAGGTCTCTAAATCTATGACAATACATCATAATTCATATGTTAATCACATTTTGTACTACTAATCTGAAACCGCAAAGTAACAACAATTTTCAGATACATGCAGTGAAGTGAAAAGTACAATATTTGTGTCAGAAATGTGGCATAAAATTGAAATATTCAAATCAAGCACTAAAAATTGTACTTCTGTAAAGTACTTGAGTTAATGTACTTGGTTACTTTTCATCACTGAGTGCAGTCAGAATACATGTGAAGCACATATAACCAACCAGACTGCCTCCTTAAATTCCACCAAGACCCCAAACCCACTGGAGGAGCCAGAGTACCGTATCTGCTGACGGACATCCTGCTTCACCTTCTCTCATCCCACTACTCTTTTCCTCCCCACGTCTGCCCTGACTCACTCTGATCCCTAAAGATATCATCACTTTGTGTTTTCACGGTTAAAATCACAGTGTCACAAAGCCTTTAACGTCATATCTAACCTTCCATCATGGTCTAAGAATCACCTAAGATTTTTTCAGCTCAGCCAAAATCAATTTTCTTTTATCAGTTCTACAATTTTATTAACTCCTCTTGTACTCTTCCTCCCCTTCGAAGGCCACGTGAAGGCCAGTCCAGGCAGGAGTTGGATAACATGTAGCAGAGCACCTGTGGAAGGCGGCTACCTAACTCACAACATTAGCATTTAACAAAATGCTGTACAACAATGTGAGTCGAGGCCAGTGTGTCTGTGACAGTTAAAGCTTTTATCAAAAGGGGCTGATTGAACGGGCTGACAGACTGAATCACCCACCTACATATCCACCTATTCATATGCCTCCATCTATCTGATTTTTAATGGATTTGATTTTAATGAAAATTCAGTTTGTCATCTAACAAGTAATCCTACATTATATAATGACTGCGGGAAAAAAGTAAACATCCCATCCATATATTATACATTGTTATACTGCATGCAAACTGTTGGATGGTTGGAAAGTTGATAAATCACTAAAATATTTTATTGTAGTAATGTTCGGTGGTGATTTTAGAGATCTGGAAAATAAGTGGCCAGGCTATGTCAAGGAGTCCAAACACAGACAAAAATGTACAAAAAAAATGTATAAAAATATAGTCAGAGTTGTGTCGTTCTTCACAGTAGTAGGTATTCTTCATCACTAGGTTGGCCAGTGATTTTCAAGGTGGGGCTCCAGGAGGGCCTTAGCAAATTGGAGGAAAGATAAGGGTGCTTAATGAATATAATATTCTTTTTATCATTATTTTGTGTTTTCTTATTATAAAATAGAATTCATGATGAATAACAGATCAAAATCTTACTTGCCATGTTTACCTGTTTAACTGCCTGCAAATCAAAATGTTCATCACATAAAAAGTCTACTGTATAATGATCTGGTAATGGTCTGCACCTGCCATGAATTTGCTGTGATCCTGAAATATTTCTAGCTAGCTTCTTAGCATCTAGCTGGCTAGTCCTGTGGACATGTTTTTGAAAGAGAGACCTGATGAGCAAACCATCAGCCCAGATGACAAATGCTCAGCTGCAAAAAACCCCGAAGAACAAAGGAATGGCAATGTAGTGCCCCTAATGCATTCACTGCCTGGGGACCTTCTCAAATGAGTATTTAAAACAGTCTAAATTTCAGCATCACTGGAAACAACACCCAGCACGGGCCAAAAAAACAGCCACCATCTTTAAACAATGGAAGAGGAACTGGCCAGACAGTCGGCTATATTTGTGCAGCAAGCTACTGTCCCCCAACAGGCACTTACAGCATCGTTTATGGCTTCATTTGCTCAGTCTTCATATTTGCCGTAGCATTGCCAAAGGGTTTATAAAGACATCTTACAAATGGGGGAACCCTGCCATAAGCTAATGCTATTTTGGGAGCCTTGGCATGGATGTTGGGGAACCCCTGCTCTAGGGTACTTTATTTCAGTTGGCTCCTCTCTCACCTCCTGAAACCATCACTTGTTTCCTTTCTTATATAAACTCTCCAGTTCACTCTCCACTGTGTTTCTTACCAGTCACCGACTCTGACCTCTGTTAGACATCACTGTCCTCAGAACTGCTGCCCAGTCAGCAGCACAGCTTTAGTGGGGAGCTGAGAGGACAGCAGCCGCCAAACTGTGTTCACCAGACTGACTACACAAAGACATTCAACGGATAGTAGCCCCCATGACGTGCAGCAATGTTTTTGTTTATTGGCTCATTTATGTCAATTCCCTTGTCCAACCAGAAAGCTCAAATGAGACTGGGAGCCTTGATCGATCGTTATAGATACAGTTAATCAGCTTACGCATATTGACTGTAGGTGCTTTGCGTGATTTGAATGGCTACCTATGATATTACTCTTCACTAAGTGCTCAAGAGAAAAGGGAAATGCTGGCGGTGTAGATTACCCAGCTGATTTTTACATGTGGGGTTAGCCTACAAATGTACTTTTCACTTGGCAAATCCTTCATCCGATCTTCACTAAGTGGGGGTGAATACTGGGATAAGCTTTGAGGTAATGCAATGGGAAACTACTAACTTATATTCAGCAGGTAATGTCAATGTTTATGTCACTCTTTGAGGTATCTTGATATGAACCTAGGGTTGTGGCGCTAGATGTCTCATCATTCAAGTCAGTATTCAGTTGGTAAATATTCAAAACAATGATCTTTCCATAATGTAATCCAGGTGACATTACATTTCTTACATTCAAAAACCTATTAGCCAAAGCAAATATGTTGTATATGAATGTTACTGATAGAAGACTCAATTAAAAACATGAACCAGACTGACTGTGACTGACATCATAATCCGCAGTATGTTGCTGCTAACACAAGTAAAAATTGAAACTTTGAAACTATAATAATGTTATCCCCAAAAGGCTGCTTTGTATAATCCCCCAAATACTGGAGCACAGGGAGAAAACACTTCCTTACATTTAAAGGTGGAGTCTCACAGGAGTCTTTTACTCACTAAAAGTCAGACAAGTCATGTCCTGATTATGCATCACATTGCAGGCAACACCGAGTAAAGCAATATGAACCAACCACAGCAGCTCCATGTGATCCTGGCCTGACACCATCCAGAGCTTCAAACCCTTCATCATGTCAGAGTAATCTATACAAAATGAACTGAATCTCCAGTAAAGTCATGATTCTATTCAATATTCACGGCTAGAAACAAGGCAGCGGCCTATTAAAGCAGGCTTCAAACGAAGACGCTTATCTTTTTAATTAGGCCGCAGGTTGAGAGCGAGCGATATTGCACTCTGAGCTGATGTATACCTAATGTGGAACAGTATTGATTGTGGGGAGAAGACGACGAGGGGGCCCATTCAAGGTGCTAGCTCCGCGAACTGTTCAATACCGGTGCTAATAAATAATATCAAAGGCAAAACCTGGCTAAAGGTGGATGAGATGAAATCTCTTTATAATGCAAAACCCAGAGGAGAAGAGAGAAGAGAGGAGGGGAGGGGAGGGGAGGGGAGGGATGGCAGATATTTCTTTTCGCAGGCAGCCAGGGCGACAGGATATTGCACCGAGTGTGCGGCTGAAGAAACAAATAACCCGTCTTTCATCACTAGCAGATTAAAACACAAACAGACAGAGGGATAGAAAAAAGATTCCTAATTATATTCTCTGGAGTTGGTGTTTTTTCTTACTGTTTTTACACAGCTAATATGCTTTTCTGTGAACCCCCCCCCCCTTACCTACCCACCCACGCATGCACACAACACCACCATCACCCTCCACCTTGCCAGGTTATCTGGGTCTAATAGGCAATATAAGAAGCTATTTACACTTCAAGGTGCTAATGCAACACTTTCTTCAATCTTATTACCGTCACAGTGATTTTCTCACCTGTTTGTTGACAAGTAGAATTAGACAAAGTCTTTGGACAGAATCTCCCCCCACATCAACCCACCCTCCAGTATCTAGGCAAGTTAGCACCGTGACCTTTGCCGCTCGATTACATTGCTGACTTTACTGCAGGAAGCTGCATGTCAGAAATGTAATTTAAGAGATGCAAATCAGTCTGCTGTGTTCAGTGGGGCGCCAGTTTTTCTTACAATAGCAGCTTTTTTTTACATTTTCAATATGAATCAGGCACGCGTTACACACATGTGACACTGCCTCAGAATGCAGAACGTGTAATACAGTACAGAACATGCAATAACAATAACGTCCAACTATACATTCATTTAAGTACATTTGTGTAGGATTCAGTGGCATCTAGATTGTATACAACCAAATGAATACTGCTCCGCTCACCCCTCCCTTTTAAAGCGTATTTGAGAACCTACAGTTGCGTTCAGGCAACATAAAAGCGCCAAAGGCCCTCTTTGGAGCCAGTGTTTGGTTTGTCTGTTCTATGCTACTGTAGACACATGGCAGTGCTGGGGCAACATGGTGGACTCAGGCCCCAAGGAATGTAGCTCTGCCTTGCTTCCAGATTTTCCCAGTGGCCATTCACAGTACTGCAGCAAAAAAATCTAGGACAGGACACCTCAATCTGCACCTCAATTATGACTCTTTCTTTTAACCTTTAACCCATTACGGTTTAATATTTGTAAATCTTTCCACAAGCCGAGAAAGCAATTTAAAAAACGGTGATGTCATCACAACGTAAAGACTATGAGCATCGCGGGAACTTGCAGGGGGGCCAGCAGGAGAACACTACAGCGCAAAATCAGTCCACAACGCTAAAATCGTTTTTGGCATATGAACCAGGAAAGCAATTCTCATGAACTGAATAGGCGCCAATCTCGGGGTCCAGAACTACTCCCTGTAGATATAGTATTGTTCATTCTAAGCTAACAAGAACACAAGGATTCTTAGTTTCCGTTGATTATACATTATACACATAAAAACATAATTATGAATATTATATTCCATCTCTGCCAATAGATTCCCCTCAATCCTACACAGTGGTCAAAATAATACATAATAATTATGAATAATTTGATGCAGGAGCAGTATATGAGTAGAAAAGTGGTTCTCCAAACAGTGTTTTCATGTTTTTGGGAACTTTCAATAAATATGTATTATTTATGTAATACATATTCCTGTTTTGGGATTTTGTGACTGATCTTTTAAGATGTTTCAGTGTCTTTCCTAAGTATCTACTTTCTGCCAAATCCTTTTGTAAAATTCATCCATAAATGCATCATTTACAGAGATTCCAGAAAGCACTGATCTGGTGATTTGCAAATCAGAAGTTGTTTAGACAGCTTGGTTAACTGGACTAAAACTGACTGGAATGTAAAAACTGTTATGCAGTGAGAACCTGGAACACTAAAACAAGACATTAGAAACTTTTATTTTCAACCAAATCGTCTATTAACCTTTGTGTTTAGACAACTTTTGATGCCACCCACAATTTTCTGAGTATCTCCTTTATTCTGAAAGGTGGCTGTACATGGTTAGTAACTTAGTCCTTTGCAGAAATCGTAGTCGTGATCAAAGGGGAATTCTGAAACAAGTCTTTCAGCTTACAGGCAGTTTGTTCTAAATATTTGTATTTGTGCCAAAACAGCCAAAACGAAAGAGCTTCCATGGAAATGTGATCATTATCAGAGCGTTTTTCTGTGACAAAAAATCCTTTCAGCCACATTTTCTTGACTTGCGAACACACTGAGCATATGTATGGACAGAAAGAGAGGTTGGTTTTACTTTTTGCTGCCTTGACAACTTGTCACAATTACAGTTCGTTTTAACAGGCTGAATTCACGCCTACTGTTCTCCATCAATCAGAAGACTATTTTTTTTTACATTCTTGAAGCTAACAGGGGCAGAATTTAAATACTATTTGATATGAAAAAGACAGATTTTGGGTGAAGTGACACCTTAACTTCTCCAGTTTCCTGGTTATAAAACAGGAGATAGAAACTATTACCCTTTAAACAGCTCCAATATTTAGTTAAATTCTGTGCTAACAGTGATTTTGTTGGGGTGTCACTTCTTTCAAATGATGGACATCTCATTGTAGAACAAACATCATTTCAGATTCATGTGTTTTATCAGCTTTGGCCAAGAATTACAACACTATGACCTCCTATGTTTGAGCTCGTTCCCAGGAACGATGCTTTGGACGCTCCTCTCTTTTTCTTCAGTCGATACATAATTCATTCCTCCCCGTCACTCTGACAGGCAAACGCAACCTTCTCAATTTTCCTGACAGATCTGTACTTGCCCTTTCCAGCAGGGAAATACTCTGCACATTACCATGAAATGAGCACAGTAATGTACACTGTGGTTCATTCTTCAGCTCTGTGGCAAAACAGGTACGTCTACAACAGATAGATGCCTCGAAAAATACTGAGGGGGCGATTTGGTTTATTTCATGTTTGATTAATATTCATAGTTTATCATGAAGGGGACAGGAGGCCACTTTAGTTGATGCATCGATCCAGAGTTTATCGCTCAGTGTAAGTCAGCTGAAATGAAAGCGTTACTCTGAATGGTAACACTGCACTTTTGTAGAACATCCCTCATTTAGGGCAAACAACAGATTTGGACTAATTTCTTTAAAGCTGCCATGCACTGCGTGCTTTATCTGATTTTCAGCTCCCCATCAGCCAAAATAACAAAATCACATTATCTCAAACATGTGCCCACAATCACAGCGGAGGAAACGCAAGTTCCAAAGAATAATTCTTGGGATTTGATATTTGTTAATAATGTAACTTCTCACCAAATCTTGTATGGAAGAAAACACTGCTTCATTGCCATTATAGGTTTAAAGGTTGTTGCGATCCACTGTACTTATGAGGACACCCACCTGTGATGCAGCGGTGCACATGTAGTACAATGTGCTGTTCTGCAAAGCCTGGGAAAGAGCACGCAATAACCCCAGAACAGCAGTGAGGACAGTATTATTATCCTAGGTGTAGTGTTTTCAAGATAAAGCTACTAAATTAAAAAAGTATGAAGAACTTTTTATTTATTTTCATTTTATTGACTTTATCAGCAACCACATACCGTTATGATAAATCAGGCTTCCAGGCTGTGAGCACGTAATGTGAAAGCCAGGCCAAGTATCCAGTATAATGTTATATGCATTAAAGGGATACTTTGCCAATTTTGAACCAGCTGTGTAACATAACAATATGGGTAATATGTGTTAATAAACTGCAGTAAACTTCCTCCATCTTACCAGCGCTCACATCTACCTGCTCATCTTCCAGCTCAAGATCTGAGCTGGCTTTAGGGCTGTTGCTTTCGCATTACCGATACATAAGTTACAGAAGCATCTTGAGAGAGAGACCTGCCCCTCTATCTTTCTCTGAAACTCAGATCAAACTCCAGTCAAACAGTAAAAATAGGCAGCACTGATAAAATAAAAACCAATATACTGTTACTGTATTATCTATTTTTCACCTAAAATGTCTTCCATAAGATATTTAAGTGCACTGTTTGGCTGTATTATGAGAGTTTGTGAACAGAAGGTGGGCACCATACTGTTTTCTGTATTATACAAAATGGAGGCTGAAAAAACTGAGATCAAACAGTAAAACTAAGCACCACCGATCAAATAACCAAGATTATGTTACTGTGCTGCCTATTTCTTACTAAAATGTTTTCAGAAACATATTTTAGTTCACTCTTTGTACTGTAATAGGGGATCACATGCATTCTGGAAGTTTAAGCTTTTCTCTTGAACAAATACTAACGCCACAACCCGTTTTGTCGCCCTTCTGCATGTCCATCCCATCCTCCCCCATCTTCTTCTTCTGCTGAATTTTATGGCAGTTGGAATCCATCAGTGTTGCATTATCATCATCTGCTGGACTGTCCCTTGCGCTTTTTATTCCATCTTCACCATGGCATGTGTGAAAAGGTGCAAGACGGCAATGTTCCTCATGTAGTGCATGTGTGAATAGTTAAAATGACTGGCAGTGCCTGAAAGGTTATCCCAGTAATTTATAGAGTATGTATAAAAGAGACTTTAAATTGTTTTATCTGTGTAAATAAAGAAATAAATGATTTTACTTGATCTCATCAAACACAACCACACTAACATAGGCAAACAGCCTAAGATATATTCTTTATGTGGTATTTCGGGGCATTTATTGATACCTGTGTCAATCAAAGTCAATTTAGATGGATAAATTGTTCTCTGCCGAGAGCATGCAGCTTGACGTTCCACTTCCACAATAATCTTTGATCACGTGACCACATAGACTACACGCCCCGACTGTCTCTACCGTCCCTGACATGACACACTCGGTTGGAAAAATCTCGTCAGCAGCACTGCGGTTTGAAGTCCCTGGAATGCAAATTGAAAATTAAGGTGCACTTCCTTAATCTGCTGTTCTAATCCAGCTCCAAAAAGGAGGTAAAAAGAAAAAAGAAAAGAAAAATCCGTAGGAAGGGCTACATTAATTATACACAAAAAGAAGAACTACAAAAGAGGGCCTGGTCTTTGAAGATACTGAGCACTAAATGTCACTCGCAGCCTTTGAAGCTCTCGACTGCCTTTGTCTCTCACTTCTCCTCTACATGAAACACGGTGCGGCAGACAGAAACAGCCAGCAATGGTGAGGGACATTTCAACTTAGGGGTACACGCCCTTAAAAAAGAAAAGATATAATATGAAAGCAAAGTGTACTGTACTCCACTTGTGCAAGGTACGGACTCAAGTTTTACATTGACAAGTGTCTGTCAGGGTGTTAAACCCTGAAAGACAAGCCTTTGTCCCGCACAGATAAAATTCATTTTCAATATCTCATCTCTAAAAAACGAAATCTACAGAATCGGATGCACTGTTTAAACAGAAACAATTTATCTTGGTCACACTGTTGCAGGAATATTATTGAGTCCTGCTCACAGAGGACTAATGTTATCTGAGGACATCCGCAGGTTTAAATATTTACAGTCATCATTGCAGATTTTAATCACATTCAAATCTGCTGTTTCTGTTATTTGTAAAGTAAATATTTTCACTTCACTTCCTGAGTTAAGGTGAATGTGGACGTCCCCTGACAGTAGTTATCTATCACCTGCAAGCAAAATTCTTAAATATTTTAGCTGTGGTATCAGTGTGTGATTTCTGTCTTCCTCTTGTCATGAAAAATAGATGCAGCAGTGGGATCTAAAGACCAGCTTTTGCATTCAGTCATTAGTTTTAAGAGGTGTTCTGTCATGAACTGAAGTTTTGCAAGAGTAAAAAACTTTGACCTGCTGAGCACAGCTAATGGAAAGTCGTGAGATCCTTAAGTCAGTATGATTCATCTTCTAGGGGATATGAATAACTACATTTCATGGCAATCCATCCACCCTTGTCTGGATACATAAATTTGTCTAAATTGGCCCAAAAGGCCAACCAGTACAGAGTATCCCATGTTTGCGTCATCATCTTGTCAATCTAATAACAGCCTTACAAAGCACAGCACTGGTACAACAAATTTAGACTAATGTGACTCTTTTATGGAGGACTTTCAGGTGAAGTGATCCACTTTACCGAACATTACTGAACATTTTGAAAATTAGTGAACATTTTTCAGGCTGTTTTCAAATGCAGTGCTTGGAGAGGGACATCTATTATTTTGGAGGTGACTTGTCAGTGTTCAACATTTGAGGGATAATGTAAGACTTAAATGAATAGCCCAGGCTATGATTTGCTTAAATCACTGAACTCAACAGGCATATATCAGGGACAGGTCTTTCATTTCTTTTTCAGCAAAGATTGGGAATTAAATCAAATTGTTTATTTGAACTAGTTTGAATATTACTTGTGGGACTGAGTCAAACATATCACCAAGTTGCTGACAACTGTTTACATTTCATTTTTCAATTTTATGTTGTGACAGCTGTGGTTAACGTGTGGTTGGGTTTAGGCATGAAAACCACATGGTTGGGGTTGGGAAAACATCATGTTTTGGCTTAAAATACCCGTTTGGTCAGTACAAACACAGCTGGACATGTCCTGAACTCTCGTTAAAAAAGACCTGCATGGTCTCAAACATTGGATCTGCTGCTGTGTGCTGCCTGGCATCTGTCTCGCCTAGGTGTCTCACCATCCACCATCCCCTCCGCCTGAGGGGAAACTCAGCTCATAGGCATGTAATCTATATGTCATATGTATGAAATGTACACATACATATCCATGGTTTGCAGAAATGTAAAATGCCAACATTTTAGTCTGGCATCTGGGCTGAGTGTGTTGGGATCAGTACATTGTTAGTTTTGGTCTTTTCGGTGGCATTTGTTGATATTACGACAATAAAGAATATCACCAGATTTACAATATCCACCCACTATATCAACCCCTTTATCCATCTAAAGACATCACATGAGACAGGTAGCCCTATAAAGAATATGGAGCATTACTGAGTATAAGTTTAGTCCCTGAGGGCTAAAGAAGAATAAATAGAAGTGTGCAGACATGCAGTGCTTTTTAGAGACTGCAGACAACAACAGTCAGTCAGAAGCAGGAACAACACACCCCTGTTTCAGGGGGAGATTGAGTTGGCTTTATAAGGCCCCTTGGGGTTTCACTTTGTCATTGTCACAGATTCCTCTCTCTTGGTGCATTTTCTACCACTTAAAATTTTCCAAAAACCCTTAAACAGTCTTATATTGGCAGGACCATGGGTCATCTTCAAAAAAAAAAAAAAACTCCGGATGATGAAACTGTGGTGTCATGGCTGTACATTTTTTCAATGTGATCTTTCAATGCTGTCAGCACCTCAAATAAAAATGCAATCTACATCCGCTGCATTCAGGTGGCAGCAGACATCTCAGATGAAAATCATAAAACCTGAAAAAAAATACCTAGAGGTAAACGAGAAGGTATTATTATTTGGGTGAACTGACCCTTTAATGGCCCTATAATTCTAATTCAAGACAAGGATTAGATTACTGCCACAATACCAAAATACCAAAATACTTCCACCCACCAGAAACGATTTGTACGAGGGAAATATGCAGAGCCAGAATAATCTGTTTAACACTCTCTGTGTTCTGCACAAGGCTGTTCATAAGATTTCTAATTTACGGGACAGACAGGATGTGCACGCCCAAATTCAAACAAACACAAATCATCCTGTGACAGATTTGTAAACTCTATCGCTGCTCAGTTCTTAAAATATTGATCTAATCCTCTCACATTGAACGTGATTCCAAATTCCGCTCAAACCAGTCCTTAACAGGCAGCTCCATCCTCGCCCTGTTCTACTTTCCTGTGCAGGCAGAGAACCATGCGAAGCCAAATCTTCGTTAGTCATTCTGCTCTTTTCTATTCTCTCCTCAGCAGCCTCTCCTTATCCACCCTCTCTCTTTGGAGGGAAAAAGAAATCACGAGAAAAGGGAGAGAGGAGGAGGCTGAGAGGAGAAAGACAGACTAAGGAACAAGACTGGGAGAGAGAAGGCATGAGGGGGTGGGAGGGGGGCACTTGAGTGCAGTTGTAATCAAGGCCTGTGCGCTCAAGAGGGGCCAATCAATCCAGCTGTCTGCCTCTACATCTCATCAGGCATCTTGAAGACGGCTAAAAATGAGTCGCCGGGTCCAGACGGCCTCCTCGGGCCGCTGAGAGAGCGAGCAACAGGCGGCTTCGGTCAGGAGTCTGTAATGACGGGAGTGTCCTGAAAATGTGAGCTGCAGTCAAACTGTAAAGAAAATGGCTCGCCTCTGCCGAGAGGAAAGTGTTCACTGCGAGAGAGAAAGATGGGGAGTGTATCGTTTAGTTTTAGTGATGTCATGGTAAACACACAGCTGGACAAACTGCAGCCTTAAAAAATCTATAGAAACTGCATGATTTGCATATTCGCTCCCAGAGTAAGACTCTAAATTCTGACAGACAAAACTGTGCCACTGAATGCTGACCTTTGGGGGAATGGAGTCCAAGTGGAGGGAGACACTATATTAGATGCGTCGCACCATACAAACGTGAAACAACATCAACACCAGTGTATCAAAAAATCAATTAATTGATACATATCAATTCTGAGTGTGTGGAGTGGTTTCACCGCTGCAGTGCCCCCATAGCCTCGCCTGCTTACAGACTTTTTGCGACATGGTTTTGTTAGTTTTTTTTTTTTTACTTGTACTTCATTCTCAGGGGCTTTTGAACATTTGCACTACTGCAAAAAGAATATTGTTTTCTTTATGTAAAAACATTTTAATTATTGGTAATGTTTGCCACTGCTGTTCTGCTGTTCATTGCTACCAACCAAGAGAAGAGAGGTCATCGTTGTCATGTTATAGCCTTATTATATGTATCTTTTAATTTAAAAAATCACACTGTATGCCTTCATTGGCAATTTTCCCCCTGGTATTAAAAATGGTAACAAATATTGATTTTTTTTAAAGTGTTGTATCAAAGTTAGAAAATCTAGTATCGTGATAACACTAATCAACAGAGCTTTTCTGTTCGGATCAATTTTATCATAAACAAACCACAGCCAATGGGAGTCAATACACAACCCGCAAGATGGACCCCAGAGGGAGAAGCCAATGAGAATCTATATAAGCATTACATATATATCACATCTCTGAAATATGTGTGTTTGACCCTTGTTTAGAGGGCATGTCTGTAATTTTGCTGTATAATTTTGTCTTGTATTGATGTGAATTAAAACATTTAAAAGCTGGTTTTATCATATGCACTCCCTGGAATTGGCCCATCCAGGCTACCATACTTTGATGATTTCTGCCTACATGACGCCTCAAGAATACTTATGGGCATAAACTGGTGAACGTCAAATGACCAATAATCCAATGGCTGTTGTTTTCATATAGGAATCCTCCTTAATCCTTACTGCTTCAGCTGTATTATGACAGATACATAATATTTATACAATTTTTCATTTTAAGATTTATCTTCCTTTGAATATATCTAATTTGTACATAACGTGCATTTTAAAATTGAGCAAAAATATACTCTGAATTTCTTTTAAAACGTAAAAGTGTTATAGATTCTACTACTGTTACAATAGTGGTTTTAGAAAAGGTAAGAACAGAGGGAGATTAGAGCTTAAAGCAAAGATGCCTTCCCCATAAACACCAAAAGAAAACCTCCTCAGTGCCTTCATGTTCTCTGATGCCATGAAACTCTTTTAATATTTCAATAACAGTTCTTCCATGATATTACAGGTACCATATGTCAGATTCTGTGCCAGCAAGGAAGCTTAAAAAAACAGTAGGATGATGATGTGATAATTAGGAGCAGCCATCAGACAGACATGGTCATTAAATCTGAGGATATTACGAAAATTCTATGAGATGATTTTACTCCCATCCACTGCAGTTTAAAAAATGTATATTAAATTATTCAATCTCAGTGCTATCAAGTTTTGGTGAGGTCAAGGTCTGTTCTTCCGTTCAGCTGGGATTACAAAGTTAGTGGGATATAAATTATAGGTAATGCAGTAGGATTTAAATTAGATTATAAATAAAATATGAAGCCAAGAGGCACCTTGACACTGTCCCGTCATTTTGAATGTAAAAGATAGGACTATTATGGGCCTATTCAAATTAAAAAGCGGTGTTGGTTGTAATGTGTGTGTATGTTTGATGTGTGTGTGCAGGTGGACTCAGGATGGTGCGACCAGATCTTTTTTTCTATCTGCGTCTGTTTCCAGTCCATCAGCTGTCACTGGTGTCCTGAAAAGCAGCTACACAAACAGCACAAATCATCGCTGGAAAGTGTGAGAGCTGCAGCAGAGTTTAGCACTCCCACCTCTCACGTACAGTATTCTCACAGCAGAAATGTCGCAGCACAACCGACGGAAGCCTTCTCCTTCCACTACAGCTCTGTAGCTGAGGGAATGATGCAAAAGTGATGCAAGCACGAAGCCAGCTTCGCTACAAGGTGGCCATCTGGGAGAGGTCTGCCAACCCCGCAGCAAACGTCAGGAGCTGAGGCCAACTCGCAGAGATCCTGCCAGCTGCGGGAGTGGGAGAGAGGGGTTGGCGGTGCCAGCAGGCCGGTGCCAGCGCCGGGGAAATCAGGCCGGCTGGTTGGCTGCTTGGCTGAGTGGCTGGCAGGGCGGCTGCGCGGTTGGCTCGGGGATCACGTTGCACCGCTGTGCAAACTCGAGCTCGGCACAACACCTGTGTCCCCCCACCTCCCCATCTCCCCCTCCCCTCGCCTCATATCCCTCCCCTTCGCTTGACGGCAGGACTCACAGATGCTTGCAAAGCTCCAGAGGACAGCACACAGCTCCACGCTCTCTCTGAAGTCAGACCAAAATAACCACAGGTGACTCTGGATCGGTGGGGGGGTTGTGCAGGCTTTTTAAAGCTCGGATGAGGCATCTTGCAATTCACAAAACGCCTCCAGCTCTGCTGTGACGACAGGCGAAGAGATAAAAACGCGGCACGGTGTCACAGCAAATTGCATCACTAAACACCAGCACCCCTCATCTCTCTCTCTCTCTCTCTCTCTCTCTCTATTTTCATTCTTTTCTTTAGCAACAGGTGAGAGAAACTTCTAGAATCGATTAGCCTTTGGCGTGCGATGAAAACTGATTAGCAGGTGAACTGAAATGAAGTTAACTCAAATAGATTTGCCTGCTCCTGAAGGGCACAGAGAGACCGCTGGATGGATTCCAATGCGAGAGCTGTTTCCAATGCAATCACTCCAGCAATCAATGGGAACAATTAAAGGAGTTCCACGCAGTGACAGCGATGACACAAAATCAGTCAGTGGTGTTACTAATGACAGCGTGTATGGATAGGTTGTCAAATATGACCATAAAATGTTTCTCTGCAGCTGCGCATATCGCCCGAAGAAACAAGTAATATTGGAGCGAAAAAGACGAGAACACTTTCTTGGAAATGATATTCTGGGGAACTACAACTCAAAGGTTCCAGAGTCATTTCATTTACTTAGCAACTAAACAAGAAGTTAAAATTGAGGAAAGATTGCAGTTATGTGTTTTTATAGTCAACAGTTGATGTGAATACAAGACAAGTAAAAGGGCTCCCTTGAGAGACAGCTGGTGTCAAGACAGCATAACAGAGTTGACAATTTCCAAGCATGCAATTTACAGAGAAAACGGTAATGGAGATGAGGATGATGATGATGACGACCTTTGAAAGGCAGTGTTAGGGAAGCACTCTGCAGCTCTGTGAGATAACTTTAAATTATCCATAATCACAGGATCTGAGAGCATATAGGCTGACAAAGTCACACAAAGACATCTAGCAGCGAAGCAACGTGCAAACTTGTCCACACAGATAACAATTTGGCCACATTACTTAGGCATAATTACGCATACATTTCCTCGCTTTGTTATGACACGCAAACACAAGCAGGGAGCCGCCGCTGCGAGAGGGAAGAAAGGGGACTCGACTGCAGTCTGAGGTCCGAGGGCCTGCACATCAATAACAGGGCGAAGTGAGGTAGATGAAACACATTACTTTGACCTAAAGAGCTCAGTAATTACATTTGGCATTTTGACAAGTGTTTAGCTGCAGTGAAGGTCAGTCCTGTCAGCATACGAGATCTATGCTAATCCACTCAGACGGAAGAAGACGACCAGACAAAAAGTGGAGGGAAGGAAAGAAAGGGCCCAGACGCGACTGATGCCTTTGTAAAAGTAACCTAAACCCTTCCTCCTCCCAGTCATCAGGATCTGGTTTGAAGCTCAGTGACAGGAGATATCAGTTGTCAGAGATGAGTCTGACACAGCTTCCTCCACTAGAAATGCTGAACAACTCCCACTTTTTACTGAATTGTCACTACATTTGTGCAAGGAAAGTCCAGAAAAATCTGATTTTGTTGCCTTTTGGCATCAAAGGGCACAAAGGCATGACTTGCACCAGCAGCAACACTGGAGACACGTTATACAGGCTAATGAATAACCACAACTACTAGCAACTGTAATGATAATAATAATAATATTGATCAAATTGGACATGCAAATTTAAAAAATGTCTGGACCAGAGGTAAATAAAATATGGAGTTAATCAATGAGTGCAGTGTAGGAACATCAATAACAAAACTAGGATTGGGGCGAGAAATCGATACAGCATAGCAATATTCTGTCAATACATGGACGCCACGTATCGTTTTTTTAATATATAAATTATCAGTAGTGCAAGTATGAGTTAAACTTTTGGTAGCCTACTAGAATAATAATATTGGTTACTTTTTCAGTCCACTAGATACATGTTGCTGCAATAAAATTAACTGAAGTGAGATGAACAGGCTGAAAACTTACAAATAAAACATGTTGACAAAGTTACAAAACAGTAATATATCAAATCAGATCAAGTATATTTATATAGCACATTTAAAAACAACTGCAGTTGACCAACGTGTTGGACAGAATAAAAGAGCAATACACAAATATATAGCAATATAAAATGTACACAAATATAAAACAGAATAAAAACCGGTGAAAACAATTACAAACATGAAAAGATTATTAAATACTAAAATATTAAAACCACTACAAACAACCAAAGGCCATTGAAAACAAGTATGTTTTAAGATTTGTCTTGAAAGTGTCGATGGTGGGGTAGCATTTGATTGTTAGTGGAAGGCTATTCCAGAGCTTTGGAGCAGCGACTGCAAAGGCACAGTCTCTCTTACCCACCACCCTCGAACGCCGAACAGTTAAAAGACAATGTTCAGAGGATCCGAGAGGTCGGTCGCCAGCCCATGTATTGCTTTAAAAACAAATAAAAGAACCTTAAAATCAATCCTGTATTTGATA
>JAPZEB010000004.1:29313058-29338737 GCA_029783705.1 Chaetodon striatus
CTGGCAGTCAATGCTGAGCAACATGAGGACAAGTCAACTACCAGGCTGCTTAAGAAAATGGGAATTCAAGCCATCAAGGCCCTCCCTTGCACAGCCAAGCTGATGACTTTGGAAGATGAGAGACATCACTTGGGCCACGAAATGACACCAACAACAGCAGGGATAGAGGGAGTAAAAGCAGAGGGATGTTGTGGGCCTATCACTGAAACAGCACTGAAAGAGGGTGCCCACCTGATAACCCTAATGAAGCTTTCAACCCCCCAACTCCCCCAAAACATGGCTCCCCCTTCAGAAACCCTCACTATCACTCATACTCTCAAGTATGTGCAACAACAAGGAATTGGCCTGATAAATACCAACTCAACTCAAGTCAGGTAAGTTTTTTCCTTTTAACTTCTCCTCTCTTCTCCCCTCCTGTCCTTCATGAAAATAAGGAAGTAGGGGGAGGCAAAGTGTGCAGCCCAGCACAGTCCAGTCCGCACAGACGTCTTTCCTCGGCTCTGCCTTCACCATGCTCTTTCTTACTTTTCTATCCATCTAATCTTAATCCAGTGGCTGCCACTCGAAAACCCTCAGACGACACTATCCCTCCCACTCATGTCTCAAGGATGTGCAACAAGGGATTATAACATCTAGTTCTTAACTGAATCAGTGGAAAAGGTGTACGAGGGTGATGATGGGGCTTATTTTTATCCTTTGAGGTCAGTCCTCTGGTCTCTTTAAACTTACCTGCAGCATCTCAGCGACAAGTACCAATCACACAATCTGACTGAACCTGCAGAGTGAATACTTCATCTCAGTTCATCCCCTCGCCCTGTCTTACCAGGTTCCTGACCGTGCTTTCCTCTAAAGCTCTCATCCAGATAGGCTCCAAATTGTTTCACAACTGGACTGTCCTCCTTCTCTGACTCGGCTCTGACGGACAGTTTTTCTTGATCAGTGACAAAGACTTGCAAATCTTCCAAAGACATCCCGTTTAACACCTGTGAGAACAGAGAGACAGTAGTAAAACCAGGCAAAACTGGTTGTTGGTTCAAACTATCAACAGGTAAGTTACTTACTGTGCTAGTTTTCTCCCAGCTGAACAAAACTGGCGGTCTAATGTCTGAGCCGTTCATAAAGGGGACGTTTTTACTGGAGAACTTCAGACGAGACCTGGGAACATGAAAACATGATTATACATACACACACATACGTCAAATCAGTGATATCATTCATCATTCTGCAAGAATTAAACCCGCATTAAAGGGATAGTTTGGATCTTTTGAAGAAGGGTTGTATGAGATACTTTTTACCCTTTTACTTCATCATGTGGGAGAGTCACACATTTAATTTCGCTGTACTTGTGCAATGACAATAAAGACATCTATCTATTAATCTTTTAATCTATCAGTCTTTGACCTACGAGATATTCCTCGGACTGGAGGATCTGAAGATGTTATAGATCAAAACTGTGGCTTAAAAAGAGATCTTAACTCTTTATTTTGAGTCTACAGTGTGCAGTCCTCCTTTGCGCCACCACTTGTGTGACACCCCCCACCCCCCCCTGTTGACCCTCTGTATAGGTTTTTGTTTCTGGTGTATATGTAGACAAAAGTTGGTCTGGATTTCTGGAGTCATACTTGCTCTTCTTGTCAGAACTTATTTTTGCTGCATCCATCTCTGTCTCGTTATCCTCTGTTGGGCTCTGAGGTTCTGAACGGGGAAACGCTGTCTTCAGGGTATCCACAATGGCATTCACCACAATCTAGACACAGAAACACACATAACCCATGGACTTACAATCTCACCATAAACCCAGCAGAGGCCTATACTTAGCCTGAAGATAAACAGAACTGTACAACCATCAATAAATGTTTTTAACATGTCATTTTTTATGTGTTTATGACATTGCATCACAGTCTGATTACAGTAATAATCCTGCATATAAAATGTCCTTGTAATAAAGTCGAGTACTGGTCGTGCCATAATGAAATCAAACCTTGTCTATGCGTGACACAATGAAAGGTTTCTTGACAAAGGCAATCCTGGCGTCTGTATTGAGAGCCAGGAACTCCTGCATCTCTTCACTGTTGGCTATTTCAGGGATGGCACAGAGTTGCTGAAAAAGAGGACAGAATGCTGGTCTACAACTTTAGAGATTAAAAACAACGACAAATGTTACACTGGGAATACAAATACTAAATCAATGTCATACAGTACAAATCTACTGACCTTTAGGAAGGTCTCCAGAAGTCCTTTTCGGGCCTCTATCTTGTCACTGTCCATGTTTCCAAATGGCATGTCTGGGAATATTTTCTTTGGCCCTTTCACACCTGAAACAGACAGATCAATCAGATTACAATAAAATCCAGGATGTTGGCTCAAGTACCAAACATCAGTCAAACTGGATCCTTTCTTCCTGGATCAGCAGTATGGTGCAGCTTCTGCAGTGAAGCAGGCGCCTTAGAGATAAGGTAAGGAGCTCGGACAGCTGGAGGAGCTCGGAGTAGGGCCGCTGCTCCTTCACGTCCAAAGGGGTCAATTGAGGTGGTTCAACATCTGATCAGGATCCTCCTGGGCGCCTCCTGTTAGAGGTGTTCTGGGCACGTCCCACTGGTAGGAGGCCCCGGGGCAGACCCAGAACACACTGGAGGGATTATAGATCTCACCTGGTCTGGGAACACCTCGGGGTCCTCCAGGAGGAGCTGGAAAGCGTTGCTGGGGAGAGGGACATCTGGGGTGCTTTGCTCGGCCTGCTGCCTTTGCAACCCGGCCCCGGATAAGCGGATGAAAATAGATGGATGGATGGAATATATTAATCTTTTACTGAATGTATGTTTTAAGGTTTTCCGTATTTTTAAAAAGTCCTGTAATCGATCTTAGACCCATCTCTCATCTCATCTCAGGTGAGGTGTCCTGTGGGAGCTGATGAGGTGCGAGCACACGAGAAGGAAACACAGCGAGGGTGACACTTTAACAGGCATGGATCCTTCCATTTCTACATCATTCTGGCGTCTTATTAACACAATCCCGTCAGCACAGTGCACGTAAACCGTCTGAATCCGTGTGTAAACCAGGAGCAGCATGAGCTCTGCACAGAAGCTTTCAACAGTCCTGCGCTGCGCTGATAACAGTGACAGGGACGACGACATGTCAGTATGCAAACCTCCTCAGAGGAAGCACAGGAAGGTCAGAGGTCAGCGATCCTCTGGCAGCGGCTTACTCGCTCCACAGCTGTGAGACTTGGTAGCTGAGAGGACACACACAGAGACAGCGAGATGCTTGTTTAAAAGTTTTCATGTCAGCAGCATAAATAATGTTCCTCTGAGCAAACAGAGTGAAGAGTTCATGTCATCATGAGTCTCCTTCTGCTGCGTTTAGATTGTGTTTATATTTGTGTGTTTGGATAGAGTCTTTAAAAAGCACTGAATTCAAGGGCCTCGGACAGATGTTCATTTATACATTTGAAAAAATGGGTCAACAGATTATTGTTTTATTTACAGCGGAGCTGCAGAACTGACACACTGTTCATCTTGTGATAAAAGCACCCAATATAGCTGAGTGAAAACATCCTGATATCACGGCGTCTCAGGCACTCTGTTGACCATGGCTGCAAAAACTAAAATGGCCGCCACCTGAAAACCATTTTGGCTTTAACTTTAGAGCCACGTGAGCCACAAATGCAAGCTCGCTGTCTATTTCATTTTTATTTTTGACCATGAGAAACACACTGGAATGCTTGTTCTTATGACTGGATGCATCAGGGCCCCTAATTTGCATATTTCCAAGATGGCGGCTGCATTTGTTTTCTTTAAACTCTGAGAATTTAAATTTACTTTAAAAAATAAAATAAGTAAAAATATGCAGATTATAAACTGATAAATTAAAAAAGTAATAGAAATAAATAAACATTGAAAAGACAAAATAAATACGGAAGCTAATTTAAACAGAAATGTTAATTTATGTCATATTTTATCAATTAATTAATGCCAACATTTATATATTATCTATTACATTTAAAGGCATATTCAATTAATTTTTTAGTCATGTATTTATTTTAGATTTTGGCAGCTTCCATCCTCCATAGCTTCTACACCAAAGACATAATTTCTTAACCTGCACAAGACACTGACAAGCATCTCTGCGTACCTACAGTATTGGATGGATTATATTTTAGTTATGATGTCTAATTTGCATATTACCAATATGGCCGCTGTACCAAAGATTCAATTTACAAACCCATTTTCAGCCAGAGGGTTGAGCTGTTTCCAGAGTGACACTTTATTCACTATCAGCTTCATGTGAACGCTGGGGAAGACTCCACCAATCACGAGCCAACATTCGCTGGATGTAATCTGTAATCCTCCTAAATCTGACACTCTGCTCCTGTAACTAAGGACCGTCTTAAAGGTGACCTTTGACCTTGCTGGAGACGAGCAGGACTCTTCCCTCAGGTGCTTACAGAGGAAATACTTCGACTTTATTCTCAAAATATTTTGACTATCCTCACAGATTTACTTGAATCTGTTTTTAAGCCTTTTTAAATATCTTGACTTCATTCTCGTAGATTTATGAATTTATTCCCGTAATATTTCCACATTATTCTTGCAGATTTATTACTTCGATGTCGTTTTGACTTTATATACAACTTTATTTTTGAAATACTGAGACTTCACTCTCGTAGATTTACGACTTTATTCTGGATTTGTTTTCTTTAACACAGCCCTCATCCTCCTTCACACACACAAAAAAAGAAAACACCAAAACCAAGCAGTCATTTAAAAAAGTCACATTTATAGAGAAAGCGTCACTTCAATGATGACGTCATGGTTATTATTTCCATTATTGATAAATCCAGTGGTTAATAAATTAATCGTCACCCCCTCACATGTCTTGTTTTGTCCCAACCCAGTGACACACAGAGAGAAGCATCAGTGCAGCAGCTGCAGACAGAGGCTGAGCTGTGTCTTTAACAATCAATCACCTGTATTGATTACTGATCGATACGGTCATGAGCGCTGGGCAGTGACCGACAGAATGCGGCTGAAATTAGCTATCTCCATGGGGTGACTGGGCTCAGCCTTAGAGATAGGGTAAGGGTTTGGACATCCAGAGGGAGCTCTAAGTAGAGCCGTTGTTCCTTCGCGTCAAAGGGGGTCAGTTGGGCCTGATCAGGCATCTGATCAGGATGCCTCCTTGCACCTCCCACTGGAGGTGTTTCAGGCATGTCCCACTGGGAAGGATGAAGAGATTACATATCTCATCTAGCCTGGGACCGCCTTGGGGTCCCCCAGGAGGAGCTGGAAAATGTTGCTGGGAAGAGGGATGTCTGGGGTGCTTTGCTTGACCTGCTGCCCCCGCGACCTGGACCTGGATAAGCGGATGAAAATGGATGGATAGATGGATGGATGGATGGAATTGCTTGAATGGAATGGTTTTCTACCAAGCATCAGTCTACATATATCTTTTCCTCAAATGATCAAAGTGAGTTTTTTCTTTTAAATGTCTTCAAGTGTTACTGAATTTAAAAATGGATATGGATCGTATTATTATTACTGATGCACTAACTGATCTGCAGAACATTGGTATGAACCAATATCTGCATTGTTGATTGCCATCAGCCTAATGGTAAATTTAGATGACATTCACCAATGACAGCAGCCAATGGTCTTCTGTTGTGTCATGTCAATTTTGCGAGGGCTAAAAAGCAGGGCTTGAGACCAACGGCGTCTGGACAATAGAAAACATGTTTGGGACAGAGATCTTCACCTGGACACCACTGAGTTGAAAGGACACAGTAAACTCATTAATGACGTGTCAGGGGACACACCCTATTTTTCTCTGGTAATTCCACATTGTGAACAACAAATCCATATTGACAGCAGGAGGAGAGCTGTTTAACATTAGCTGTTGGTGGCCAGTGGCCAGAGATAACAGCTAACGTAGGTTGCATTGACTCACATTGCATTCAAGCTCTATTCTGTAAAAATTAGAACTGAGTGAAGATAAATTATATGTCATCATTATATGTCAAATGTAATTTATGAAATTTTTGGAGGGAAACAGTTGTTTGAAAAAGAAATTGTTACTGCTTTTACAGCAATATAAATATAAGAGATCAGAGACATTAGTGAGGGAATTATGACATATAATATAAAGTAGACAGGCTTCTGATGTGGTATTCTTTTTAAGATTTTTTTAATGAGAAAGAAGATTGTTTTATAAAAATTGTACAGTTGAATCAGTTATTTTTTTATGATAAAGAATTCTTTGTTTCCCTGACACAAAATGGGGAATTAATAACAACATACACAAAACAAACAACAACAAAAAACATTGGTGTTATTTTAAACAGTTTGATCAGCTCAGAATTTTACAGTTGGTGCATCCCTAACTATTACCAATATTATCAATATCACCCAAATTTACCTGATTAGTGACTTTATTTTCTGAATTAAAATTATAATTTAAAAAAAAAACAAAAAACAAAAAAAAAAAGCTAACACAAACAGGAAACTCTCCAACTTCAGGCAGAGTCAGATCCAAATCTCTTTTCTGGCATCAATTGTCATGTTATTACTATTACCAAACATAGATCTGATGACACAGAATGTGACTTCTCACTCAGTCATACTTCCTTCTAAAATATGACACACAGTTGGCAGTGTTAATGTGAGCTGTAGGAGAGCCAGCGGGAGGCTGTCTCAGGAAATAAAGTCGTGGGTTGAGAAAACGTCGAGAAAGATGAATCAAAGACAGCGATATAAACAGGATGATTATACTCATCACTACCTGCTGAATACACATTATAAAGAATATGTGATCATGTAGTGAGGTGACTTTTTTTTATTATGTATAAAACTCTCATCAGGGTCAACCGTGATGGCTGACATAAACGTTTATTTTCTCCGCATGTCACTCTGCATTTTATTTACATACATAACTGTTGTTCTTTCATTTATTTAAATCAACTTAGCTGTTTCATTTTTCTATAATGGTGCCATGAGTTTTCTATCTATATGCACAGCTGGTTCTTGCTGATCAGAGTAAAAAGTAATACACATATGATTGTTGTTTCTTTACCCAATCTCACAGGAAGCACTTCAGTCAGACATTTAACATGAAATCTTCTGGTCACCATTGTTTTTAGAAGTTAGCGTGTAGTTTAACTGTTACTGTACCATTAAACATGACAAATGATTCACTGGGACCTGGAAACAAACTCCCAGCTTTCCAGTTCATATATTAATAATATTTGTAAGTAGCACTGGTGCTCCATGGTTGCAAAACGTGGCCACATAGTCGTAGCCTGGGGCCCTGCAGATACAAAAACATAGACCTCACCTGCTCACACATTACTGTTCAGGAGAGAGTGGTTTGGATGGGCGGCTGAGTGTGTGTTACCTATCATGTTTGTGAGTCTTTTTAAAAATCTTTTTGTGCCTGTGAGGGAGCGAACAAGAGAACCAAAACACCAAAGCAAGCGATATAGTCTTTTTATACATACCACATGGAGCAAGCCGAGATACATCGAGTATAATCAATATATATCCCACCATTATAAAAAATTATTTCAATAAAATGTAATAAACTATTGATGTTGAAGTACAGGGCTATAAGACACATGGTGAATTTACGTGGTATTTAAAAGAAGTAAATCACAATGTGTAGGCCAGCACAAGCTAATACCCTGCTGCATACTTCTGGCACCAAACAGCCCAGCCTCCTCCAGCCCTTTTCACAATTTTTAATTCTAAAGGGAACATCCACCTAACAATGGAATTCACCTCACATCTGCCTGCAGTCTCAGACAGCATGATCAATACCTGGAGTTGTTTTAGTGGTAGTGGCAGAATTTATTGATCTACAGTAGCAGTGGAGAGAATGAGCACTTTGATTGATGATTCTGAGATTCTGTAAACATGCTGCATGACATACAGAGCAAAACATTTCTTTTTTGTTTTGTCTCTCCATCATAAATATCCACCTAGTGGATGAGGCGAGGTTGAGATACCAACAAACCGAGTTGGTGATAAGCCAGCTTTCTCTTTAAATATCACAGTGTCAATAATTTATTTTTCGTGTGCCAATGTCCCCTTTTATTTAAACAAAATGTTAAAAAATGTTTCTAATAACCAGAGTTAAAGGTTAACTTTAAAAGACTGATGGGAACAACAGCTGACATGCATTTGAAATGCCTCCTGTATATAGCGAGAGGGCTACAGCCGCCAGCCGGGATACAGGGCTACAATGTGACCACTCGGGCATATGTGCACCGTCAATTTACATCCACAACACTGCTGCTTGTTTTGCCACTGACGGGCTCAGACTGTCATTATAAGTGTCTAACAACATAATGGAAAGGTTACCTACTAATATAGACGATTATGTTAATGAGTAAGATCCTTTTGTTTTTCCAGAAACAGCCCAGAAATCGCCAAACTCCCCAGGCTCCATTTAAATAAATAGTATTTTTAGTGTGGACAGAGACAATGCATTTTCGCATCTAACTGGGTAAATTAAGGGTTTATGTTAACCAACCAGAGTTAATGACTGGTAAAACAGTGGAAAGACAAAACAGGGATGAGAGCAGGCAGCAGCTCGGGAGACAAAGCTTTGGCCGGCAGCCGACAGTGGTCTGTAGCGGCGGGGAGTGAGGCGGAGGACATACCGTGATTCGAGGATCTGAATGATGCTAATTACATAAACATAAACTAGAATGTGCAGCCATGTGCCTTCAGCTCCGGTTAGCAGAAGAACAAACTACTAGCAACATTTTCTCTCCATCTCTGAAACACTTTGCCGATAATGGCATATTTTGTGTCATTTATCATCTCTTTAAGACTCTTTTTTGTTAAGTCTGTCTTGTTTTTTTTGGTTACTTTGCTGTGTAGGCAGTTGTTGCCAGTGCTACAATAGCAACTTTCTCTGCAGGAGTCTACACAACTGTATCAGGCTTTCACTGAAGGGATGTGTACATGCATCTGCATTTGTACAACAACCAATACTTTGATTGGCTTCCATCAAAGACTAGACTTTCTAAAGCCTGAAAACAAAGCCACTGGAAGTTGCAAAAGACTTGTGTTTCCTCAGACTACTTGAATTACAATATGTTTAAAATATATTATGGGATTTTTGCCAAATACTAAAATTATAACTGCCTACCCCAGCTTTAAGTGGACGTAAACTGATGGTGCACGATTGCCCATTAACATTACACTGCAGCCTGTTTCACTCCTGCCAGATGCATTGGTCTCACTTACCCAGTTTTTAAAAACTGTTGTTTCCATAGTCACTTGGGCACAAAAACATAGGAAAATGGGGTCCAGGTTAAAAAATACCAAAGTTACCCTTTAAAAAACTTTGAAATTTTGAGTGGATGCTTAACTCCACTAACATACAAATGTACCACCAGCTCAATGGGAACAAGACCTGTCTTCATTCAACCACTTCACTCAGAAGCATGTTTTGCATTAGTAATAATAAAAAAGCTGTGTCTTGGGTAAGTAATAAGAATTGTTGTAAGTGTCTCAGGTATTAATTGGCCAAGCCTGTTTACTACAACTTAGATATTACTAAACAGTTTTACCAGTGAAGGCCACTCACTGCATATTTGCATGTATAGATGTGTGTGTGCATGTACATGCTGCATAATGATACTTCTAAATGGTAATTCAGGCCTCTTGTCTATAAATAGCCTCTGCGTCACAGTGGCCGTCTCAATCAAACTGCAAGCTCCATTTAACAGGCAGCTAAGGATGACCAGCGGCTGGTCGGTACAGCTGTAATTAGTCTCAAATGTTTCACTGAGTGCATTTCTGTTGTTTATAATGAGATGGAAGAGTGAGATGTACTGTGGGTGTGTGAGGAAGAGTGAGAGATGTGAGGAAGAAGGGAGAGAGGCTTAAAGAAAAGGGGGGCTGGATTTTAGCTAACTGTAATCCTGTAAATTAGATCTGGTCATTGTCACATTTACACAAACTTTCTTAATATTAAAAAAGTTTTTATGTTGTTATAAATTATGTGAAACAAAGATAAATGGTATGGTCGGTGCCATGATATGATAAAATACCTCACTGTAAACATTTACAAGTAGCCATGGACTTCCTTACACGTTGAAACTTTCTCCCATGTATTATATTACCAGTGCACTGTTTAATGGGTAACTATTGTGTCATTGTTTCCTTAATTTTGAGTTTGCATATAAGTCTTTTCAGATGGAAAATGTTACAATAGAGGAAAACAAACAAAGTAAAGAGACCAAGAAACAAATGTGTTTATTTGTTGTCCTCTAAAACCTCACAGGGCTTAGAGGGAAGGTCATTACAAGTCTCCTCCTCCACTTCATTTAATGCACTTACATTTCTGTATCTTCCAGGAACTTCATCTGAATCATTCCTCAGAATTAAACCCATCTAGAGCTACAGGATCAAGGCCAGGATTAAAATCTGATTATCTTGACAGCGGGCCCAGACATTATAAATGTGGCTGCTCCTTAACAAGACTTCATAGGTTAAAGCTTCGTGTTGCACTCAAGTGCCCTTGAGCAAGAAGAAGCAGGAATAAATGTGGCTGAGCTTTAAATTTTAAGATGCACATTTATCTAATGGCCATTGGATGGTGGCTAGGGGACATCATAGATGTATCTAAGGGGCACACCCTATTATTTTCCCTGACAAATCTGTGTTAAAATCATAGAAACAGTGGCGTCCACCGGGAGTGAAACTTGTGTTTTGGATGCTATTATCACACAAGCCTGTGACGTGCCTCTGTTTATGCCCTGGTGCTCTGCACAGAAACCTGCCTGCATGCCCACTTGCTCTCATCTACTGCTCTCTGAATTGCCTGGCGTTAAAGGTGGCAGTGTCAGTGGCACATCAAAGACGTTTCAGCAGACCACTGGTATGCGATAACCTTGTATTTTTATGTTCATAAAATGTACCCAAATTTACCAAATAATGGGATATTACTGCAGATATTCCTGTCATCTTACTCTGCAACATCTGCTGTGACAGCAACTCCTGCATTGACTGATGTCAATGATGATCCAATGATATTTTACTGTCCAGGAGATGCGTCGTGTTAAAAAAATATTTACAACCATCTGCGCATATATCTCACTAAGGAGAAGTCTTATGTACAGACCACTTCTTTGTGGTCTGTACATTTATCAGTTTGTCACACAAGATATTAGGGCTTTTAGGGCATTAGACCCGGAAGTATATCAATACACCACAGTCAATGTACACTAAGCACACACCAATCCAACATTATTCTCTCTTGATAAAGATTCTGATACTTCAAACTCAGAATCTGCCGATGCCAACTTTCAATTCAATTCCAGTGTTCTCTTTTCCCAAATTAAAAAAATCTGAAATCTGTTCCCGTAGGGTAATTAGCGGTTGGGCTGTTGGCATCAAAATCTCTATATGAAGTGACTGTTAACATGTCATGTTGGAAAGTCAAATAAACAGCCACAAAGCTGTGCAAAATGACCAGAGATATTAAGAGATTCAAATCGACCACAAAGCCAAATGTGTGTCTCCTTGATATTATTAGTATATTTAGAGTTTATTTTGCATTCAACTGTATTTAATTGTGGATCTGCCACATGTGAACGATACCTGATCCACTTAATAAGGTCAGCAACGGATCGGTGCTTCCCTATTTTCCACTTGGCATAAGCAGAGCACCCTTTGATGAGACATGGATTTTCTCCAGGAGGAGACAAAGGTCGTGCTGTAAAACCTAAATCCTGGATTCAAAATGTCTCTTCGGGAACAAAGTGAAACTCTAAAACCTCTGGCTCAGTTTCAGCAGAGCAGCATTCTCTTCTTGTTTTATGTGATGAAGCAATCTAATAGATTTCCATCATAATCTGACCCACTCCCTAAAAGTGAAATGTAAATGACGACTTATTGATGCAAAAATGATATGTGTACAATTTGTAAGCAGCAAAATGTAACTGTGACAAAGTGCAAAAAACGAGATCCTGACTACAGCACCACAGGCCTTTCTTTCTTTTTCAGCTCTGATCTCATATAACGCAATTTCTGTGTCTCCCAGAAGGAACATCTTGAATTATCTTTCATAATTATGCTCATGCATATCTTAGGCTCTGCAATTTATCCCAGTTCACTACCAGAGGGCCGTAATTCAGAGCCAGACATGTCTGCTTGTGATTTATGGTCCAGATTAAAGCAGAATGAGGATTCACAGGGCCATTCTCAGAAGCGCTGTGTATTGAGATGGAGGAGATGGACCAGCAACGGTGACCAGATGTTGTCTCTGTTACCACAGCTTAAATATAGCCGTCATTTTATTAAAACATGAAAATAACCCTTTCTGAGAAACTTTTATCTCACAGATTTTTTGTATCACAAGGACGGACATCTGCCCTCCCCCAGGTGGGCCATGTTTTTGTTGGTTAATAGCATTCATTATCAATTTTCATTTGTTTTAACAATGTTGTTAGACTGATGAATTAGTTCATCTAAATGTTGTGAGGATCCACTGCACCTGTTGCATCATGAGACTTACGGAAGATTCACAGCGCCCAGATTTGACTGATAGAAACAGAAGTTACTGACTAAAAATATTTTTAAATGTAGTTTAGTTTACACGTGTCTGGACTGCACTGTTGGGACACGCTGACTGAAAGCAGCCAACTGACTCCTGCCTAATGAACTGGATTAATACATCTTAATGGATCTGTTGCCTCTGGGGACCTGCGAAAGTCCATCATCCCTCACAGACTGCACTCCCACAAGATCAATGACATCTGGCATCGCTTGGCAGGGCTCGGGCTGCTTCAACTAGCAAGAAAGTTGAGGGTTTTCTTCATATGTGTCAAGAGCTGGCTCTGGCTTTCATGGTTTTAATCGCGAGAACGATGCTCATGAATGATTAGCTGCACAGGCTGCTGCTTATGCATAAGTGTGTGTGTTGGACGTGAGTAAGTGGGAGAGTACGAAGGGTGAGAGATGCATTACGTGGTTCTTGTGGGATGGTAGTTTATTTTAAATTGAAATATGCAGACGAACTCAAGTGGCAACCTCCGGTGGTAAAAAATGAAGCCAACGCAGAAGTGCCAAAAACTGGACTTGAGACTGGCTGAGCAAGTCAATCCTCATAGACGCCCATGTTGAAATGCCAAAGTTTACAGCAGAAATAAACCTTTGTACAGCTTGGTACAAAAACTCTTTTGGTCTTGTAGCTAATTTCATTCATGACAACCATACAGGGAGTCAGTTTTTATATAATTCATCTGCTTACATGTCATTAAGGCTTAAAGTTATACATAATCAAGGGTGTTACCACTTTATGTCACAGGTGGTTGTCTTGTCTTTTGACAAGTCGCTAACCTGTCAACAGTAACGTAACCATAGCATAACCCCAGATTCGCATGATGTAAGCGTAACTGTAGCCGTACATGTCACTATTTTGGTGTGTTTTCAGTTCATTCGACTTAATGGAATAATCGAGTAACTGCAACTGTTTTTCGCTAGCAAAAATTAGCATTAGCAGGATCATGATGGGGCAGCTGTGGCTCAGAGGTAGAGCAGGTCGTCCACTAATCGGAGGATCAGCGGTACTGAAGATACTAAACCCCAAATTGCCCCCAGTGGCTGTTCCATCAGTGTGTGAGTGGGTGTGAATGGTTACTGAGTAGCATTTGGCACCACGTATGGTAGCTTCTGCCACTAGTGTGTCACTGTGTGTATGACTGGGTGAATGTGACGTAATGTAAAAGTGCTTTGAGTGGTCGGAAGACTGCCTTATACAAGTGCAGTCTACTTACCATCACAGTAAAAGATAAACTTTCAATGCACCATTCTAACCAAGCTAGCAGTTAGCATTGGGTTAGCTCCACTGGCTCCCAAAATCCAAGATGGCAACAGCCATAATGTCAAACTTGAGGCTTCAAAACCGGAGTCCACAAACTCATGGGTGACATTAAGGTGGCTATGTCCATTATTTTATACAATGTACAGACAAAGCAAAGACTCTATGTTTATTAACCTCCGAGTGGTTCAACAGAAATGGTGATCGGCAATTATTTTCATAATTAAGTAATTTTTTTAAGGAAAAATGTCAAATATTCTCTGAAATCACTCAAAACACTTATTCAAAGTTTTAAAAAATGATTTCCAAATTTTTTTTTTATGTTGTGCAGACATACACAAGCAACAACAAAACAAACAACAACTTTAAGGTTATTCTTTTTACTTTGACATTTGTTCCAAAACTAAGAGGCAGGCAGGAAATGACTCAGCACCTGGCCAAGTAATCACTGAGTCAGTGGTACTGATCAATAACCCATCAGCTCTCTGCACATACACTATGGTAATTTTATGAGATGTGGCAGTTCCCCTTATAGTGATTGGGAACAATCTTGAGGAAGACTACTGTAAATATGGGGATGTCTAGACTTTGATTGGACATTCAGTCTTGGCTCCTTCTTTTGCTGATGTGCTGCTAGACCACTGCCTTTCATATGATCATATCATGAATAATGGCTTAGTGTCGTCTTTGTTTTTTGATTTCAGTCTGAAGTCTGACCAAGTATCTTTCTTACATTTACAAGAATGTGGTTTCAAAGTAGCTTCATTATAATGCAACGGGAGTACAGTTACAGGAATTTCCCTGAAAGGACCATCAGACCACACACTTTTTGATCAATATCACCACTCACACTCACCAATTAGTCTAATCAAACAGGCGTACAGTAAATATGATTATAATGGACTCAAATACAGTGTTCACTCTACATCCTGACCACACCTCCCATTATTGCTGTGCTTCTTGGGAGCAAGAGCTCAAAAACTTCTTTTTCCACCAGTTTTTTTATCTGCACAGTTTGCAAAAGATTAAGAATATGTCATCCATGTCATATAGAAAATAACTTCCCAGTGCAAACTTGCATCTGTTTCACACAGTAATGTAAATAAATTACAAAATATTTGACTTTAATCTGTATCAAAATACCAGTTTAGTTCTTTATGGATAGTTTGTGCACCCCCACTGGCCAAACTGCGCCAAAATACTAAATACAAGGATTCAAGAATAATTCTTTTGTCATTCTACAACACAGGGCTCCATTCATGCTACACAGGAAAAATGAAAGTGAATTTTATTTTGTTGAAATTGTTATTCTCAGTGCATCATGTGGAAAGGCAAATGGAAAAAAAATATCCCTAAACACAACCATTTCAGTGGTGCAGTGCTGTTGGATGACAAAAAAAGCATACTTACATTTGTGTTGTTGATATGTCAAGCTCAACACACAATATAAAAGACTTCCACCAAAGAGAAAAGATTATGGCTTGTTTTTCTGTGAGGCAGCTGTCACGAGGCACTGAGAAGAGATTTAAGTTCATGAGCAGAGTTAAAACCAATTTTTCCTCAACAGGCTAGTTTTTCCTTTTAAATGAGAAGGCTGGCATAATTCTGCACTGTCCTTATTATCAACAAAGGCCATGAAATCTAAGATGTGTTAGTCTGTCTCTTAAAATTGTCTGACTTCTTGTCTGTGGCACTTAGCTTCAAGATCATTGGTTCTCACTGACAATTTAAATTTTTACAAAAAGCTCACACATCCATCCATTATCTGTAACCCTTATTTATTTATAGGGTTATGGGGGGCTGGCGCCAATACCAGCTGACATCGTGCAAGAGACGGGGTACACCCTGGTCAGGTTGCCAGACTATCACAGAGCTAACACATATAGAGACAGACAGAAGAAACCCCCACTAACACAGGTAAAGCATGTACACAGAAAGGCCCAGGCCAGAACTAGGGCTGGGTGATATAACGACTATGTATGATATATCAATATATTATCTAGCAAGATATTCATTTAGACAACACTATTAATATCAATATAATCATCTCTACTCTCTCTGCACAGCTCCGCCCCATTCACTCACTCACAAATTCCCCAGCAACACTTTACATTACACCCTACACCATAACCTGATGTGCACCTCCCTAGAAATGTAACTACATGTCACAGCAACGCAGACTTTTATTTGCTTTCATTTCACAGATAAGAAAAAAAGACATTCTGAACACAATAAAGCTTCCAAAAAACAGCATTTTAAGTCTTGTGTGTTATTTATTGCAGCTTCATATGAGTAGGGGAATTCTCTGCTCGTCGCTAGGCTAATTAATACAATTTAAAGTGTCATAGGCTTGTGCTAATAACGATAACATGATGTAATAAGACAGTTGTTTTGTCGTTGAACCTTGTGAGCTGTAATGGAGCCTAATTTTGTAATGTTACATTTGTTAAATGTTGCTGTTGTTCCTGGTTACATATGAGTAAAGTCCGCTAGCCGGCAGGCTAATTTATACAATGTAAAATGCCACAGGCTTGTGCTAATAATGTTAGCATGTTGTATTTGTGGAAAAAATGTGTCCAGTGCTTTGTCTGTGAATGCTGCGAGTTATAATGAAGCGTATTTTCTAAGTGACTGATCCTTGCCGTTCCCTGAAATATAGAAGAAAGTAGTGCACAGAATAGGTTTCCATGGTTACCGCAAATACAGTGCCGGATTTACTCGGCAGCACTTGTCTGCCTGTCTATTAAAATTAGAAGCACAGTGAGACCCTATTGGTCCAAGCAGGTACAAAGGCAGACTCCGCATACTGTCTGAAAAGACCTTTAAGTACGTTAAAAGCTACAGTTGATATAGTGAGCTTAAGTGCAAGTTTCAGACCTCAAACATGCTCAGGGTAAGCAAAGTCTTTTTCCACGCAGTAACTGCCTGTTTCTCTCATCTCCTCAGCTATGATAGATATCAGCTCATGCAAGTTTTTTGTACTGCAAATTGTAAATGTAAAATACACTTCATTACATGTTCACCAGGATTGTTTTTCTAGTAATACCTGAAGAAATGATACATTGAGGAGGCGCTTTTAAAAGCTTTAACAACTGCAAAAAGGTTCAACCACAAGCGACAGTACAGGGCGATTATTTAACAGTGTCACAGATTAATAGTTTAACAAGAGCAAATCAACACTACGCAGATTGATTACCAAATTTAGATTTTAAGAAGATATTTTCAGGCCAGGTTAACCTTGCCATTGGGCGCTGTGACATGTCGACTGTTGCAATGTTCAGGAGACAGCATGCAACAGGGCGCAGATGGGTAATGGGCCAGTCTAGCCTTGCTCCTCTCCCGCCTGTTGCCATGGCGATTTCCATCGAGTGCTTTTTGTCCCTCGCAGCTAATCAAGGGGAGGCAGTGTATGGGGGCTGAAACAGAGCACTCTCCTTTGTGACTCTTGCCTCTGTGCGTGTGTGTGTGTGTGTGTGTGTGTCAGGGATTGGCATGTGAATCCCCCATTTTGGATTAGAGAGAACACTTAAACTGCATTCAGGAGAGCAGAACAATACAAGACACTTACATTTCTGATCATGATGTACTGCAGTGAACATTTACCTAATGAGTTATAAAGATTCAGTTTCATGTACAATGCTTTTAAAGGTGCATTCAGTAATATTTTAGTCTCTTTGCAGAAAAATAATTGTATGTTTTTTTTAATTTTGTTTACCCATCCATTCAACCAGACATCCATGGACTTTGTCGCTCTACCATAATGACATCTGACATTCTGCTCTGCGCTATTCATTATAAATATGGCCACGAGAGGCCTTTGTCACGTCATTGTAAACGCATTCTTGAGAAGACGGCTTCATGTCTTGTGTTGGCATTTTCAGAGCAACCTGGCAATCCAACAGTTTATTAAATACCTGTAAACATTGTGCAGTCATGTTACTAGTTATGTGCCCCGCATTATAAATGCACCCACGGGGCACACCCTAAAATGCTACATTGTAAACAAGAAATACATGGCACTGGCATTGCACGACTTTACTACTTTTGAATTTCTCTCATCACAGAACCCACCGTGAGTGAAACTTTTGTTTTGAATGATATTATTATCATTCTCAGTAAGTAAAAGGAAAACAAACTTATCTAGAAAGAGAACAATAAGTATCTTTCTCAAAAATGTATTAAACATACATATAAACACATGAATGATCACATATTATGATCATATATCACATTTGATTTACCAGGAATTATTCAAAAACTGTTCATTTAAAAGGCAAGGGGGTTATAACTTAAGGGGGAAATTTAATGTCAAGACTCTGTCTGTGCATACCACAAGAAAAAGTTTTTGTATTTCTATCTGTGGAGTGGAACTGTGGAACTGTTTGAATGTGGAGCTCAAGAAATGTCAAAACATAAACCAGTTTAAAAAGAGGTACAAAGAGATGATTTTCACAAGGTACAAGAATGAAGAAGGTGTTTGACTATCAGCAGGTGTTAACTCTTTATTTATTAATCTATTTATTACCATCAGTTTGTGTATGTACTGTATGTGTATGTGTGAGTATGTATATATCCATAGTTTGACAAAACAAAACATATCTGTCATGATTGTATGAGGATGTTACGATGTGATTTGTTTTTGAATAACGTATAGATATATGAATTTCTATTTTCTAAGTATTTTTGTAATTATTTATATCGTGATTTCAGACAAATATTATTGGTAATTAATTTAATATATTAGAATAGGTCTAGGAGAATTAATTATTGTACAGCTTTATAGTGATGAGGAGCTAATTGACTATTATTAATATATGAAGAAGGGGTGGAAATAAATAAGTTTGTACTTCCTCCCACTTCTTGGACATGTAAATCAAATTATTATATGTTGTTTTCAGTTTTCATGCTTCCTTTAGTAACCTGTCTTTTCTTTATAACTGCCTACCACTGTATGACTATTTTGTTTATTTGCTATTTACATGTTAGAAATAAACAGCTACTAACTAACTAACTTACTAACCTGATACTATCTCTATGATCAACTCAAAATGTGACATTTGTATCATTTTTTGGACATAGACTATACAGAGATACAGTATAAATACAGTATATGGTTTTGTAAATAAAGTTTCATATTTGGAATTTTTTGTTTAATTTTCAGACACAACATACATACCTATAACTGTAATTATACCCATACAACACAGATCATGAGTTTAAAACTACAATTTTTTTCAAAAATTACAATTTTGATTAGGGGCCCACTCAAATAAACACCTGTGGGTCCCCGGGACTCACTACATTGAAAACCTATAAACATCACTGATTATTCAAGATTCAAGATTCAAGAGGCTTTAATGTCAATTCTAAAGTTATATAACAGGCATACAGAGAGTTGAAACAACGTTTCACTCTGAAATGACCCACGGTGCAGACAGTGCAAAAGGAAAAGTATAAAATAGAAGAGGAAATCCAAAATACAAATAAATAAGAACAAGTAAGAAAATGTAAATGCAATCAATTCAAATGGTGCAAATATGCAACAATTAGAACAGCAGCTTTCGTACCACCAAGAATAGTAAATAATAAATGAGTATATGATGTAGTTCTGGTTGTCCGTTTAAAGTGGCTGGTGCTTTTATGGGTAATATGGTCAATATAGGTATGATTATGTCCTAATTCAGTGCAACAGTCTGACAACAGTCCATTTGTTTTAATTCAGGCAGACCAGCTCAGTCTCCTAAGATTGCAGGTTTGCAGAATCCATGTTAGTACAAAATTCTTCTCTAATTCTCTCCGTTAGAAGTCCCGCAGGTCTTTTGATTTAGTGCAAAAATCAGAGGGTCATAATGTTTTATACCCTCCATATATAGCACAGGAATAATAACGCTTATCCACAGTACACAATTCAATTCAGCTCTCCGCTTGCTGAGTTAACTAATGCCAATTAAAGCGTAACTGGAGGCCATATTCTCTGCTGGAAATTAGTGTTTCCATGCTGAGCAAGCTTCTTCAAGATGAGCTCCATTACAGCTCTGACAGTAAAGCCAAGGGACCCAATCAACACCTGGTGGGCAAAACTGGCTCCGTGGTGGAGCAGGAGAAAGAAGACATGTCTCAACAAGACTTTTAGCTATATGTTCAGAGAGAAATCTTATAACTTAAAAGGTATGTTTTTATATTTTTACTAATTTTTCACATTTCAGAAAAACAACTACTGTTTTTGTTTCCATTGCTCTTTTTTTCCCCACACTACTGTTCTCATGCTGTCTGTACTGGTATACACTATGTGGAGATGAAGATGACAATATGTCTGCAGCAATACCTTGATTATGGCTGTGTTGTACTTCATTTGTGTGCTTGATATATAAACACTGAACACGTAGTTTCTGTGTATTTAACTAGTTGCGTGGGCAAATGTTTGCTAACACGTCAGCCATTACAATTTAGTAAGGTGAAAACATGTCTGGGTTGTGTGCCTGTTAGCATGCTGTGGCCAAAAAAACCTTGTGACCTCTTAAAATAGAGTTATGTCTACTTGTGACCCCTCATCTCCAGTTATATATGTCTACCAACTGTAAACAGTTTCAACAAAGACATGGTCTTCAATCATTTAAAGGGTGAAAACATGATTTTTAACATACTAAAATGCTGTAGTCACCAGTTTCCTTTCCACTGGCTGTTCAAACTGGAATGTCAGGTCATTATTATGCCTTGTCGTTCTTTATAACAGGCATGATAACTGTGTTATGTGTGCAACTTACTCCCGGGAGATTTTAAAAGTAGCTAACAGCAACTCAAAGAAGAACAGCAGCTGAAAATGTCCGCAACTTGGGGATACAAAAAGGTCCAGGAGCTCCTTACCCTTCAAGCAGAGATCGAGATCAGCTGCCATATAGCAGAGACAGTAAATGATTGTTACTGTCATGTTATGCCATTGTTATTGTGTATGAAGCGCTGCAAACATGTATGTTATATCCTCCTGAGACTGTGTGTCCCCATATGTGGATGTCACATTTTGGGTTTACTTGACGTTAGACTTCATTCTGCTTAACTTAGACCTGTTGTCCTTGTTTGTGGACACTTTTACGTGCCATCTAATGGTATTAAGAGAACAATACACTAATCCACGTAAAAACAAGATGGCAGCCATCTCTGCCAAGTCAGTCTGCAGCTGATCCTGACACAAAAATGGACAAGATTCAAAACCTGATCACAGTTTATGGTTAAAACTTCTTTATTTATGATTAATAATGTTTGTAGTTTGATATGGCAACAAATTTGATCAATTTTAGCAACAGTAACAAGCTAAGACACTGTTAGTTAGTAAGGACTTGTTTGAGAACATTGGGACTTTATTATTGTCTCATTTGAGGACATTGGGATTTAATTATTGTTGACAGTATTTACGTTTTTATACTTATTGATGTCCTACTGATCCCAGAAAGCTAGGAGAAATTACAAATGCATACCAAACAAAAGTTTGGGTCTCAGGAGGATATGTCATACTAAAGGCTGACGCTGTTATGTGTTATGTAAATTGACATTAAACATACTAAAATGTTTATCTATATAAATGTAATGATGATAAATTTGTAATGAAGCATAATTTATTTTCTATATTACGTCTTTTTCATCAAACTGAAGAACAGAAACAACTACAGGAAGCGGGGAAGATCCAGTGCCTGAGAGAGTAAAACCTCCAGCAAGCAAAAAGACAGCGTTTCATTAGAACAAATTCACCAAACTCTAAAAGACTGTCAATGCAAACAAAAGCAGAAAGCCAGATTGATTGGGCTTTCTCCACATCGCTGGTCGCCTCCCGTCTGAAAACATTAGCGGAGCTCAGATAACCTCGGTGCCTCCCTGATGCAGCGTCGCTGAGCAAACCCACAGTGCAAATATGATCCATCACATCCCGCGCAGATCAAGTCATTTGGGGGTAAAACTCTGATTAATCTATTGCATGGCTGAACGATCGTCAGAAAACACACAGACAATGAGTCTGTGCTAAATCTGTTCCATTTAACTGGAAGGGACAGGAAGTTCCATTATTTTTGATCTATGATCTCTTTCTCATGCTTCTTAGTTGAATATTAATTTAATTATAACTCACCTTTATGACTTGTTATAGTGCGCTTTGTGAAATCTGCTGATCAATGACATATCAATATTTTTTTAGAGCAATGACGACATAAGAATTTGCATTATATGTGCAGGTCAAAGGAGAGGTAAAAGATGATCACGGTGTATTAATACCTACATGATATGACAGTCATAACCTACACTATTGAATTAAACAAACAAGTTGTGTTAAGAAAAGACACAACATTCATGCATGTGTCACTGTGTCACTGACACCAGTTTTAGATATCTTATCACACACAATCACCACACTTAATGTTATATCTGCAGTAAACACATACAACACAAAAAAACACCTCGATGTTAAGTCTGTGCCAAACCGTTAAAATAAATTTGCATGAAAATAATGAGGTATACTAAGCAGTCATGTCAGTCTTTGACATCTATGTGTGAACCCACATCATAAGCAAGTATCTGAGCTTGATCTGCACATTCTGCTGCTCTACTGCACGATTCTAATAAAACACGGACAACAAGAAAAGCTAGTGTTATGTTTACTTTGATGTGCTAACCATGTCATGTTCATTTTAAACGTGGCCAAAGCTCAAAGTGTGAGGCAAAAGTAATGCCTTTAAGCAAAAACCTCAGGCTTCAGACCGTTCTCTCTATTCAATCGTTTTTCTACTTTTGTGACAAGCTATAGTCAGCGTGTGATAGACATATTTATATCGTCATCTGCTCCAAGCACGCTACTGCATGTTTTTAGTCTACACTGCTACATGAAGCTACATACAACTGTCAGAGACATATGTAATTATGGTTGCCAATAATATTGATCATTTTTCTCCAATTTCAGAGATCACCTTATTGCAATAACATGTCCGGTTGTGTGTGGAAGATTTTATTGGTGATTATTGTTGGGAGAGATATCCACTATACACAGTCATTCCCCAGCTAAAAGTACAATGCTACATGTAGCTACATGCTAACATCATCGCCCCCCGATTTCAGATCATATTCCTGCTGGAACATGTCTGATTGTGTTTTGGAGCTTAATTTTTCATGGTAGATGGTGCCTCTGTTACACCAATTTTCAGGTGGTACAGAGAATCCGAAATACAAAAGACCCAGAAATGATTTTTTAATGAGGGCTTCAACAGACGGGCGAAAAACGGAGCATCTCAGATAGAGGGAGAATAGCACAGACAATGCATGTACATTAAAGCATGTAAATATGTGCCAGTAGGGATCCAAAATGTTGACTCCAAAATTATTAACCTTAAAATGAATATAAGGTATAAGGTCCCCTTTAATACCTAGATAGTTTATGATGTACTTGCGAAAATGAATGGCGTTAAGTAAATATCAGTCAATGGGCCGATCAACAGAAAATTAAACAGTAACTTGAAGAATAGTTTCATTCCTTTTTAAAGTAAAAATGCCAAAAAGTGCAGGTTTAGTGCCTCAAATTTTAGGATTTGGTGGGGTTTTTTCTGGGTCATTCATGACAATAAAGTGAATATATTTGGCTTTTGAGCTGTGGTTGGACAAAACAAGACATAGAGAGCGTCACCTTGCACTGTGGGACATTACAATGGGCAATTTTTACTATTTTCATACGTGTTTTATGAACAAAACGATTAACTTATAAATAAAAAAGCAATCTGCAGATGCAATAATTAAAAATGATTTGTTGCAAACCTAGTAAAAGCAGATAAAAACATAGGAGGGGTGTATGTATAAGTATAACTGACAGGCAGTCATCCTTATATCTTTGGCCAGACTCAGCTGTATGCTGAGGCTAAAAATGAAAGTCAGCAGAGGTTCCTACACTGCAAAAAATGTCCGTCTGAACAGACAGTTATTTACTAAATTCTAAATCCACTAGACTTATCTGAAGTGACCTGCTATTAAAATATTACAATAGATTCCTGGAAACAGGTAAAACAGTTGCGAATACAAGTCAAACTGTAAGCTGCTACTTTTTTATCACTTGGATAAAGCATAGAAATTGAAAACTCACTTCCACATGCATTAATGATTACAAGGAGCACTTTTTGCAGTGTAATAAAGCCGACCCTTGTAGGAGTTCGATGCGACCGGCTCTAAATGTGGCACCGCTCCGTCTGCTGAGATGACAGTCACAATGAAAATGTCAAGTCACTGATGGAGCAGCGTCTCTCCACGCAGCTGGCCTGCCCTTTCTCCTTTTGTACCCAGACATGTCGGGGTGATACGCTTTAAAACAGCACAAAGTCCACAGGGGTGGGTGGACACCCTTATCGCTCCCCACTGAATCCTGGATTATTGCATCAATCCTGGGATGTCACTTTATGCTGGAGGTAAATTTGTCTGAGGGCGAGGGTCATGATGTGATCCCATTTGTTTAAGGAGGTTTGTCAAAAGCACATTTAAGACATAGAATATATAACATCGCTGTCTTAATTTACCTGTCACGGCAACGGCTTTTGTGTTTACATGAATACACTGTAATGGCTTAACATGACATGACTATCATGAAATTAGCCACAATGCTTATCTGATATGTGATACGTAATAATATGAAGGTAAAATTTGAGGCTAGGGTGCTGGTGTTGATGGTTATGAAATGGTGTCATGGTGGGAAAGGGATTGGAAAAATGAGGTCATGCTGTACAGTGTGTGGGCATACAATGTGCATGATGATACTATTTGTGTGAAATCATTTTGAAGCACATGCACAATGTGTATCTTTAAAGAATGCAGTATAAGCTATAAAAATGTGTGTTTTCTGTTATCACACAGGCTGCAGTTTGTCCTTGAAGCTTTAATTAACAACTATCATGAGCACAAGTGACACTCGGCCCCTTTTCTCCCAGCGAATGCAATAATACGTTTTCTCATCAGTTTCATAATCTATTACAGAATTCTGCTGTTTAATAATGGTGGTTGGTGCACAAGAAACGACAAGGCGTGAAGTTGGGACTCTTGTTCTTTTCTATTTGCTCACATGCTGTATCTAATGTGTTTTGCTAGATAGTCATAATTTCATTCATACAGTTGGCATGAGTGGAAACTGAAAATAGTGGATGGGAAACGACCGGTCTGATTATGATTGTGGTTTTATTCAATCATTTTTCCTCTCTTGCCCCACAATGTGAGAGAAAAGAAACACTATGTACAGACTGATTTGAAATGCATAATGTCTACCATACACTGGAAGCCTCGAAAAGACTTTAAAAAGACTAAAGTCTGACACCCTTTGACATCCATAGAGGGTCACTATTTGTAAGACAACTAGATTCCCTTTGAGATTATTTCCCATCCTGCTTCTGGTGGAAAATAGCCAAACTAACTTTAAGAAATAAAACATATTGACAGTTCCTTACATGTCCTCAAAAACACGTAACACTAAAAAACACAAGACAGAAGGCGTCATATGTCAACAGTGTTCTTGTCAAGCGGCGTCAGTATAATCCATAAAGATAAACTGTATTTGCGTACAAGCTTTACATTTTGGATGTTGTCACCTAATCTCGCCACCGTCCTCCATTGGTCAGATGTGCTGTTTTAGTGGGAGGAGAAGGTGAAAATGAGAGGTGAAATTTCTCACTAAAGTAAGATACACGACAAATTAAACACCAATTCTTGTTCACTTTATAACCCCACCAGTTTGTCCTCCTTTTCCACAGTCCAAGAGAACCAAGACTAGTTTCATATTCTTGGGCCCCTCCAAGTTTACTGTCTACACAGTTAGATGATTCCTGTTTGGTGATGTAGAGAGCGCA
>JAPZEB010000004.1:29373259-29402160 GCA_029783705.1 Chaetodon striatus
GTAATTAGTGAATTTTTAAAGGTTTGTAGCCCAATTTTTAACTTTAGACAAATTCAGTATTTGTTTCCCCCTGTTTCATGTCTTTATGCTAAGCTAAGCTAAGCTAGCAACGTCTTGACACCTGCTTTGTACTTAACGCACAGACAAAAGATGTATATCCATCCTCTCATCTTATCCTTGGAATAAAAGCTGATAACTACATTTCCCAAAACATTAAACACTGTGCTGACTGAAAGGTAATTCCCAGAATGCATTATGTTATTTCAGCGTTACATTGGCTGTAGTTTTAAACCTTTTTTAAACAGGAAGATACAAAAAATTAACATAGATTACACAGGACAAACTGATGGTGGTGGGTATGAATGTGGCCCACACTTTGGTCTCACCTTACTCTCAAAGGACTTGTGTCCCACTGTGAACTGGACAAACGGACTGGGATCGCTGGTCACTTTTTTGCCAGACTGCCGGGGGTAAAAACACAGGTTTTACAAACAAGAAAGAGTGATGGCTAGCAAGCGTTAGCAAGCTATGCTAGCATTATGACATTTTGGAATTTTACTTTAAGAATTTTTTTTTTTTACTACATAAAAACATTAACAGTTATTTGACAACTATTTCTTTAAAGTTCAATTAGCCACAGATTTCTTTAAAAAGATGCAGTGACGAAGTAAATTAAGTCTCATTTTGTCAATCTGCTCAAAGCTGTTACAGCATCCTTTTAAAGTAAAGTAATCTGACTAAACTTGTATTAGTCACTAAACAAAACGTCTAAAATGTTAATTTTACTGTTAAATGTTTTTAAAACATGGCTGTCAACAATAAATGAAGCCACACTGTATGTTGTGAGCATTAATAATTTGCATTTTAAGCTAACACAGTGTCATTTCTGGTCATGTGATATCACACCTTTGCCATGACACCAAACTACTGACAGCTACTTGTCACATTTTAGCACTTGATGGCAAAATGTGAAACTTTTTATGGAGGAAGGAGTTAAGAATGCAAAAGTCTCTCTAGCCCCAAACCAAGAAGTCTGGAAAACACACCAGATCAGTTTAAAAGACAGGATTAATTAAAAGTTTCAGAATCAACAGAATGAGTGTAAATGTACTTTAGACAACAATGTTGGTATTTACAACACACATTGTTAGACACAGCACACAGTTTTAGTAAACAAACATGATTAGTGGAGTTTGTTAATGATTACACAACAGCAGTCAGTAAGTAAGTTCAGTTCCAGTGACTGAAATCAGCCACAAAGCCGCTTTGAATGCTGCAGCAGCGCCCCCTGGTGAGCACATCGCCCAGTGAGCTTTAACTTATTTAATGAAATTTCACTCCCTGATTTTTCTATAGTGCAACCCAAAATCCCCAAACTTCCTCCCAACATGTTTCAAAATGTAAACTGTAAATAGAAGAGCTGTTTGCTCTTTAATAATACAGTTTATCAATAATTTCTAATGTGAATGGTCTTTAAGTCATGTTTTTCACAGTAAAAGCACCAACCAATTACAAATATGTAATTTTGGTCAAAAGTTACATCTTTACTAATATACTGAATCAGTTTTAGGAACTTTGAGTGTCAATTGTATAAACTATGCTTAATTAAAACTGTATAAAAAGGTACAAGGACGTCTATGGCAGTGTAGTGAGCACTGACTTTTGCAACAGCAAAAAAGCAGCCATAGGTACTAACACTAACCTATTTCAGAATTAGACTTTCAGTATTTATGCAGCTATTAAAAGACTTAATCTGTGCTTACTTCAAACTACAATGTACACTATATGGCCAAATATGTAGAGACACTTTTGTGTTCTTAGTTTTGCTGCTACAGCATGCAGTGCTATTCTGTGCAATAGTGTGCTAACAATTTGTTTTGTCTCTTTCCTGTTTCAACATGACAATGCCCTGTGCAACAAAGCCAACTCCATAAAGAAATGGTTTCCCCAGTTTGGTGTGGAAACACTTGACTGGTCTGCACTGACCTCAACCCCACCTAACACCTTTAGGACAAACTGGAAGTCGACTGTGAGCCAGACCTGATCATCTAACATCGGTGTAATATTTGGCTGTCCACAGACTTTTGGCCATACAGTGCAAGTATGAGTTAAATGTGTGAGTCTATCAGTCTGTGTGAACACATGTCACTGTTGTCCTCTGTATCCCTCCTCGGTGTCTGAGCGAAATGGGTGTGCTTTGTTACAGTGTCGTTACCTTGATGGCCTTACTGATCGAGGCCTTCTTCAGCCCCGCTTGGTTGAACTCTAACGGATTGCGCTTTGATTTTCCCCCAAGGACAAGGCAGGAGAGAGCAAACAACACACACAAACACACACACACACACACACCAGCAGGTTATTAGGGAGAAGAGGGGCATGCAGGGAGGAGGATGAGGAGAAGGACAGAGCACACCAGGACCGCCAGCATCACCAATCGGCACATGATGAGACAGACAGAGAGACAACATGGATGATCACATGGTTAATGTAGTTCCCCAATTAAACCTGGACATGACGTTAAAACAAGAGTCCAACCAATACTGGATTCATGAGGCTGATATTGATATAAATATAAAAAAAATCTGATAATAACATATTACAACACTGATTGCAACCTATATTTGTTATTTACATAAACATGTGTTTTAACAATGATCTCTCTTAAGGAGTTTTGCCACTGGTTTATATTGAGGCAATATCAAACTCAAAGACAACTCAAAGACAACTCAAAGACAACTCAAAGACAACTCAAAGACAAAAGTACATCTATTGTTATAAATATCAACTATATTTTAAAATACAATAAATATATATAACTTTTAAATTTAAGTTGTTTGTATAAACAAAAATCTGCAGCATATAGAATAATTTGTTTTGTCTCCCTATATATTTATTCCTGTACAAAATATCTCTAATAAACCAAAGTACGCTAAAACATATTGGTTGGACTCATCCACAGCATGAGATGGGAGTCATCGATTACATGAATAAAGAACAAATGAAGATCAAATGGAAAGAATCATAACAATCATAAGAGACGCAGCAACGGTTTTATGTTGTGGTGATAACTGGGTGACATTTAAACATTTATATTGGTATGAAATCCATTGATAATACCATGTAGTATGTCACAAAGTTTTGCAGACTGCAAAGAATCAGAGACTTGGCAACAACAAGAGCATCACCTCTGGTGACAGACTCGACTGTATGACACCATGGTCACACTCATATTTTCATCTTCATTGTCCGATTACACCGAGACACATAACACAGGTACATTATGTAAGCTAAGTCAGTGTGTATCAGAGTTAATGAAAAGACAAGTGTGACCTGAGGGATTAAAGTGTTGGTGAAAAACTGCTAAATTAATTAAACACATTATATATCTGACTGGAAATGGAGTTGAATCAAACTTGGTTTTAATGAAATCAAACAGAGCTTCATAGTTTCTTCCCTCCAGCTCAGCTTTGATCCATCATGGAAGAATGTTGGGTCAGTGATGGGATAAGAGGTAAGATTTTTAAGTAATACACAGACTTGCTGATAAGGGTGTAGTTGGATAAAGGGGCCTAACTCATCAGTGACACCTACTGGCAAGAGTCTGAAATGCAGTTAGGTGGTAAAATAATTTCCTATCAGAGCGGTCTGTGCATTCCTTTAAATTATTAAAATAAAAGTGCTTCAGTTTTTCATGGAGTAGTAACCATGTGCTGCCCCCTGGTGGCAGAGTGGGGGTAAACCGCCACACAGGAGACTAATGGGGAAAACCTGTTGACACACAATGAGTTTAAACAGAAAGGATGGCGGGAAAGCAATCCACAGAGAATTCACCCTCCCTGCTCTAATTGTCTCAGACTTATCAAAATGCACTCCTTCCTCTCAAAATAAGCTTGACATGAAACTGACCTGTGACAACAACATGTAGTACAAATAGTTCCTAAAGACTGTTTTAAGCTGCCCGAGAGGTGCGAGTGGTGGAGGGCATCTGGGACTTTATGAATAAGTTTGTGAAATATTAATTCAATGTTGTGTGAATTTTAGAAAACGGTGACAAATACTCATCAACAACTGTTTTTTCTATGAAGAAAGAGAGTGAAATTTTTTGAATGAAACACTGTCTCTAAATTTCTTGATATTATAGTGAATAAAAAGAGTTAACAAAAACAGAATTTGGAAATTAAAACTTAGACAATATCTCAATATATTTGTTGACAATTAGAAATTTGACTTTTTTTTTTTAAAGTGTGATGCAAAATGTTACGAAGGATGAAATTGAGCAAACATGTCTAAAACTCACACAGATCTCAGGAATCAAATTTAATTCTGTGTAACAAACGCTGACAAAATCAACACTAATTTAAAACGAGTAAATTGCAATTCTTGTCTGGTATTTGTCACGAGACACCTAAAGAGCATAAAGTAAGAACTGCGCCTTTATAAAAGCAAAGCTAGAGCAGTATTGATTGTTTTATCCTTTTTAAACTTTAGCTCTGTTGAAATTCAATCTGTGCTGGCAGTGAGGCAGAAAAACATCAACACAACTTTTTTTTCTAAGGAGAAAATGAGTGCCATCGATACAGAGAATGAGCTCTGGCAAGGCTCATTTTATTAGAAGCACAGCCAGCGCCTCCGCCTTCCAGAAAATAACCCATCTGATGAAACTAGATTAGTGGAAACAATGTACAATGTGTCAGCTAATCCTGTGAGATCAATAATTCCTTATGAGAGAAAATAACAGAGGAAGGATGCTTTTGATCGTCCTAAAACATTAAACCCCCAATGTTGTTTGCGAATTTTCTGCTCACATTTTTCTATCAAGTTCCTCAGCTTTTGTACTCAGTCTAACTTTCACAAATAACATTCACAACAAGTAATGATATTATGGGATTAAACTCATGCACTAGTCGGGATTCATGCTCATCAGGCAAACAGTTCTCTGCAAACACAAGCAAAAGTTACAGCAAAGGAACATGACCTCGAGGTAATCACACCTTGGCACTGGCCAAACTACTCTAGGATGCAGAAAACAGCCAGCGGACTCACAAATAAGGTCCTATAGAGAGAGGCAGTGTTCTCGCAAAACACGAGGCCCGCCGCCCGCCTCTCTTTTAAGTAGCCAGAGCCCAAGTTCCCCTCGAAGACGCTCTTCAGAGGGTGAGGGGATGAGGAGAGAAGAAGAAGAGGAAGCAGAGAAGAAGAAAAGGCTGAAAATAGGAAGGTGAGACCTGCACTACAGAGTTCAAACACTAACAAATAAACTTACTTTTTCTGGAAAATACTAAAGTAGACAAAGGTGCGGTGACAGTTCAGTTACCACAAACAAATGAGACCACTGCTGAGTAAATGTATACACACAGTAGCAGCCATGATTCTTGCCAAAACAGGAGGATGGTGCTGTTTTCATAAAACAAATAGATCTCAGAGTGGAATCACTTTCAACTATGCTCACAAAATGACTGTAAAACAAATTAATTATCTTTTCGGAAGCAATGCAAAATGACTATTATTTATCAAGCCTAATAAACTGTATCAGAATATTATTTTTGTGCCACGTGCAGAGTCAGTCTGCTTAACCAGACTGCAATGCTCCCTATGGACAAAAAACAAAAGCTCAAGAGCTTCTTTGGTGCATGTTCCCAAAGCAACTTGCAGCAATATGAACAGGCACAAGATCTGATGTCCGGCTGGGTATTGTTAAAAACTATCTGTCACTACAGTGCTTGAGTTTTCAGAGGTGATACCAAAACAATACTTTTATGACACCTTAGTTTCGGTCATGCAAAAATTATGTAAAATATTAAAATAAACATCAGTGCATGAGAGTTGAATTAATATCTTGTTAAGTCAGAAACATTTCCTGATAAAAATCAAGAAATATCTCATCAAAGAACAAGAGAGCTAGCCTAAAAAAGTGAACAAGAATTCAATGGAAGTTTTTGGTTCTCTGGTACCATATCATGTAACAGAAGGACAAATGATTGTAGACAAAAGTCTCATTTGTTCATGGTAACTGCATGAAAAGTCTGAAAGCAGGAAAAAAGTGTTGCACACTCTGGCTTCATGGCTTTTCTCTTTTTCTTCAAAAGAAGTTTTGGCCCTCAGGCCACAGTGTGACATTTTTTCCTACTTCAAAGTCTCCCTCCAATGATCAGCATAGTAATTATTCTACAGTCACTATACAATATGGATCACTATTAACATGACATTCATGCTTTATTATTTTAAAGTGTGTCTTCAGTTTTTAGCTGCATTTACACTGTGACTTACAGAACTGATACAACTGCTGCACTAATTGTGACACTAACTGTGACAGCAGTTTAATGAGCTTCTTGACTTTTTTATTGCATAAAAGCAAATGTCAATTTTAGTGTATTTAATGGAATGAAATGGAAATTTAAAAAAGTGCAATACTTGAGACCAGAAAAGAGAGACCAGGGACAGTTAAAGAATTATCTTATCTTATTAGTTAAAGTCTTCTCTCTACTGCACATTTAAGATGAGATGCAGTGAAGAACAGGAAAGAAGTTCAGAAAAGAAATTAAGTGACGGACAGAGGTGACCAAACTGTATGAACTGGAACCAATAAGCAAAAAACTGGATAGAAAATAATGTTTGTTTTATACTACCTAGAGCACCAGATGGGTGGGAAATCAATAAAAACTCTTCAAAAATGGCACATAAGTATTCAACCACACAGCAACAAAGGTAAAAAAAAAACAAAAAAAACTGCAGCTCCAGTTGATGTAGAAAAAAATAAAAACAATACATGAAAAATTTGGGATGATTAAAAAAAACAAAAGAGAGAAAATCCATCGGTTTTATTTAATTTGTCATAAGTAATTCTTTCTTGTCTTGATTATTTTTTTAATTAATCCCAAATTTATATATATTTCTTTTTGTGAGGAAAATGGGCTTAAATTAAAAAGCTACGCATGTGACAAGCAAAATAAACGCGTTTCCATCCCTACATGGCAAACTGTTATGATGAAAAATAGAAAGTGCAGAGGGAGTCACCGGCGAGCTCTTCACATCAGCCTTCACATGCTTTAATGGAAAGCAGTCTTTCCTAACAGAAGCATCTGTAAATGATCATTTTCTTCACCTGGGCTTAACAAATATCTGTATTTATTACATTTGCTGGAAATCATTACTGCAGGTGCATGCTGGGAAGTTGGACCAGATCGACTTACCGGCAGGTTTCTGGCTGAATCCAGGAAGACGACCAGCAGCGCAGACGACAGGCCATCATTGGCTTGACCACGATCAGCTTTGATGCTCATTAGTGCCTGTGAGGAAACAAAAAATGATTAAAAAAAAACTAAAATTGGTCCTGTAAGGCTTCATGTGAAGAATGTGGCACAAGAGCAGGAGGTTAAACATCCATCCCAACTTCCAAAGAGCCTGATATGACATCTTAATAATTCATATGAACTACATAAGTTGAGTAGTTTCTTTAAGTGAAGCAGTGGCTCTGTACCTGGTCCAGCTTCTCAGGTGTGGGCAGCAGAGACAACCACTCCAGTTTGAGGTGCAGCTTCCCTGTAGCCACGTCCTCCATTACAAACCACTGTAGACAAAGAAAAATTCATTGTTATTATCAGTGCCAGAATACTTGAGGTTTCTTCATAAATACAAGATGCAATAAAGCTTTTATTTCTAAGCCTGGGAAGAAAATGGCACATTATTGTCCATATTAGAATAAAAAAATGATAATATTACTTCTTTAAGGGCTATAGATCAAATTTGATTTAACTGATTATGACAATACTTTACTTTATTATATAAGTTAATCATGACAGTAGCTGCTTGACTGAACTTTTTGTAACTTTAGTTCATTTAATATTTTGTATTTTAGTAGTTCATAGTAGTTCAGAGGAGATTTCAAAATGTCAATATATATACTGTGTATCATGATATAGCCTAAAAATATTGCGATATTATTTCTGAGCCATATCGCCCAGCCCCAATATATAAATGTATATATGATGCGCAGATTTATGAATTATTTAAAGGGATTTAAGTTACAAGTACTTCTTTCTTTAATTATTTTTTATCTATCTTTTTTTTTTTTTTTTAATTTGATATTTATTTGATATTTGGTTTGTACTGGTTGGTCATTTTAATAAATTAAATTTCTGAAGCTAGAAAAAACTCACAAAAGTTGAAAGAAGAAGAACTGTGAGGAATTATGGCTGAAAAGTGGAAAAACTACAATATAACTTAAACTATATCAACAGAATGTCCAATAAACATCAGCACCTCCCACAGGTTTTGAGTGACAGGTGACCTGTTGTACGTGCAGCGTAGAAACACCACAGTAATGAGCACATGGGAGCAAAGATTTCACTCTTAGTTTCCTGCTTTGTCTAAGTATTTGAGTCCAAAATGGAGCTGACTGCTGAAGGCAAAGAGAGGAGGAGGAGATGCAGATTACCTCATCGACCTTCTGTTCCTTCTGGAGTTCGGCCACGTCGATCATCAGACTGAAAAACAAGTCACAAACAACACAAAAGTTTCACTGAGCGAGGCTGACTCATCCCGCTGCAGTTTGGCTGCAGTGTCACGACAGACTGTTTCTCACGCGGCGGCTCAGTTAATGGGCTCTGGTGGAAAATTAAAGTCAGATACACAACGCTGCACTCATTAAACACCACTGAGGATTCACCCATCACTTTCAGGGGCCCTGTCCTTTGACGGAAAACTACCATCAGGTAAATGGAGTGTGAAATCCTATTACATACAGTGCAGGCTCTTTATGACAAATATGATTTGTATAAGACACGAGAAGCAAAATATGCAAAACAAAGAAAGTACTCATTTAATCCATTAACTACCAAAAATTTGACCCTGTTTACGCTTGGTTTTAAGACCTGTTCTGGTAGACAGCTAAGACACATCTGTGCTCATACCTGCGTCTATCATGCGTCTCCAGCGACAACAACAATGTTCAGATTTTATTACTGCCTGCATCACTTACACTGCCTTCAGTTATTACATCCACACTCTTGTGAGTCACGTAAGCAGTTGTGTTGGTACAACTGGAGATTTACGATAATGTAAAACAAAAAAGCAGCAAATCTTTAAGTTTTAGGAGCTAAGAGGATGATATGCAGTTTTGGCGGATGTATGTATGTATGGGGCAATTTCTCAATTATCAAGTAGTCGAGCTATCGTTATAGAAGTAGTCATAAGCACTGAGAGCATCTGTAGATGAGTTTTGGCCTTCATCATCCCTTAAAAAGTGCTTTATCTTATGCAAACTATTTAGATATTATAAGGTAAGGAGACAGACATGCAATGTTTAACAATGGTCAGAAGACATAGAGAGGTTTAGGTTGTGGCAATAAAGAGCACTACTGTTGTTTCATCAGAAGCTGTACCTTCCCAGGTAGTCGTCTTTGTCAGTGTCTTCATCAAACACCTCAATCTCCACACTCTGTGCTGTATTTTCGTATATCAAGGCCTGCAAATACAAATGAACAAATTCAAAAAAATAATATGCTAAAATAAAATCTACTAATTCAATAATAGAAAAGTATAAATTATAAAACATATAACCTCAAATTTCCTTCCTATGAGAAACTCTCTGTCAGAGCGCGTGGCTCACCTCGTATACTTCATTCCATTTCGGGTGGACGGTCTCGTGGATGACTTTGCTCTGGAAGATCTGGGTCCCAACCTGGATGACTCCGTACGGGTCTGACTTGCCTTTGATGAGCCCTCCTAAGAACTTGTCTTTACCCAGCAGGTCCTGGGCCTCGATAAAGTGGATCCTCAGGACACCCTGAGGAGACAGACGAGTAACAGAGAGTGTGAGATGAAGGTAGACCAGAAAAAGAGGGAGGGAAAAGAGACACAGGAGGAACAAACAGTTATCATTTGATGTCTAATTTTTAAAAATATATACAACTAAATTTTAAGCCAAATATGTGTGATCCTGTGAGAGGACAATTTGCACCCACATATGCCTCAAGGCTCAATCTAAAGGTCAGCTCTAAGTGTTTTAAGTGACTATTTAGAAATAGAAAGCTAACCTGAGGGAACATTTTAAGAGCTTCACTTCTTGCTCATAAACAAGAGGATGAGAAGTTAATCTGAAAAATGAGGATCTCGGTGTAATTACATCAGTGAGTCACAAGACTTTAAAGCTTTATAATGGTGATGCAAGTTAGTGGTTTCTCTGTTGATTAAAACTTAAGTCATGAGGGGTGTGTGAGTAAGTGGGGTCTTTTTAGTTGAGCCTCTCAAGCAGGCCATATATAATGAAAGATATGAGTTAGCATTAAGCTAATTTGAACTGAGGCACCTGGGCAGGATGTAGAATAAAAAACAAAGCACAAAGTGTTAACTTGAGATCATTAAAAGTGACAATAGACAGTTGAAAAGTATTGTCTAGGTTCTGTTTCAAGGGGCATTTTTGTACTAATTTACAATGAGCAGCAGATGTTCAGACATTAATGATCGAAGGAAAGTTTGGGATTTTTCTTATTTACCAAAGCCACACTGTTATCAGTACCTAGAAATGCAACAAATAATTATTTTTATTTTCACTTTCCTGATATAAATCTAGCCTAGCATCACCAGACTGAATCACAAATGCAAGGTAATCTGAAACCTCTCAGTTGGTTTTCATCAACAGCCGTTGACCAAAATGCCTCTGGATAAATTTGGATAGACCTACAATCAATCAAAGCAATGAAATGTGACGTAGCACTGAATGCCAGACAAATATAAACAGTGTGTACAGATGAGCTGTCACAGTGTAGCATTAATATATCTGTGAGCAAGTGTTGCCATCAGAATTTTAAAAAATAGTACTTTAACAGGAAGTTCCACATCAGCTGCAGCCATCTTGATTGTTTTCAAAAAAGCCTCCTCAGTACTAGGCTACGTTACTGCTTGCCGTCCTGCCACCGGTTCGAGGCTGCGTGAGCCAAAATGAAGTTATAACATATTCTGTGTAAAGCATGAAGGCTCCACTTGTTGTCAGTCATTGTTTCAATCTCGCTCCATATTAGAGAAACAGCTGTGATTGGCCCAACCTGGGCTAGGTTTGCTGGAAATCTGTCTGAACAGAAGGGAGACCAGACGCATCTGCCAGAGCAAGTAAAGCACAAGCTTCAAATTCAGCTAACAATGAATAACAGTGTAGAGCAGATAATCATCACATCTGAGCAGCTGAAACAAGAGAACCACTTTCTTATCAAGTCATTTTCAGTCAATCAAAAGATGAATTAATTGGCTTACTGCTTTAAAACTACAGGAACTATGTGGGTGTGTATAATACCTTGGGTACTGGGAAGCGAAGCTGGGCCAGCTGGGCCTCTCCCACCAGAGGGATGGTGATGCGGTTGGGCAGGACCACGAAGTTGTAGATGATGTCCTGGATAATGTTGTCGCACAAACCACTGGGACAGATGGATGGAGGAAAAGAAAGGAAGGAATACAGGAAGGGTGAGGAATGCAGGGAGATTATGAAGAAGGTAGAAAGACAGAGGGAGGGAGAATATTAACAAACCTTAAAACATGTATAACAATAACAATATGCAAAAAGAGTTGGTGCAATTACTACGAATTTACAGCCAGAGGAGGTGAAAACTGAAAATCTCCAGCTTTTCAACCAACCACCATTCAGAAACATCTGTAAATTAAAATATTTTTTTCTGAATGATACAACTGTGAAAAGGATTTTCAGCTGTTTGCTTTTTGCTCTGCACAATCACACCGCTCAAACAAAGAGTTAAAAATATGCACCTGTCTATATGTCTGCATACATTTAACAAGCCCTGCACATGTCTAAAACATACACACGTGTATCAACAAGTTTGCACCAACACATAGAGTATACTGCTCTCTGGTTCCAGACACTATTTATATAAGATACACGCACACTGAAAGACGAGGGTTGCAGCTTCCTGACTGATCCTGACAGAAAACAACCAGCATGTATACTGAGACGCCACTAAACCCTGGCTGCAATCACAGCTGGTGTTTAGGCAGCCTGACATAAGATACTGTAACAGTAGTATGGTATGTGTGTGTATATAAGAGTGTAAGTGGCGAGGTCGCACATGCATGCTAAGGGATACACGTTTCTTATGGTTGCTAAATTCTGATAGGTGTGTAGAATCGCATCAGTTTTTTTACCACTTCAAATGTGAAGAAAGAGAAAACACTAAATACAAACAGAGTACCGCATGTGGATGTAGAAGTATGCGCCTAACTTTGGCATGTTTAACAAGGGTGAGCCGAACCGATCTTCTCACCTCTAAGTTGTATCTAGCCATACAGATAGTTGTTGTTGTTGTGGTTTTTTAATGCACAACTTTTGGGACATTTGTCCATGATATATCCGACTCCATCCTAATACAATGGGAGTAAATGGAATTTATTTTGTGCAGCTTTAAAACTTTGTCTTTCCAGAGATCATGTTCCTGTTACTTTGGACACACACAGAATACAATGTAATTTGTTTAAAAAAATACTAATTTTAGAGCCTCTGAGTTTAACTGGTGGTTGACAGAAAATTTATTGGCCACTATTTTGATAATCAGTTAATCATTTTGGTCATTTGTTAAGCAAAGATGCCAAAAAAATGTGAGAATTTGATGCTTTACTTCATCATACATGACTTTTAAGTGAAATATCTTGACCGTTCAAAGAAGGCAAGAAATCTGAAGACATCACCTGGGAATTTATGAGCCTTTTCCACTATTTTCTGACATTTTGTAGACACATGATTTAGTTGAAATAGCAATATTCAGATTCATCAATAACAAAAATGTTGTTTGCAGCTTGAGACTACTTATTTGTTTGAGAGTAGGTCCAATGAAAACTGATGACAATGTAAGAATAACAGGGACAGTGTTTCAGGAAAGACAAGAAGTTGCTGTTGAAATTAAAAAAATTAAATACATTTTCATCTACTGGGGTGATGGCAGAAATCTGACGGGCTGAAATCTTAAAACCTGAGCACATTAAACCACATCACTTTTTGCGTAATTAGGTAATATCAACAGAAGCCAAATTAGAGAGAAGCTTTTGTGTGATTTGGGTGAACTGACCCTTTTGAAACACCATTTTTCAGGTTGTTTTTAATTTTTAAATAAAAGCGTATAACTCGAGAAAGAATGATAGATAGAAGGATGATAACCTAAAATATAGTCCTCTAAACTGGTAAACAGGTTGTATGGCCGTTTAGAGCTGACATAAATTTCAATAATATTGGCTTAATATTTATTATTTTCCTTGTTCATAGTGTTTTCAGTTTGAATGGACGATATCAACAAAACACCTCTGTTATTTTGTCTCATTTCCTCTAGAGGGCAGCAGCAACCTGTGCTAAAACACAGCTGCAGCACTTCACTTCAGAAATACGTTCCCTCTGAAAGAGCTGAACCTGGGTCAGTTTCACATTAGAGTTTAATGTGAGTGCAAAGTTTATTTTAGCCACTTTCTGATCTGCCCACTAACTAAACACCTAAGGGTGACCTCAGGTTTTCTTGCTGCTTCAGGGCAAATTGCAAATCATCACTGACGACATAATGAGCACTCTCACACTGACACACAGGAAGAGAGTGAGGAGGGTGGGGTGAGGGCAGGTCTTTAGCTCGATCACTGCAGACACAGTCACACACACACACACACTCTGGTGTTTTCCTATAAACTTGTCAAACAAGGAAAGCCACATTTCATAGGGCGGAGTCTCTTGGAAACCGCAGCGAGTTTCTCTGCTGAAAACAAACAGTAAACCAGCAGCAAACAGCAACAGGTCAATATAGAGGAACACAGTTAGCAGTGTGGTAACAGCAGTCTGCAGGACAGGGCTTTCACCACCTGCAGACTGCTGTGTTCTTGTTGAATGTACAATTGAGGCGTCTTTTAGGATTTAAAATAATGGAAGTGCAATAAAAGCCAACACTAATACTAAAGTCTGGGGGAACGTCAGATTTTAAAAACAGTGTCGGGTTTAACTGCCTCTTATTATTTACCATGTTGCTGCTCAGCTCTATGTTGGTCAACCACTCTGATCCAGACTGATATGTCTCAACAACAACTGGATGGATAAGCAAAAAAAGTTGCACTGACATTCTTGGTCCCCAGACAAAGTTTTCTCAAGACTTGAGTGAGCTCTTGGCTCTTCCTCTAGCGCCACTATGAGGCTAAAATTTGTAGTTTTGAGTGAAATGCCTTAATTACTCATGAGTACTTTGTTTTTGTTTTGTTTTTTAATCAATTACTAACATGTGTTAACCTATAATTCAGATACTTTTTCATTACTTTTAACACAGCAACACACTAACATCACACAATAAGCCAAATATTTAATTTTCTTACTCTGCTCCTCTGTGTTGTTCTGTATCCACATTAAACACAATAAATAAAATAGTGCCCTTTTACTGTATATATCCATGTCATTGAAAGAACATCAACACCAGGCTATGTCTCCGTTTGAGATTACAATCAGCTGTGGTTGGTCTGATTGAAAATGCTAATCAGCTGTTTCAATATAGCTTTTGGGCTGCAGTTGGTGCAGACGTAGAAAGCTTTATGTCTGCTTTCTATGTATGTAAAATGTTGATCGTTAGGTGTATATTTCTGGCATGCTGCGTGCCAGCCTTTGTAAATAAGTCAAGAAAGATCAATCGTTTTTGTATTGGGTAGGCTTGAATGTAAAGAAAATGTCAGCAGTTAGAAACATGTTAATTGACTGCATATTCTGTGAAAACAAGAACTGTGTTAATGGTATGGTCTGCAACAGATGGATGCTGTCCTAATGGTGTTTATGAGTCTTGAAAATGTGACTAAAATAGTAAACATGGTAAATATTATACCTGCTTAACTTATGTGTGTTAGCCATATAATTGTGAACAGGTTAGTACAGCATTAGCATTTAGCTACAGCCTCACAGATGCTGAGTGAACCACACAACACAATGTGTACAGTTACATTTGTAGGGCTGATATTTTGTTGTTTACAAATATCATGAATATCTCTGTGTGAGGTTTTGGTAGCTCTGGAGTAGGACCTTAGGTTCTGGTTTCACTTCAGCACTCTCAAAATGAAACCACAACTACTCTCTATGGCATAAACACTACTTATTTTCAATGCATTCACATGCAAATTACAAAGACACTACTACAGCTGCAATTATTAGCCGGTTGATCTGTCAGTCAACCGACAGAAAATTAATTGGCAACTATTTTGATCACCAAATAATTGTTTTAGTCACTTTTTAAGCCAAACATTTGCTGGGTTCATGCTTCTTAAATGTGAGAATGGGATGCATTTCTTTGTCGTACATGATTAACTGAGCAGTTTTAGATGGTTTGGGCTGTTGGTTGCATTAAACATACCTTGGCCTCTGGGAAATTACACAGACAGAATTTGACATTTTATTGGTAATACAATTCATTGAGAACATGACTGGCAGATTAATCCATAATGAAAATAAACATTAGTTGCAGCTCTGTCAGTGGAGACAGGTGTAGTGTTAAAGTAGTAGTGTTAAATCTAAAATGTATTGCTGCCGTGTCTTCCTCGAGGTAGACGCAGAACTAAATGAAATCCCGTCTTGAAATGTTTCTTTCTAATCCACCCAACATCACATCTCTGTCTGCAGCCGCTCTCCTTTCATAATCACGTTTCTATAAATACCAACACTTAGCGAGGAAAAATAAAGGTCATAATCCATTCTGTGATCCGGTGGTTTATGTAATGGTTTCAGCAGCAGAGCTTGAGAGCCTGATAGACCGCTCCAGCTGCGTGTCCACCGGGAATGTCTCTTCAAAGCACCGGCTTCATTTTGTCATTATACCAAACTGGAAGGATGTGCTTCTGCATGCTCCATAAAGTCCTGACTACCCAGCATGTTTTTAGCTTTCCTACTGTTGAGAGTTCGCAGTAATCGCGTGTGATATTTTCTGACAAGGACGAAAAGAACTGCTTTTCTCTAACCTATACCAGCTTTGTAAGGCATTCCAGATTCTGTTTAACGACTCTTTAGTGATGTTTCTATTAACATTCTGCAGAAGTGTTCCAGCTTTCAGTGAAATACCTACATTTTAACAACAGCCAAAGTATAAATGAGCAAGTATTTCCATCAAATATATTCTAATGGACATGGCAACATGACATAATTATTGACAGACACTATCAAAGTCAAATTCATTCTTTACAGTTTGGGCTTTCTGCTGTAGTGGAGGCCTACAGTGTTGAGTGGCAGCAAAAGTGAGCAAGGGTTTTATCTATAGCAGAAGAGGAACGACAATCGAGAATGAAAGCATCTCTTCTTTAAATATACAAACTCTCTGCTTGCATTCAAAAACATCTGCTCAGACTGTGTCAGGTTTTATATTTCATTTTATGCTTTGAAATAAACAGATAAAGAACCAGTCAGTTTGAGAAAGCTATATAAAGAGAACTAGATGATGTGGGAAGGTTCCTGGTTCACAGTTTTTACAGATGTCTTTTTTAACAGCGGTGTTTGGGGAGATGCATTTTGGACATAGATGTAAAGAATTCTGGTTTCAAACTTTTGAGAGCAATGCAAGACGGAAGGAAATACAATATTGGCATTTGTTAGCCCTCAAGGTAAGTAACACACAATGCAAATATAACTTTTGTTTGTTTACAAGAAAACTTCACAGAGTAGCTCTGTGACCAGCTCAAAACTTGTTTAATGGAAAGAACAAGAAGGAAATGCTCCTCCAACTTTTTTAGTGAAAGTACTTGTGATGTATAAAGAATGTAATATAGTTGGGTGTTTCTGTGTTGGTAAATGTCCTACGATGATTGATTACTTTTTTAAATGAGTCAACTATGTTTACTGCTACTGTATATGGCAGTCTGTCTGCACTATGCAGTCACACTGTGCATCATTTGAATGAGAAATTTGAATTCATCCTCAGTGAAGTCATTTCATTGCCCTCATAACGTGCACAACATTTGCATTAGAGAGAAGGGTTCTGTTAAACTATAATAATATTTTCATCCAATCTAATATGAACTTGAAATATTCCCACAATGCAATGTCAGAAGACTGGTGAGGAAATAAACATTCACAGAGCATTGCAGCTGAATACTGATCCTTAATAATAACTGCTTATTGTGTATTTTTTTATGCGGGAAATTATGGAATAAACAGTGACATCTGCAAGGTCAGAGGTCAAAGGTCAAAGGCATTAGGTAGCAGTGACCAGTATATATGTGTGTGTTTGTTTGTGTGTTATGTGGGCTGCATATAGTGCACTGTCCAAACATAGGATGTACACAATGTGTGAGAGCACGTCCACATGAAGACAAAATAGACACAGTTATGACATCATGTCTCGATTATAGACACACACAAACACACACACACACATTCCTTTGATAATGATGGCCAGGTGGCTTCACACAGTTCCTCAGGGGGCTAGCTGGCTATTATGGAGAGCAGCTCTGTGTGTGTGTGCCTGTGTGTGTGTGTGCGTGTGTGTGTGTGCGTGCGCTTAGAATGTGGCTGCTTGGCTCTAAACAACAAAGTAAACTGATTAATTCCAGTTAAAATTAATGGATGCACTGACCAACAAATGACATACAGACACGCAAACGTAAAAACACTATTTCAAGATAGACACAGACACACACTCGTGAGACTTTAACACAGTCATCACACATGAGATGCAGTTACTTACTTAACACCAGGAATGTCCAGCATGTTTGTGAGTCCTGTCCAATTGATGTCCAGCAACTGGAAGAGAGAGAAGATATATAATTTAGATTTAAATAAAGAGGGAGAGAGAAAAGACAACGTGTTGTAGAGGTAAAACATGATCCCTACATCAGCTAACTGCTCATGCTAATGAAAAACACACACACTCAGACACTGTACTCAAAGACTGTAGTTCCCACTATAGTTCAACTTGTATGGAGACAATGAAAAATTCTCTATATTCTATGGTAATTATGACACATTTGAATGGTTTGTAAGAAATTTTTTAGGGCGATGTTATGGTATTGAAATATAAATGCAGAAACTAAATATTTGCAGTTACTCAGATTTGATCAATCTTAATAAAAAGCCCACATAACTCCAATCCTAAACTAAAATGCTTTGTGGAACATTGAATGTATATTTATATGAATGTGACATTTTTCAACTACAACAAAAACATAACAAATTATAGTTCTGGTATGGAACAATCTTTGTGAAACTAAACTACTCTCTGAGGTTTCCTCGCATTGAGCTCTTCTTCTACACTGACGGTGTCATGAGTCAGCAAAGCAGCAGGAGCAGCAGCAGCAGGAGCAGAGGAGCCCGACTCTCAAATTCAATCGACCCGATAATCAATAGAGCCGAGCAGATTGTGTTAGCCTTCGGACAGCCAGGAAGTATGTCGTAAGGTACTTTGGAAATGATGTTACATTAACGAATAAACGGCTGTTAGATGCTACAGTAGATAAGAAAAGGTCAAAGTAAGACACAAAATGTGACAAAAGTTTTCTCATCAACACTAAAAGAACTGCTGATGGAACTTAATGCAAAGAAATACTCAGTAAGTGAAAAACAAAAGAGACAGGCAGAAAACTGAATTAATTTCTAACTAGTTAAAAAAAAAGACACATGAGGTTTGCAGTCTTAACAGTATAAAAGACAACTAAAAAAACACAAATAAGGTTTTAAAAATACCCAGGGATCCATCTGTATTAAATTACCATTTTAGACGATGATACTTCAAATTTTGTTATTAAAACATTGAGACCAAGATGTAACATATGTACTGAGCAGAGCACTGAATGGTGAAAAAATATATATAAAATAATATGTATCTTGCACATGAATGTCATCTTACTTTGCAGACATACACAGCAAGAACAGCAATAAAAAGTGATTACAGTAACACACCTAGAAACCTAAGAGACAATAAAAGCACAGAACAGATTTGAGTAGGGCATAAAATCAAACATTAAAAGCAGTGCTACAAAGGTGCAGATACCAATATGTCCGCAGTGAACCAATATGTGATGATACAGAGGTTAAGCTCTGGTTTGAATGTGGAAAAAATAATCAATCTGTATTTGTCTGTCTAAATTAAAAATTCACTTTGTAGAAACACTCTAGTGATGGAGGGATGCACTCTGATCTAATGTAATGCTCTTTCCCCCTCTCAGTGGATTTGTTTGTACTTTTCAGCAACATAATGGAGGAACAAGAGTGCAACGTTGAACAGCTTTTTTTGGCGATCTTTACGATTGATAGCAAAATTGTGGATAAAGGTAAGGCTGTTTGCCAATGTAAAAAATGCAACAACAACAAATCTGAGGCATCATCTGCCTTTTAAGTGATGACAAAGTGACTGTCCTACTGAGTGTGTGTGGCTGTGTGTGACTTCAGTGCTCATCACTGCAGGCTCCATAACCTCTTGGCATGGCAAAAAAGAAGAAAACAAATCCAACAGGCTTTCAGAGGGAACGCAGACAGATTATCACAATCCCATAAAAATATGAAGTTGTGATGGGGTCTATAAAAGACAGACTCCTGAATTCACCACGACAATGCTTTCACCATTTCAGTTATTCAACATAAGCTGTTAACACTGACCTTTCAGGCGTGTGTCTGAGCCTTTCAGCTGTTCAAGTACAGACAGAACAGTATAAAGAGATGTAACGATAATCCTTTAGGAGGTGCCGCACTGCGCCATGTATTTATTGGCATAACAGAAACAATTCTGTACAAATCTGAGTTTGCACAGATGATGAAACCCAGCGCTGCAGGCAGTAACATGTTCCTGCCGATCAGATACACATTTCATAAAGGGAAAAATCCACACATTTTAATCAGGATTTTTATATTCAGCCTGGTTTTCTAACCCAGTTATGAGGCTTATATACTTCAACATAAAACTGGGTTACCTGAGGAACCGGATTATAGAGGAGGAAGTCACATTTTGAATATTAAGTCACTAAGTCTGTCAGACAGGAACCTCCAAACAGTCTCTGCAGTAATAAGCGAGGCTGAATCACAGCGCACACACCAGACACACCCTCATATCTGCTGAATATTGTAGTTGCTGCTGCTGTCATAGCAGCTCACACTGGTGCTAACAACTGCAATACAAGCAGCAATGATTATATAGAACAGCTGTAGTAACAGGAATAGCATTAGCACTGTTATACCTGCATGTAGTGCTAGCAGAGATAATGTAGCAATAATTTCAGTAGGAATAGTAGCAGAGGCAGTATTAGTACATAATATGGCCAGAAGTATGTGAAAAATCCATGGCCAAACAGCCCTAGAACAAAAGTACACAACAATATGTTAACAGGGAGTCAAAATAGCTTTGAGGTAGCAATTACACTAGAATTACTGCCTTGCGGTTGTATGTCTCCACCGACAAGTCAAGTTGCAGTTTACATCCATCTCTTCCCAGACTCATATGTAGCAATGGAAATGCTCCAAATATGGATGTTGCTGTAAAGAAGCTACATATTCCAAGATATGGATGTCCCACACATCTTCAACCCCACAGCACAGAAGATATGTATAATCAGAACAGTTTCAAGATGGACACCCAAGATTAGTGTCACCAGTTCAGTATCTGACAAAATGTCTTCCGCTCCGTTCCTGAGTTATGGCATTGAATAATGGCCAGAAGAGTGTTCTTGTAAAACATTATGATGTCACAGTAAAGTTGACCATTGACCTCCTGCATGTATCACTTCATCTTTTCATCCTTTTAAACATTTATGTGAGATGTTGTCATAATAAGTGTATGAATTTTTGAGTCATGGCCAAAAACATGTTTTGTGAGGTCACAGTAACCTTGGCTTTTGCCCACCAAAATCAGTTCATCCTTGAGTGTGAGTGGCAGTTGTGCCAAATTTAATAAAATTCCCTCAAGGTGATCTTGAGATTTAACCTTCATGAGCATGGAATGGTTGGATGGACAGACAAACAACCTGAAAACATAATGCCTCCAGCCATGGCTGTTGGCGGTGCAGAGGCTTAAAAAGTGGTGCCAACAGTTGAAGCTTCTGGTAGCACCAGTAATTCTAGTATTAGTAGTAGCAGTAAATAACTTGACTATCGTTTGAATCGTCCCGCAACAATAAAAACTTCTTTTGTTTTTAGCATTTTACAAAATTTTGTTGAGCAAACTGTATTAAAAATTAGCAAATTAGTAATTTGCTGCGACTCAGTCAAGAACAAATTAATTAGCAACTATTGTGATTAATCATTGAGGTTATTGTTGAAGCACAAATTGTCGCATTTGATGGTTCCAGCTTCTCAGATGCAACAATTTGTTGCCCTTCGTTGTCTTACATTATAATAAATTGGATATTTTAAGGTTTTGGACAAAACAACACATCTGATGACATCACAATGAGTGAAAATTTTAAGTTTTCTAATAATGTAAATAATCTTTACTTACAGATTCTTGTGATGCAATGCACAGCAGTATTAAACAGTTCATTATGTAAAACAGTAACATCATTTATGTTAAATGCCATGAAGTGCATTCCAGTCCTATGTATTACATGATTTACTATTTGTTACAATTACTATTTATTTTTTATTACTATAACCTCTAAATTTAGTGTACTTCACCCTTTCTGAACTATTTCCCTCCCTACATCCCTTTTTTGATTAATGTTGTTGCTCTCTGTCATGTGTCTTTGAGTATCCTGAAAAGCGCTATATAAATCCAATGTTTAATCATTATTATCATTATTATTATTATTATTATTTTACATGTAATTTCACTTTCTTGTTGCCCTATCATCACATATGTTGTGATATGTACAGAAAAATGTCGTGTATATTGATATTGTGATATATCAAACACCTTAATATGTCAAGTTATGCAGTATTTAATGTGATAGAGTTCATTTTGTGAAATGAGACTGTTTGTAATTAAAACAAAATTGGAGTGTCCATTTTTGTTGAATGCGAAAATTAAGTAGCTGCACTGATGCAAAACATTCAGTGAACCCTGGATGAACTCAACGCTGCTTACTGATTAACAATGTAACTGATTATGACAAGAGATATCAAGGGAAAAGCTGCTCTAAAGTAGTCAGTCTCATGGCATATCATCATAATGCCCAGCCCTAAAGTTGCTGAAGAAAAGGGAGTAGCAGCAGTGATAGTAGTTGCATTATCATTAGCAGCAAGTGACAGTAACAGCAGTAAAAGCAGTACAAGTAGAGTAGTAATTATAGCAGGCGCACAGTAGTTGAAGTATTAAAAATGACCCTAATAGTGGTAGGAGTATAAAGAGCAGTGCAGCTACAGCTCTTGCAGCTCTAGCAGCAGCATAGACTGAAGAAGAACATGGGTGCAGAGCCAATACAGAAGCCTAGAGTTTTGGGGTTTACTGCTGTCTACCCTCCTTTGTCAGCATTGGGGCAAACAATCCTACTTTTTAGAACAGGGTGTAGTCTGGATGGAGCTGAGGTGGGGTGGGCAAGCAGCAACTCCCAGGCCTGAGTGAGACAGGCTGAGACAGGGAGGCTCTTTGTCCTGATAATCAGGACGATTTGATTTCACAAGAGTAAACAAATCAATCAGAAGTGAGGAGCAGAAGAGTCTGTTTTATACTGTGAACCAGTCTGCAGTGTCCCTGCAGCAGATGTGGACTGACTGCAGGTCAGTGTTCAATCATCATCACACAAACTGTACGGTCTGGTTCACAAGACAATCACCAGACTCGTGTTGGGAAGGCACCCAGCTCAAAATAACATCAGTCCAGAGACCATAAAAGGAAAGTGAGCAGCGTGCCAGCTGTCAAGGTTAACATATATGTGCACTTAAGGTGGAATGACCTGACGTCAGCCTGTTTGTGTTTTAAAACATATTATTGACATAGCGAGGTGGAAGTTTCTGTTTACAACTAAAGGTCAGAGGAAGGAGGAGTGTGTATGCATGTTTAAGATTTACAGTGACCGCAAAGTAGAAAAAGGTTATAAAAGAGGTTTGGCCGTTTAAGGGTTGAAGTAACATTCTTGACACTATGACAAATTAGTAAAAAAAAAAAAAACATTATATATATGTTATTAATTTAAGTACACAGAATTGCAACGAAATAAGTGATATAGTTTCACATGTTAACTAAACAGTTTGCTTTCAACTATTCAGTAAAACTAAACAAAAATGATCTCTCATTTCTTTAGTTTGTAAACAACAACAACAACTCAGAGTGAACAAAATAAAATCTACCACAAATCAGACATTTAAACAGCTCCCAAATACAAAAAAATGTACCCCGGGGTCTTTATCTATAAATCAACAGGTGATTTCCTTAATCCTAAATGATTAAGTTTGTTTCTTTTTCTCCACCTGGACCTTTATGCTCTGCCATTTCTCCTCTCATCATCACGCTGTAACCTGTGACAGGCTGTTATGATACCACAACTATCACACACTCACATAGATGGAGTTTATTCACGTAGGTTTACATCACCAAAGGTTTATGACAAAATCACTTGATGACACTGACACTGACTCAGAGAGGAGAGGGAGAGACGCTGTGCTGCTGCCAGAGGAGCCGCTGAATGAGTTCCCTCTGAGCGCTAAGTCACTAAAAGAGTCTGAGAAGTCCGGGCTGTTCATAAAACATTCAGGACGCCACAGTTTATTCCACACTAATGAAGCTGCTCCTCTTTTAGGAACCACCGCAGAGTCTGTAATAATTTCGCTTTCAGCCATGCTTGTAGTTGCCGTGGGTAACAGTGTGACGTCAATATGTCAACAAGTCAAACTATCACAAGTGTCACGATATGAATTTTTCATATCATATTAAAAATGATACTGGTATTATCATGAATGAGATGATATAGCACACCCCTAGCAGGCATCCAAGAGACACAGCACCGCAAAAACACAAACATATCTATATCTCTTTGTTTGCAAACTGTAACTGACAATCCTGCAGAGTATACCTGTAAGGGTACGGTCAAACATGACCATCACCTACTGAGGCATTATTCGTTATGAATGATGGGAGTGCTGGACATGATGCACACAGAAAGCTGGCTTGCCAACCAATGTAAGCTAGTTTGCTAATAAATACAGCAAAATATCATTGGTACATTTTACATTTTGTTATGTTCCATGCTGGTCCCCCGACTCACTGTCAGCCAGGCAGCATCTCTCTTGTATTCTTCATGGCCAATATTATACAACATCGGCTGGTTAGACACAGCAACAACCCAGGTCACCTCCACACATACTTCTTTGCTATTGGTTGAGGCTGTACCTCACCAACATTGAACTCCATGTGATGCCAAGATTCGAATCTGCTTTGCCACTGGAAGCGAATGGATTATTCAACCCTTTGCTTGCATCAAATGGAGGTAAACAAGAGGCGAATATTCACCAATATTAATTTCGTGCGTATGTGACTGTGCCCGAACATTTTCACTGTGAGCATGTTAGCATACTGACATTAGCATTTAGCTCAACGTATTGTTGTACCTAAGTACAGACTCGCTAGAATGGCTTTCGATTCTCATGTAAATCACGCTTGTATAATTTTACATTTCTACATAAAATACAGATGCAATAAACACATTTTTAGTCCTACATTTACGTAAACGGAGCAGAAAACACCACACATAGAAATAAGGTAGGTAAAAATAACACAACCACAAATTACAGCCTCGAAATGCATCACGTGATCAAGTCAACACACGTACAACTACAACAGTTGTCTCAACAAAAACTGACCATGTTAAGTAAGTTATTTTTGCAGTATTGTACTGCGTAAGTCATGCAGGTGTTTCCATTTTTCTGGTCACTCAGAGTATTTACGTTATGAGAAGGATTCTATCTCAAAAGGCCTGAACTCCAACAACGCCAGATTCAAGTGCTACACAAGGAAAGCAAATTTAAATGTCATAAAACAATATATTCCTCGCTGCACACGCTACTTCTGATGTGATAAAACACTGAAGTGGTGGTTAACACCCCTCCCTGTAAAGCCCTCTTGTCCTGCACCTTCCTGCAATGCTCCTCATACAGTAAATGACTAAAGATCATTTGTGTAATTTGCCACAGTACAATCCAAACACAGACACACCTCCCCAACCCCTCCACTGCCATTCTCTCATACTTCCTCTCACATCTGAAAGCTGTTAGCCCTGCATTTTCAGGGTGATACAGGAGGCAAGCATAAATCTTAACTCCTCCTCCGACAGCAGCAGCAGCAGCAGCAGCAGCAGACGTAGCAGCAGTGGAGGTGGTTTCTGAGCATGTGGCTGGCACCAGGATACCTCATCATGCATGAAATGTCTTCTCCTGAGGCCTCCATGGTAGAATCCCAACATGGCGACCAATGCATCGGTGGCAGAGAGACACCAGTGCCACGATGCCAGTCAGGGAAAGTTTGGGAGGCCACAAGACATAGCTGATAAAATGCCAAAAGTTTTATTTGAGCTAGGTAAGAGGGAAATCATTTGGACCGGTGTGACCTAAATATTATCGTCTCTGCATCTCATTCATCATGAAAATTGTCTATTAGTTAAAATCAAGGAGAGAAGCAACACAGCTCGCTTCCTATGTTTGACTTGTTCAAATTTCCTTAGCTGTAAAACACACAGAGGGATACTGCAACAAGAAAGCCAGGATGACTCGTACTGCTGCAAGTAATTACACACACACTATCAAAAAAAAGGGAAGGCAAGGCATGGCAAAAGGAAGTAAAAACTGCTATCAGCACGTTTGATCAGAATATGTTTACTTGACTGAAAGAAATGGCATTCTCAAAGCCCCGGCCGGGACTAAAAACATCAACAAAACGTCACCATATCTGAGCAAAACGAAGGCAAAGCTTTTAATATAGATTGTTGTGCTTTTTTGTTTGCGCTGAGGACAAACAGACAAAGACATCTGCCAATAACTTTGTTTTCTCTTTGTGAAGTGAGAACAATCTCAAAGGGAGAGAGAGAAGAGTCTAACGTGGCAACTTTACTCGCATCCTCCCCATGAAAAGAGGAGGTGAAAATAAGGGTGGAAGAAGAGCAAGGAGGAGAAGACGGCGGCTGTGGCCATTTAAATGGCTCAGGCCGTATACACTCCCTCTGCTAAACAGTGGGTTAGGAGAAGTCATTTTTGCCCATGCTGGATGTTAGGGGAGGGAGAACAGACCACACTGCATTCTTCTGCATTGAGGTCACTTTTCTCTTCTCAACCGTTCTGAAGTACTCAGCAAACTTCGGGCTGGACTGCGAGTTCGATCTAATGGAGCGCTGAGGGATCTACTGCACATGCTCAGAAGTGGCATTGCTTACTGGTGTTTCCTCTTTCCAAAAACAGACAGAATTTTCCCAAAAGCATCGTAGTGGAATAATACATTAAAGATGATTAAACAGGTGCGACAATGGCCTTAAGGAAACTTAATTACTGACTCCAACCATCATCTTTTCAGACTGTGAGGAAAAAAGGTGAAATATTGTATGTTTTTGGGGAATTTAAATATTTTCCACCCCACGTAAAGTATGAGAAACCTGTGGATGCCTTACAGATGTGTCAGCGTGCAGTTGGTATGCTGAACAGTGACTTAGCTTTGCTCAAGCCATAGATATCTCAGAGATCAACTACATACTCCGTCGAGCTTCTTTTTTTCTGTGGGTATTTCATTACTTGTGTTACAAATGAGAATTCAACTAATAATACTTGGAATCAGTGAATTATAATTTGTAAACATATGTTCAGTATTTTTTTCCCTTGGTGTATTGCTCCTTTTCATACTTTAATTATTTAAATTTTACATCATGTACAGATTATAATATTAAAGTAAATGGAAGTAGGGACCTGGGGTCTCATTTATAAACAATGTGTACACACAAACAAGGCCTGAAAGTGGCGTACACCACTAAAAATTGTGCTTATTATACTACTGTTTGCAAGCCGTCAGATTCTGCCTGAGGATGTGAACCGAGCGACTGATTTTGCTCTGATACACTGGCATATTCACAGACTCAATCTAAAAAAAAAAAATTATAACGCTTTGCAAACCATAAATGAAAACAAAATGCAATGATTTTCAAATTCTTTTCGACATTTCATTGAGTGCAATATAAAGACAAGATCTCTACTGTTCAGTTCTGGGGTCTAATTTATAACCATTGCATACGCACAAAACGAGGCCTGAAAAAAGCGTACGGGGGATAGGACAGCCCCGACTGCCCTGCTGGATCAGCAAACTTTCTGTTGCTGCCATTACACAGGCTAGACTTGGCGCTGCTGCTGCCCACCAAACTAGTTTGACACACCGAGTTTCGGCCGCTACGGCTACCAACCGAAGGTCTGTCTCCCGAAGTGTATAAAGTGCGTGATTATGCTAGTGGTCATCTGGTGGGAGGGGCTTGGGACAGGGGTTTGTTTTTTTGGCTCTTTCAGACATCTGCCTACCCCCTTAAGTCTTGTGTAAAGCAATTAGCATTACTGCAGAATGGTGCAATGCACATAAACTTGCCTCGACCTTTGCTTCTGAGACATACCAGTCCTAATCCGCACAAACGCTCTGTGAGATACTTGTTGGGAAAACATAAACGTATCTAGTTTTAGCGATTTGAGCAAATAAATGTTTTCATTTTTCAACTGTCCACAAGCTACCTGTCGAAGAACTTTATCAGAAAACACGCTCACATTGAGCCGGAAAGGAAAATTTCAGCCTGTCACAGATTAAGGCATTTGACGTCGTGCTACAGGTGGAAATTGTTAAGACTTGAAGAAGCTAAAGTAATAAGTATGGTGAATAAATCACTCATTGAGTAATCTCATGACAAGACTGTCCAGGGCACCTCAACCTTAAAAACACAGTTTTTCTCACACAAATAAAACAAACAAACACACAGAGTGTCTTTACCTCAGGACGTCATTCCTGTGGTTTCCTGCCTAATCCTGGAGGGAGTCGAACAAGTCCAAGCTAAGAGGCATCTTTTCATCCGTCACTGCCATGTGCTGATGTAATGTCGTGCACTGGGACCTGGGGGCCTTGAGAAAACAACATTGGCAGAGTGTGAGAAGAGGCATTTAGCCCCTTTACTGACAACAATGTCATAAGGTAACACTGATTCGCAGCCTTGTAACAGGATGAGACACATGTCCCGTTATTATCACAGCATTCAGGACATGTAGGGTTTGGTAACTACTGATATCATTCGGAAGTACGTAGTTAATACTTTGCTATCCACTAACGTTTGATAAACTGTGTATGAAACTGGTTGAGCTTTGCAGAGGCTCACAGCATTTCTTTTCCTCCATACGATATCATCACATATGGTGCACAGATGAATATCCCTGGTGGACTGTCTGGCTTCCTCAAGAGTGAAGTGGTTGTGATTTTTTTGTTTTAAACGTTTGAGATCACTGCACTCGTGACTAAGGTGTCAGAGGCCGAACATGGAGAAAGGAAGGCTCTGGACACTTTGCTAAACACACAGATATGAAACTGATGTCGGATAAACACAACCATCCTGTTTCACTTTTACTTTACTGTGAGGCAGAAAACAAAAGTACTCCTCCAAATGTTCCAGTTTTTTTTTTTTTAAATCAGAATTGGAGATGGAAAGCCTCTGCAAACACTGGTTCAATCCAAGTATTATTATTAGTAAAGTAGAAGTAGTAAAGCCATGTATGAAGGTTGGCTGGCTTTCATATCCACTGCATGCAGAGTTGTAGACTAGGATCATCTGTGCATTTAGGAAAGTAAAAGTAAAGAGACTGGCGGTGGTCAGTGGTGGAGGAAGTACTCAGATCTTTTACTTATAAAAGATAAGATAAAATATTATATAATATTTCTAATATTTCTTAACTGAAAGTACATAAGTAATGATGGTGGCGGAAAACAAAATCTTTTTTTTTTATAATATATAATTTATTAATATTACAAATACAAATTAAAGTTTAAGCAGCC
>JAPZEB010000004.1:29402260-29412436 GCA_029783705.1 Chaetodon striatus
CTGTAGAGCTATTCTCAGTCTAGATTATTTTGGTGTGAGCTGCTGAGTGTTGAGTGGCCATAGAGACATCTGCCTTCTCTCCCATACAGTAGAACTAGATGGCGCTCAGCTTGTGGTGCTCAAAGCGCCAAAACAATACATATGAAAAACTCAACAACAATGTCTCTGTCTAGAAATCTTGACCCCGCCACTCAAGATAATCCATACACCTTGCTGTGAGCAGTTTTAATGTAGCAGCTAATTTCTTTTTTTACAATATTACACATGTCAACTTTAACACTGTGCAGAAAGAAGAGTGCATTTATTGCTAGCTTACCTAGCGCCACAACGTTACAGCTCAGCCAAGAAGGACACTATTGATGTTTACATCTTGCAATGTCATGAGCACAAGCTTCTTGTCAATGAGTAGACTTCCATTTACGTAGTGATATGGTTAAAGAACGTAGTTTGGAAGAAAGAAAATAGTTCCTACATGAAATTGCTCACAACACGGTCTTTAGATCATCTTGAGTAGCCGGGTCATGATTTCTGGAAAAAGATATTGCTGTTGAGGTTTTCAAATGAATTTTTGGGCACTTTGAGCACCACAAGCCGAGTCCAACACTCTGCAACTCACACCAAAACAATCCAGATTGATAAACAGCACTACAGGTCACAGGAAAAATGTGTGTTTTTATTTGGGGGTGGACTGTCCCTTTAATTTGCCATAATGCAAAATACACAATAAGTGTGTAAACTACTGAGTTTTACACACAAATGTTTTGCTGCTGGATTTTTCTGTGGGTAGTGTTCTATATGTAAAAATTCAGACTGAAACGTTTTACTGCTAACCAAGCTAGCCACAGTACTGGCTATCTAAAGCCAATGTGTTGCTAGTGCAATGCTCCAACAAATAGTTGGGCTAACTGTTGTGTCTTGACTAACGATTGTGTTTTACTTCCTATGGAAACTTAAAGCTGATCCCTCACTGGTGATTCTTGGTTTGATACTCGATAACTGGTTTGTTGATACGTGAACACATTCTTCATTCAGAGTGAAAGCTGTCTTCTTTGTTTCAACCTCATATTGTTTCTGGCAGCCATTATGGCAAGATGTACAAATAATACATACCAGATAAAACCCAGACAAAGACTGGTATGTGAAACCAATGACATCACTAAAACAATGCACCACAAGAATGCACCACAACAATGCACCGTGGTTACCAGTGAGCTGGGGATAACTGAAGTTTCCTTGACAACTTTCAGGAAATTCACAGCCGGTTACACATGAAACTTTGACTGAATGTCACCAAACTCATTCAAGACATCCAAAATAATCAGATGGTTCACCCAAGTTGCAGGAAACTTGAGTTACATTCAAGATGAAACAGTCTTAGTGTTACTCTAAACTCTACAGACCACCATATGGGTGGGATCTGAAGTCAGGAGGTTCATACAATAACAGGAAAATAATAAAAGGTAACTGTAGCTCCCATTGGACTAATAGCTGCTGGAGAGAGGTGTGGATTAGAAGATGCAGCATCGACTCACACTCACCTAACAAAAATGCCTTACAGCAGCTTATCAGTGAACTCAGATGCAAAAAATACAGTTTAACTAATCTGTCTGAACGCCTGGTGATGCAGGAGGTAGAAAGCTGCACTTGAGCATGAAAGAATACTTGATCCAGATCAAATTCAGAAATTTCCTCTCTCTTCTTACATCTTTATTTTATCACATATGCTCTATCTCAGCAAAGACCTGCCTGAGATCTCCACACCTCCACATTATGTTCAGCTGCTCAGCACCTTCTGTGGAGATGACCTGCACGTGGGAGACCAGCAGTTTTCAGAAGTAAAGATGAAAATCTAGAATCCCTCTAATAATCTACCTCTTGAGCTTTTTTGTGCAGTTTCAGCTGACGACACTTGGTTCATACAAACAGACACAAGTTTGAGTGTTACTGCTGTTGTGACTGATGCCTTCTTCTTCTAAAACTTCTGATTCAGCCTGAAAATAGATTTTTGGGAGGAGAGGTAACAATTTCACATCTCTGTTTGAAGCTTTTGATGGTGAATCTTTTTGAGTGGGTACCAGTATCAAAGCCTGAATCTTGAAGATAAAATGTGTTATAGCAGAGGAAGGAAGACAGCAGTCAGAGAGACGGAATGCACTGATAAAGGAGGACTGGGGCTGGGCAGCGCTCAGGAAGACTGAAGTGGAAAACGCTGAGGCATGGTGGAACAGTACTGTACCAGCAGAATCATTATCACGTAAATCCACACAGTTTATGTCAACTGCTGGGTGGCCATTACTGCAAGTTGTTAGACCAAATAATCTGATTTTGTGCTTTTGCAAAATGCTTTTTAAAATTATTTCTGTGCATTACATGGCTTATTTTTGTCCAGGTTTATCTTTTTTTCTTTTCAAAGCTGTTTAAAATTTCAAACATGTTACTTGTTGGTCCTCCTTCACCACTGTTTGACCAAGCAGGCATTGCATATAGGACTTATTAATTTGTTCTCATTTTAAATTAATGTAAGAAAAAATCAGATTATCAATGATGTGAGATATCAGCAGATAGAAACTTTCTAGTTTACCAGGAATTTAAAGGAGCAAATCACAATCAGAGGACAAGGTCAAAAGTCAAGTTACTCACTGGTTTCTTGAGGAAAAAGACGGACAGGGCTCCGATCAGAGGCATGTCCCCAAGCAGAGGCTCCATCACCACTCTCATCGTTCCATGAAGCTGGACGGAGGACATAAAACACAATGAATCAGTCAGTAAGCCCTCTGTCATGTGTCTACTGTATTGTATCTTATTAAAACCTATTTGTGGTCCTTGTCTTTTTCCATGGATTGTGAGGTGTTTTTTTAGACTACATGACATTTGTGTCTTTGGAGATGGTCAGTATGTCAGATTTGATGAGCATTTTTTCTTACTGGAAGGTGTCATAGATGTTGTCAAACCAACAAGCTAAACAAGTCTAGTCATCTAGGCTTCGTGAGTAGAGCTGGATACAGTTAAATTTCAGTACTGCTACCAAAATACTGCGTTTCACTGCCTTACTTTGACTGATGTTAACAGTTTTTTTTAGAAGTCAAACATAATAATAGTAACACAAGAATTTTGCCTAAATAGAATTTTCAAAAATTGAATTAGAGACAATCTGATAAGAGAGCAGAAGTGAACAAGACAAAAATTTCTGTTGCTAGATTTCAAGATTATTTTTAAACTGTGTTAAAAGCTGGAGCCACAAAAGCATTGAGGTCTGATAATCAACCCTACACATGAGACACAACTTTCACATTGACTGAAATAATGGTTTACAGCAGCAGCAGCTGCTCCTCTCATCCATCGATCTGATCTAATCAGCTCCAATCCTATCAACTGATCACGCAACCCACACTCTGCTAACTGCTGCTGAGGAAACAAAGGACTCATGAAGACTTCTGCCTGCATTGCGTTTACACACCACCCAAAAACCTCTGAATTTAGAGAGAGGACACAGACTGATATACAAGGACACACACGCAAGAAAAATAAATTAATAAATAAAACAGACAGTTTGCGACGTCACACCTGTGCTGCCCATGATCCCATCCTGCCAGATGTCCCTTTTATACACCGTTTCAGCACTGTTACTATCTCTGATGACGGCTTAAAGATGAGACAACTGTGTCCCCAATCGTACCTTTTACAAAGAATGACACAGTGGCATAACAGCATGAAAATCCAACTTTTAAGAGGTTGTGTAAAAGAGCCTACAGATTCTAATTCTGATATAAACACTGTCCCTAGTCTTTCTTTTGACGCTCTGTTCTCCTTCAGTTCTCTTTTTCTAACTCAATTTGGGACACACTGGCCTTGTGCTTTTCAAAAAAACAAGGCCAAACTGTTCATTTGACATTTGGCTGTCTCCACTGCTATCAGACTGTGAAATGCTTATGAAACCTTTGTGGTGCTAAGAGGCATGAGGAGAGAGGATCAGGGCTTAAATAATCTGGGACTGAAATCAGCTCTAAATGCAAATAATGCAAAAGTGGAACACTGATGATTATAGCAGAAGTAAAGAATTGTTGCAGGTTGAAGCTTTTTTTTACATGTTAAAGAAATCACAGACATGGCTGGTAATTCTTCAGAAACAAGTGAATGTTTCCCCCTCAGAGCTTTTCATTATTAAGGACGCTGCTTTCTCAAGTGGCTGCAGTGACTCAAACCTCAGATATGTAGACTGCCCGTCTGCAGCACCAAATTTGGTCGTAGCTCACTCTGAGTAATCAAATACCAACATTTTGCTCATCAAAATGGGCGCAGTGGAAAGATTTAAGATAGCCATTTGTTTATCCTCCTGCCTGAAGGAGGATGCTTTATAAATCATGTGCAGCGGATACAGTAATACTGTGTCAGGATCCATTAAACCAGGAGAAGAAGCTCTCTTTTCAGTAGCTGACAGAGAGTTGATGTAGTCTGACAGGTAATGGGAAGAAAACTCTGAAAAACCTTCCTTCCTGTGACTCATCATTCATGATAAGCTGAAAGTTAACATCTTCAGCGTCTCAACTGCTTACTTCTTCAGCAGCCTGTGAAAAGCTGACACACAGCCCGAGACTGCAGCTATAAAATTTAAGCCATACACAAAGGCAAATATTGACTGTGCCTCGTACACACAGCCGTCTCTCTCTGTAAATCTTCTCCACTCTTCTCTCTGCTCACTTTCTCTCCCTCCATTTCTCTGATCTCTGAACAGCAAATATGGCCTGATCCTCTGCCAACAGCTGAGTGGATAACGCCTCCTTTATCAGTCCTGTGTCAACACATTATGTAAAAGTGTCTCTGGAGAGGTCACGGGTTAATACGGCGGTCATGGTCGGCGGAATGAGGACTAGAACCAATAACATCTGTCCAGAAAGTCTCTTTTTTATCCTCTTCATAGCCTTGTACATTTAGATTAATAAGGTTGTTAATTTCAAGTTTAAATATTTGGTGAAATTTTGCAATGAATGCTTTGAACATGTGTAAATTTGTTTGGTAATTTTAGTAACTCTTTTGCTTTGTATTTTTGTTTTGTTTTAGTATTTTTCTACTGCTGAAACAATTTGTCAGTTAAAGTACAGTATCTGCTGCTCTTCTCTTTTATATCATTTATAATTTAATATCTTTACATTTGGCACTATTTAGTCAGAAGATAATTCAAGTAATAAGTGATAAATTTATCGATTTATCAAAAATAGAGCTGACATATTATTGATAATGAGCATCATCATTAGCTGCAACCCTATCTCTGTATTATTTCAGTAGCTTAATGTCTGCTTTTCTGTCAGTTTTTTTTTTGTTTTTTTTTACAAAACTGAAAAGTAGTTTGCACAAAAAAGTAGGTATGCAACTTTAAAAGACAGAAGGGTGTAATTTGTTGGATCAAAAATCAAACTAAGGCTGCATTTAATGTTTTTTTTTATTTTTATTTTTTATTACTAGCAAGTCTGTTGATCGTTCTTCTAAACGCTTGACTAAGCATTTAAAATGTCAGAACATTGCCAAAAAATATTCATCACAAGTTATGAGCACCTCAGTGTTCATCTTCATCTTGTGCGACCAACAGCCAAAACCCAAAGATGTGAAATTTACACTGATATAAAACAGAGAAGAACAGCAAATTCTCTAATTTGAGAACCGAAAACCAGAGAAAATTCCAAATTTTTGCCTGATTACTGACTTAAAATAATCAACTGTCAGAATTTCTGACCATTCAAGTCCTGCCACTCGATTATTTAATCAATGAATTAATACAACAGAACTGATACAATTTGTAAATCTAGTAACACAGCAGGAAAAAAAAACATAACCTATGGCTATGTTTACAGAGCTATTCTTTGCTCTGTGACCCTTGCTGACAAAGCCACATCATGACATGGCATAAAAATAACAAATGGCATTTAACATTATGCAGCCGCACTGCAGTTATACCTGTATACTTTTGATTCCAGCTCTGCAATAGTATTTCTTGATGTCCACGTCAATAGCTGTATTCCCGACAAAGCTGAAAGGATGAAAAATGCAGAAAGAGGATTAATGTTGTGATGTGAAAGTGAGGGAGGAAACAAGGATATACATAGATAAACTGGACAATCACAACTTCATGTTTTGCCTATGTTCTAACATAGAGCAGAGGTCTAACCCCTAACCCTAACAGTAGTAGAGATAGTATTATTCTTGAAGGAAAAGGTGGGTGTCATCAGTAGAAGTTTTCATGTTTGAAAAAGGTTCAGTAATTTTCTAAAACAGCTGGGCACTGCAGTTTTTATTAAGTGTTACTCAAAGTGGAGAAGAAAATGCATTCAAGATTCTCTGCACAACTTTCCCGGCTTATCAGTGACATCAAGTCACTATTGGTTTTGGTCTCTTCATGGAGATGGTTGGCAACTAAAACAAATATGTAGTATTACCAGCCTTATCCTTCAGAAACCACAAGTCATGAATGGTAAGGTTAAAGCTTTGTGAATGTGAGAGGTTAACTATGTACCTGACTTGCAGGTCCATGATGACCTGCCTCTTGTCCACATTCTCCGTGTAAACTTTCACCCCGTTCACTCTCAGCGGCTGCAGGAACACACATATGACAGAGCAAGTATAAGTGAGCAAATCTCTCTCAAATCTGTCCAGACTCTGGATTAAAACCTCCCAGATCTGCTGTTTATTACCTACATATGATGCATTGCTGTGAAATGTGAGCAAAATCTGGCTCAGTATGTGGTTTAAGCAAGAAAAGACATGCAAAGACAGCCTGGCACAAACAGTGGAGGAATGCCTTTCAAAACAGAAAACAGCTCGGATTAAAAAAAAAAAAAAAAAAAAGATTCACTTTGCTGCTTTTATTCTCCTGTTCTAAAATGGAGACAGAGTAGAAAAGTCAGTTCATGCAAGTCATGGAAGTTCAGCAGCACAAAGTAGACAAAAATAAACCCACCAATAAAAGATCCAAACACCTACACTTTGACAGAAGCCACGAGCAGCAGTATTAAAAAACCACACTGGTATTTTTGCATGTTTGCATGTACTTCTCTAATGCATTTTCAAATCACTCTGTAGTATTTCATATTTCTTTGTTTGTTCTTATTGTTGCCACTTGGAAAATGATTTAAAACAGAGTATCAGGTGACAGATTTCGTTATATGGTCACCTGCTCCAGGCACGCTACTGTAAGAGTTTACATTACTTTATGTATCTACATGCTAACGTCAGGAAAACATGTAATCTTGGTTGCAGATGTTGTTAATGTTTTGGGTCGTATTCCTGAACATGTCTACTTGTGTTTAGAAGCTTTTAATTGCAGTTTTTCACAGTAGAAACTGCAGCTAATTTCTGTTACAAACATTCCCAGAGAGCAGTGTGCAGAGAGCGCATATGCAGAAGTCTTGGCAAAGCTGACCAAAGCTGGCTGAGCTTTTTCGTAAAGGAGGCTTAAAGAGATAGGCCCTAAAATGGAGCGTCTTAGACAGAGGGTGAATACAGGAGTTCCAGCACAGACCGTATGAGGAAAATGAAACTTTTTTTGAACCTTAAAGCATGTAACCATGTTCTAATAGACACCCAAAATACAAGTATAAACTTAATAAAGTTAAACTTTACAATTCAAATACTGTACGTATTAACATCATCATGACAGTTTCTGTGTTGTTATCTCGTCACCTTGTCGCCCATGTCGATCTTGGTGAAGCAGAAGGTGCTGAGATGAGGGTTGGCACTCTTCACCGCCGGCTCGATGGTCTCTCTGAACAGTTTGTCCACAAACTGGCAGATAAACGGCCACATCTGCTTCACTGTCTGAGGGAGACCGAGAGAGAGGCACAAAAAATTAGACTAATAGATCACCACATGGTGTATGCCAGGCTGGAGCTAAGACTTGTTTCAGATGTTACATTCTTGGTAACACTTTCAGTTGTTGATATACACCTGCAAACGTTAGAGAAGGCTGTTAACTGCATGCTTGGTGGATTTTTAATATGCTCCATCCCAAAGAGGAGCTGAGAGTATGATCTCTTTTTACTGTGGGAAGAGACGAGGAATGATGTGGAATCTCATTGTTTGGAGACACTAGAGATTTATGTTGCAAGATATTAATATGGTGCAAATGAGAAACAGCTCAGAGAACAGTGTGCTGTATTAACACTGCACAGACACACAGTGAGTGCATGAAGCAAGACTTCTACGATACTAACCACTGTAAAACCACTGCTGATTTCCAATCGAGCCATCTGATATATTGCATGGAGAATTTTATAGTAAAATAATGAGAATTATTCATTTATCTGTTAATGTGCCACGGTCACACACTGTACTGGCACTGGAAGGGCTTAGAGTTCAGAGCGCTTCTCTCCTCAGTCTATCGTCTGCCTCTCAGTGACCTAGAAAAACCTTTGAAGAATTTTTACAAGCTCAGAGACAAGACTGAATATGTGTGAGCGAACAGGCAGGAATGTTCTCAGAGCTGATCGTCACCTGAAATGCCCTTTTTTGGGGTGAGATCTCTCATCTGTGTGAGGAAACGGAACTGAGGATTCAGACTCATTAATGATCTTGCCAAACACTCAATGGTTTGTTGTGGTTCTGTGGTCCTGTGGGAAAACTCGTTCTATTAAACGTAGAATTTCTCCCCCTAGAAAAAGACTATAGGCTGCCATTAATAAACTGTTACTGTTAGATTGTCAATAACTGTTATTATTTAAACATTGACATCATCCCATTAATAAATAATAATAATGTATATCATTACAGTCCACATTATTTATCTGTAAGCATAAAACATGTCTTAATTTATATTTCTTTATTCAAAAATAGTTTACTAGGCTAGTTCTTAAAATTGATTTGATCTGCCAAAAAAAATAAAAAAAATAACTCACGCCTTAACTTAGGCTTTTATTGGGCAATGTAGGTACACTGACCATTTTTAAATTGTACCAGTAATCAGAGAAAATGAAAATGTTGGTTTTTTTGCTACTACATTGGCACAGAGTCCTCCATCACATACATTAATGCCTTCCCCTTCAGGGACAGTCGACTGTAACTAACAAACTGATTTAAACACTAAAGCCACATCTTCCGCACTGACAGATGCAAGACAGAGACACATTGATGACTTTTTCCCTCAAAAACACAGATTTTTTAACAAGGAGCTGATACGTTTAAACCGATTTCTACCTCGATATAATGCTCCCCCACACTGAAAAGTCATTCCCTGTTTTCATGTTTCCCACTGCAAGAAATCACTGATCGCAGTAGTTTATCTTAAATGAGTTTGTCTTGTCAAGAGGACAGCTCAAAAATATATTTCTCTTATACAAAGTAAAGAAAAATGGGTCAGAGATCATCTAAGTAAACCTAATAAAACAAGCACGGGTTTGAGGGCTTGCGTCGATAAGGCCTTTTTTATTATGGATCATACATTAAAACCGTAATAAGTATTTAAAGTAAACCCAGAAATGTCTATCCTTTTAGAGATCCTGTAAAAGGCTAAAACTCAGGCTTTAAAGCCCTCATGATTGCTCACTGTACTTCATCTTCAGATAGTGAGCGATTTAAATGCCAGTCAGCTGGATATATCACCTTTCAACCCCTCTCTGATAAAAGATGGCTTTTCTGTGCCTTGGAGAAGCATGACTCTTTCTTATTGCCCTTTTATATCAGACGATGTGTTTTTATAAACAACCATAAAACATAAATACAACATCAAAACCACTGTGTCAGGTTCAGATATTAAAAAGCTCTTTTCCTGTTCATCAACATCCATTAACTTCTTACTGGAAGTCCACCTGAACATTTACAGTAAGTGGTGCTCTTCCACTTCTCTCTTGCTCTCTAATTCGCTTTCTATATCATTCTATATCTCTCTATCACTCTCTCCAACTCCCCCTCTCTCTAAGGAGGTGGTGGCACTGGGTCAGGGTCTAGCAGAGCTCCAGATTCAGATACTATTTATATACGCTACCTGTGTGCTTCTGCTAGCTAACAGGCTAACAGCACCACATGTAGAGCAAAGCAGTGGGTGAGAGGAGAGAGATGAAGTTAATGAGTGTGTGTGTGTGTGTGTGTGTGTGTGTGTGTGTGTGTGTGTGTGTGTGTGTGTGTGTGTACCTTGTTCAGCCACTCCACTATCTCCACATCTGGGTAATGGACCTGGAATGGCAGAGAAAAAGG
>JAPZEB010000004.1:29416374-29432857 GCA_029783705.1 Chaetodon striatus
GCTCTATTATTCTGCCAAGGTCACTCTGGCTGATGGGGAGGGAGAGGAAGACAACACCACTCACCGAGACAAGAGGTCGTAATCAGAGAAAGCGAAGCTATAATCAAACATAGACCTCTGGCAGAAAACAGACAAAGCGTGACAAAAGAAAAGAAAGAACAACATAATCACAGTGAGGAAGCGAGGAATTTCATAAAAAAAAAAATAAGTCTGAAGTAAAACCTTTAATCATACAGGGAGAGAAGGGACAAAGGAGAGCTGTGTGTGGATGGGAAATTAAAAGAAAGAAGAGAGAATAGAGTGGGAGAGGTGGACAGACAGAAGGGACAGAAGGCAGAATCGAGAAGATGGAGGGGTGCAGGGTGGTGGTATTTTTAACATGTTCTAATCAGGGCCAGCACATCAAACATGGCCTGTTGCGAAAACGCCCTCTCAGTTAATCAGAGCGAAGAAATACAGAGAAAAGTTGGTGGATGCCAGAACAATACTGTGGAAAAGCCAGATTCAAATATGCTGTATGAAGAAGGGGATTTGGTGTGTACAGCATACGGAAATGAGGACAGAATTGAGTAAATTCCTCCTTACGTAAATCTTTTCCGCATGAAAGATTCTTCCTGTAGACTCGGGGGTTTAATAAGCTGGGGGGTTTGTTTTCCCTCCATCCTGTCTTCAGACAGCTCACTGGGCTGAGGAGGGCTGAGGGAGAAGAGATAGAGGAGATGAGCTGCGTCTGAAGGCAGGGTGAGGATGGACGAAGGGAGGATAAAACCAGACGTCTCTCCTCGCGTTTGCTCGCATTTTGGGAACGTTCTGCTGGCTACTCCGCTCACACCCTCCACTTTATAATCCTGGTGGCTGTCAAATCCGTCTATTTTAATGAATCCCAGCAGATTAGCAGAGACAATTATTCCAGGGGACACTCAACTAAACCTGATGCTCTTTTTATTCGCCAATCAACTGCAACACATGGTGAAAATGTGTCCTACCAGGGAGCGTACAAACAACCTTGTATCGTTACAATCCCCCGGCAGGCTGCGTGTCTGAACTACAGCATTGTTTTCAAAAATGTGTCCAGGAGAGTTTTGGTCTCTGCCCGTTTTCTGTGACGAATAAATTGTTTCCTGCGCCTTTTCATGGCTTTGATAAATATTCATCTTACCGATTCCTGCGTCCTGCTGCAGTGCAGTGTGTTACAGAGCTGAGCTGGGAGAGATATTGATGAGCTTTGGGTCGGAGGATGCTCAAATCGCACAGCAATCAGGCCTCATCATGGCTCCTGTGGCCAGGCGATCAGTGCCGGCTTAACACTCAGGTACATCTCGCCTCCTTTTCTTTTTTTAACAGGGCGTGACTTTATCTAGCCATTAGCCAGGGAAAGCCCACAGTTGTTTGGCGTTTCACATACTGATGGGATGCACTGTGATGTTTTCTAAGCTCTGCTCAAGGGACGGAACGTCTAATCCAACACAGAGGCGTTCAGTAGCATCCGGCAAGTGGTGGGACAGTGGAGCGGCTTGTATGCAGTCACACACTTCCAGCCAGTGAAATCAGATGGGAGTGGGATTGTGCAAGCCTTTAAATGTGTCTTGGGGGCCGGATAGTGGAGGTTATTATCCAAAGAATCATGACAGGAATTCAATAACGGGCTTTTGTCCTGTGAAATTTCACTCTTCCCATAAGGATCCTTCTGTTTCTGCCTCTCTTTCCGCTCCCTCCTCTCTTCTCTATCCCTCTGCTCCTCTGGGGGGAATGAGTTAAAAGCATAATACTGGGAGTACTTGAGTGCTGAGGATTCCTCTTGAATGCTAAACAGTCTTATCAAATAGGACGATGCAGCACAGGATCTGAGGTACTGATGGGCAGTGAGAAGCATAGCAGACATCTGACAAGTCTGCATACTTTATGCAGTGTACATGCTCCATTTTCAACCCCATCGCCAGGATAAATGCTGCCAGCACACGTCACTGCAAACCATGGATATGTAACATGTATTGGAAATGTTGAAACTTCACACTGCTTTATATTCTAACAACGCTATGGTTAATGTGTGGTTATGTTTAGGCACAAAAAACACTTGATTATGGTTAAAAAAAAAGATAATGATTTGGCTTAAAATGCCAGCTTTCTGTAGTACAATCACGGCTGGGTATGCTCGCAATGTCTCAGTAAAGCAAAAAATTCTTTTCACTTCTGGGGGCAAAGTCTCCATTATATTCTATTCTGCTTTATTCTGCTTTTATTAAGTCCGTTCTTTCTTTGAATATTGTCTGCTGATTTGGTATCTGAGCCTTAAAAACAAGAACAAGTTGGAAAAGTTGTGCTGCAAGATCACTGGTGTTCCTTGAAATAACCTACAGCATCTTTATGAAGAGGGTCACCTAAAAAGCTTGGTCCATTGTCTCAGACTCTCAACATCCCCTCTTTGTTGAATTTCAGATGCTTCCATCAGGGTGAAGGTTTTGCCTTCCTACATGTAGCACTAAGCGTTACAGATCGTCTGCTATCACTTATCTTAACCAGCTGTAACCAGTGTGTGACACTGGACACTGTGCGGTATGTCCTGTATTGTCTGCTCTGTTGTACACATGACTACTGTCTGTATCTCAAATTGCCTATAGGGGACATTAAACTTTACCTTACCTTACCTATAAATGCCACCGTCATGCTCAAAAACACCCGCTTTGGTGGCACAACTGCTGCTAGAAATGCTGACCATGTCTATGGTTAGCATTTCTATGGTTAGCATTAGCTTTAAATGCCGCTGATATCTTGCTGTGAAAACACCTTTTGCTGTGTGTTGGTCTCAAACAGATGTCTGATAGCCTGCAGCTGGGCCTGGCCTAAGTGGGCTCGCCTAGGCGTCACATCATCCACCACCCCCTCCCTCTCCAGTCAGCTCAGACACATGTGATCAGTATTACATCACTTAAGAAATGTTGATATGATGTGTATGAAACAAATCCTTGATTTGCCGTGACATACAATGCCAACAATTTGTTCTTGGTACTGCGCTGCAGTTTCAACAAAACCGATCCGAGGCTTGGTTTTGATTCTGGTATCAGGATATTCAGAACATATTGTAATCATCAGCAAACTGAGTCTCCTCTTGTGATTTTAGGCAGTGGAGATTTTTGTGTGAATTCTTTTTGCTTGTAATTGTGCTCCTCAGTACATTAAGACATTTTCATGTCAACCGCACTGAGAACAAGGAACTCATTGAGCTTAAAGCAGCTCTGAAAAGCTTTCAGCAGTTTTGGTTTTCTGGCTGCACATAAACTGTATGAATGAGTGTGATGGCTTTCACAACCCACAGTGTAAAAACTGTAAACCAGCTCATAGACAAATCAAATGGAAGCTTCCTGTCTATCATGAAATCATAACACAGTAAACTAAAGCAGAGCATCAAGCAAGCAAAGAGCAGGACATTTTTTCTCACAAACTGGTGGAGATCAAAAGAGCCGAAAAGAAAATTGAACATATTTTTCTGCCTCGCAACTTAAAGGTCACACAGGATGTAAATCAAGTGCAACAGTAGTCTGACTTCATTTGTTTATTATATTTGACACTGAACAAATAGCAGATTTAAGAAGCAAATCAGAGGTGTGGAGGAAGGCTTGTGAGGCAGACTCATGCAGTATAATATCGTGCAGACTCGACTTGTAAATGTGTATCAGATATCTTTTTCCCCTCAAATGAAAACAGTCTTTGTTTTTTTAGCAAGAACACAAAAGTTTACGTAGTCAGACATCGCTAGACCAGTTTAGTTAGTCTGAAACCTCTCAGTTCACTGGACGCAACAGGCCTACAACCACTCAGAGCAACAAAACGTGGCACAGCACTGAGCGACGGACAAATGTAAACAGACTACAGTGTGCAGAGATGAGCTGTGATGGCGAAGCATCAATATGCTTAAACAAGTGTTGCCAGTTTTCCATCAGAATTTGAAAATAGAGCTTCATCAAAAAGTTCCACATCAGTTGCAGCCATCTGGGCTGTTTTCGAGACGTGCAAATTTGCGTTGGCTTGGATAGCGAAGGCATGACTGGCTCTACTTTGCCTTAGTCTGCCTCTGATCAGCTTACCTTGACGTTCGTACCCTCTCTAGTCTCACTGTTCTTGCCAACAAACCCAACAAAGGAAACGAGTACTAGCCAATCAGAGGGAAAGTAGGGCGGGTCATGCCTTCAGTATCCCAGGAAACATAAATTCACCAACAGTAGCCCCTTTTACGCTGCCAGATTTTCGGCGAATGTTGGGCCATTTTGCAGGCAAGCTGCGAGCATTTAGACACACAGAGCCAGATTGGCAAGTTGATCCGAAGTGCCCAATTTTCCGCCGCGTAGGGGTAAACATATTGGCGGAAGTTTTTGGGTTTTAAAAAGAACGAGGCACCCTTCCACCATTTGAGGGGCTGCTGATGACTTGTGGGAGACGCTGTTGATGACGCCGCACGTGCAACCCAGTGGCGGTGGACTCTTTATAGAACGGCCCATGTAAAACAGGAAACATCACTGTTTACGTCACATGCCGAGCTACACGTTTTGTTACTTGCTCACGCCCCCCACTGCCCCGAAAAAGGCACATTCTGTATGAACAAAAATAGGCAGGCAGCATTTCGCTGCACTGCCTGATTTTGTTTTTACACTGACAATGCTTAACGAAGACTGATTGGGATTTCCTGCAAATTTGAACAATTCCTATTTAAATAGGGCTACTAACTGTTTCTGCTAAAAAGCTCAGTGGCCAATCACTCCCTCTTGACTTTAGCATTTGTTTTCTATCCTCAATTCCGTTTCTCTTCTCGCTTACTGAGATGAACCACCAATCAGAGTGATTTCATTCCACCAGGTCAACCGCTGATTCAACACGCTGAATTGGCCGATAAACAGCCGGCAAAGGCTGACTAGTGCCAACGGTGCAGGACATACTGCAAAAACTAGGTCATCAGACGCTCACGGACAGCTTGACACTGACCGAAGGCCAGCCATCGGCTTGGTGTGTCAGGGCCCTTATGATGGATATTTGGGTCGTTTGTATCAGTATATCAAACAATAAGTTAATAGACTGATTTAATAGTGTGAATGTAAGTATGAATGGTGCAGGCCTACATGACTCATGGGGGAGGGCATGGATTTGCATTGCAGTACTGGCTTTCATTTGTCTGTTTTGGTTTCACCTTCTCACCACTGTCCCTTCTTCTGACTCGGTTAAATGTGATAAACCAATCAGAATTAATCCAAAGCCAATTAAACTCCTCTAAACTCAGCTGTCAAACACTCTCAAGATAACAACCTACAGTTGGCATTAAGATACAGAACATACTAAGGAAGAGTCAGGAAGTACTCATGGCTATGCGGTTTAATACCAACACCACATACCTGCAATATCTATAAATGAAAAAAACAACAAGCCTTGTCTTAAGCAAGGAAAAGTCATGTAAAACCCAAAGCAAATGTCTAGTAATGCTGCAAACAAGTCATTTATGCTACTGCAGCAGAAGTAGGAAGTATGATTCCTATTTAAATGACATCCAGTCAAAACACTCCGTATCAGCATACTATACAAATGTCTGACTCTGATGCTCAAATATCAGCTCTTGTATTGTGTCTACTTCCACAGGAATGTGGCTCTACAGTATAAACCTGTGGCCTACATGCTGCAGCCCCATATCTTATGTCATGCATTGCTAATCACATTAAGAGCTTTAAAGGTTGCACATGGGAGTCTCGCTCTGCTTATCTTTGCTCTATTCGTCACAAACTTTATGATTTTCCGGCTCATATGGATCAAAGGATTACAGGGCAATCGAGTGATCATGGATGGGCACACTGAGTTACAGACTGCATGAAAGCAGACACTGGCCTCTTTCAGAAGATTATGTAGTTCAGATGGTAATGTCGCAAAAGACCAAAGATATGTGGTATTTGATCATGTAAATGGCAGAAAATGGTGACATTAGGATGAAAAATGGGAAATGTAAAGGCCTTTTTCTAGCACTGTGGTGACTTTTTAATTTCTCACGTATTTCAGGTCTCTTTGCATGTTTTTATACCTTCATTTTCACTCCCCAGTATCTAGCAGCCTTCAGCTTTATGTTCGTATAGCTTACCAAAATTCAATTCAAGGTACACTTACAAGCTGTTTCTGAATACTATTATCATTTGTTGAGGAAGACTGTAAGATGTGGTTGGATGTAGGGCTGAAACTTTTCTCATATAATCAATTAATTGTTTGGTCTATAAGACATCAAAAAAAAAAAAAGAAAAAGAAAAGTGAAAAATAGTCCAAGCTGACATCATCAAACGCCTTGTTTTGGAAGAACATAATGTCAGAGCAAGTCAATCAGTAAAATGCTACATTTAAGAACCTGGAACCCTTCTTTTTTTTCTTTCCTTTTTCTTTTTGCATTTTTGCTTGAAAAATGACTTGAAACAACTATTCAATAATCAAAATTAGTTGTCCAATAATTTCCTTTCCATCAGCTTATTGATGAGTGGACTGCAGCTCTCATTTAAAGCTCCAGCAATGCCAGTAAGTGGACTTTTCTTTGTCAGACAACTGTTTCGTAGATCAAGAATTAACTTATTACAATATTTCTACTAATTTACACATACACGGTGACCTACTTTTTAATACATACTGTATCTTATGGGATAAATTACTAACCCATTCATTTGCAGCATTATCAATGATGAAAAAAAGTTAGTTGTTGCCTTAATATTCATTTATATTAGCTTACAAAGTAATTATTATCACATTCAGTACTACTTAAATTGTAAATAGAACTACTGAATTACCTTGAGAATATTTGCTGTATTATTGTATTGTCTACATGTAAATATGACATCAACCATAACAATTTACTGGCCAAAATATTTGTTTACTTGGCTTATTAATTAGGTGTAAGTCAGGTTTTAACACTTGTGTCTTTGACGCCTCCTTGGTGGTAACCACACACAAAACTGTAATGGTTATCAGTGTGTCAAGTGATTTTATGATGCATAAATGAGGCAGTTCCTCATCAGACTCTGCACTACACCTTATAATACTCGTGAATGTCAGCGAGACAACAACAGAAAAAGCCTCAATATATGCATCTGTTTGTGTCTGACAGCAGTGAGGGAGTCAAGCAGCATCAGCTTGTCTTCACTAAGATAAATCTGTACCATTACCTCAGGCATTCTTGGCCTGTTAACTATGAGCTGCTGCCCACACTGCTTATCAAGCCTCATTCTAGGCATATTTGCTGAGAGAGCGAGCCAAGACGACAGGCACTCTACCAAAATCCATATTTCAGCGATGATCACAGTTGGTTTACTGCTTGAAAATATATTGCAGATGTGGTTCATTTTGTTGATCGTACATACAGACTGAGCGTGTTGGTTTTTTTATACAGTATGTGGCATTCTGTCCACCGTGCAAGTATTTCCTCGATAATGCTACATTGTGAAGCACTGCACAGATCTGACACCTGTCATCCCCAGCTCTCTGAAGCTTGGTGTGCCATCATTGCTTGGCAGAGGCGGTGGTGTTGCCAGCACAGCATGTAGGTCTCAGGGACCAAAAACAGACAATAATTATATCTTTTGGGTTCATAAAGTATATATTAATTCACGTATATATAAGATATTATTACATAAATTCCTGTAATCTTACGCCACAATGTCTGCCCTGACAGCAGATGCTGTACTCACTCATGTCGATGATGACCTGATGATGCTTTACTGTCCAGGGGGAGGCGCCTTGTTGAAGAAATATTTTCATCTGTGGCTGCCAATTTTTCCATATTTCTGCTATGTATGTATATCTCACGCAAGACCAGATCCCATTTTGTTTGCTCAATATGCAAAATATAAATATCGAAAACTTTTCTTAGAAGGACAGAGAATAAGCATATTACTCAAAATGCTGAACTATTCAATTTATACAGTAGCTTTTTAAAAAAAAATGTATGGATTATCACATATTAAAACCATATACCATATGACTGACCTGAAACCCAAGATGTGACATGACGTTTTTTTACATAGACTATATTCAAAAATACATATACAGGCTTTGATTTTCTAAATTAAGTTTTCGTATTTGGGATTTTATTTGTTTAATTTTCAGATACATTTTCAACATTTCACCACACTGAAAACTTCATCACTACCTAAAGATGTTAGGTGAAAATGCTTATTCCCCAAAAGAAAAATAGAAATGACTCATCCATAAGAAAAATTTATAAAGAAAAACATTTTAAAAACAAATGACTGCTTAATTTCTGTGCTAAAAACGATAGATGACAGATGACAGATAATTTGCAGCTGAATACTCATTTATCAAGTAAAAATACCAAACATGCACCATACAAAAAATGCCTTTAGAAATTCACTATCTTTATATTCTGGAATGATAATTGTACAAAAAAGATTTTCAAGGAATTCACGATTGGCACTTTTGACTATTTTGGGGGGATTTTAAAGACTTAAAAATACAATATCCTACACTGAATTTGAATGACAAAGTACCTTCTGAGTAACAAATACATTTCACTCTACTAAATATATCTCTTGAACATTCAATGATTAAATATTCTTTAAACATTACGTTTCACGGCTCTTTTCTTTGGGCAGATTACAAAAGCATCAATAGCCACTTTCATGGGTCATTAACAATCATTTAAAGAGATTTAATCATTTTTCTGAAAATTGAATTGTGAAGTGAATTCTAGTATTTACTGCCCCCCAAAGAAAAGGACTTGGCTCCAACTGTCAGATTTTCCTCAGAAAGTAGTGGCAGGTTTTCATTTGTAGCTTATCAAACTTTAAGGTGGAGAAGGAAACTGAGGTTGAAAAGCTGTTTAGATGATTAATCAATCAACAGAAAAGTTCTGATAAGTGCTCGGCTTTTAAATGTGACCACTGGGAATGGGTTTTGGACTCCTGGTTGGACAAAACAAGACATATGAAGACTTCACCTAGCACACTGGGAAGCTACAAAGGGCATTTAAAAATGATTTTTTGGAAATTTTACAGACTTAACAATTATTATCACTATTGTACCAGCTGGTAACATTAATACAATCAGGCTCCTAATGATGATAATCTCATGATGACCAGGGGCTGTGTATGAGCTTCTAATCATTGAGTTTTGAGGTTAGTGTGACAGAAGTGAAACAGATAAAGTATCCTCTATGCCGGCCAGACTGACAGTGTCTTCCAGGGGTCAAAGTTCACTGCTGATTGTTTATCAGAGGGACGTTATTCTTTTGACATCCTTTTGCTTGTGTCTTAGTTTCCCTTTAATCAGGCAAACAATGAGCTGTCAGTCAGCATTGTTTGGTTTACACATCCAAACGTCATTAGTAATGCTGTTGTGGGTTCAAACATCTGACCGACTGACGTGATCAAACATGCAACATAAAAACGAACGATAAGCTTGCTGACTCACAGCACAACAAACATGACAGCTGCTCTACACGGCTGTGTCTCTGCCTACAGCGAGGCTTTGTGCATTGGGTCTGGGGCTATTGCTGAGCACTGTGTTTCTCAAGGTCTGTGTGATAATGGATGTGTTGATGGGACGCTCTGTGATGGGAGGGGGCTGTGTTTGGGTCTGGCTGGCATCCTGCCATCCACTCAGCTTCTCACAGTTTTTTGGCATCATCAGCGGTAATAGAAAATGTTATTGCGGGATGGAAACCTCTATATTACAGAGGCACTGAGTCTCAGTGTAAATCTCATATCCTGGGAAAGGTTGAGTAATGAACTGTGTAGTTTTCAGGTGTTGAAATGCTTTATAATTGACTCCTTTGCTAAGCCCCGCCCCTTTGTAATGGTCTGTCAAGCTGTCAGAGCAAGCATGAAGCCCACACTGTAATAACTTCACTAACTAAAAAAATACTATCAATCAAGACAGAAAACAATGAAATAAAGGAAAACTTTGCTGATATTCAACCAGCTGTGTGTCATAGCATTGTGTGCAGATGAACTGTGTTTTACTTCCCCTCCGCTGGTGGCTAGGTGGTTGTGAGGAAGCCAAAGAACACTCATCTTCAAACACAGCAATGACACACAGTTGCCCACAAAGTTTCCCTGTTTCCCTTTACTGGTCCCTGTAGAGCAGGGTGGGTCTTTATTCACTGTTATAATAATTAAAAAGCAAATGCAGCATGTGTATACATTAAGTAGGCTATACCTTCAGTAGCTAGCTGGCTAACCCTACAATTGTCAGGGTTTGATTTTGGTTTTGGAACAGGGAGGAAACACAGATCTCCTCCCAACCTCCTCAGGTAACAAGTATCATTAATACACATTACATTTAGCTCGAAATGCACAAATTGAGTCCAGTGAGCACAGCTGTGTAGTTGAAGTTGGCCAATGCTGCGCTATGATTGGCAAGTCTGCGTTCAAGGGGCGGGACTCCCCAGTGACCGTGCCCCCTGCCCCCCGATCAGATTGGGAGCTGTGAAATTCGGAGGTCAGGTCAATGCCTTGACCTCTTTGTCACATTCCTCAAGCCATTCCTGGGCACTTTTTGCTGTGTGGCATGCTGCAGTGTCCTGCTGCAATAGTGTTTGGGTGGGTGGAGCATGTCAAGATGCCATCCACATAAATGCCAGGATCCACGATTTTGATCTTGTAACAAGATGATCAATATTTTTAACTTTACCTATCATTGGTTTTAATGCTGTCGGTTTTCCAACCACTGCACTGCTATAAAAGAGCTCCGGGAAACCATTGTGCTCTTGTGGATCTCTGCCAACACCGGCCGAATGAAATAATTGGCGGACTTATCTCAGACAAGCAAATGATAGTGGTTTGCTCACATGCACGTCTTCTGAGTAATCTCCATTCCTTGCATATTGGGAACCAGTAATTTTGACAGGATGAGCTGGTTGAAGCCGGGGAATGAGTAGACAGACAGAGAATTAAAGCTATGTTGAAGGCGTGTGGCCAGGCCAGTCGGCCTACTCCTTCTTCACAATGGTTTCTTATTGTGGCACAGGGAGAACTGACTGCACATTGACAGGCAACCACACCAAGGAGATGAATACAGAAAGTAAAAATTAGAGCAGGTTTGATAACTCTCCTGCTCTAACAGTGCCAGCCTCAGGAGCCCTCTGGGCTTGGAGGCCATGTGTAAATTATTCATTGAGGACTCCAACACCTTCGGGTGCTTAACAGGATTGAAATGATCAAAAAGAGTCTAGCACAGATTAGATCCTGGAGCTGATGGGCAGCTTGTGTGCAGAATGTGTGACCTTTCCAAAGGCTATTTATGAGACTCTCATTAACAAGTTTGTTTTGTCCTGCTGAAAAAAATGAAAGTGTCAGAGTATCAAGTGTCAGAGATGATCCATCTCTTTATCCTTGGTTGCCCTGATCGTCATCATATTGATCCTTGTTGGTAAAACACCACTGGACAAGCTGACAAGTGTCCTCCAAAGGCTGATGCAGATTGTTAATGCACAAAAAACTATGTAAAATACTGGTAACTTACAGTCTCATATGACTTTGAATCTGAGTATCTAACTGCCAAAAACTGATAGATTTCTCCATTTACTGGCAGCAGCTGTGCCCCAGAACACATTTTCCACCAACAAAATGATTGCATCCTGTTTTAGGAACACTTAAGTCTTAGCCATAGTTTTCAAATGCTGCATGTCTCAAAAAATGTAACCGACAAGTCTTGTGACATGAAAAACTATATCTTAAGGATCCAATGCAGTGTCATCACCTCACATGCTTGGGTTTAAAAAGGTTAACCACTAGCCCAAACAAGGAAATGACAGAGAACTGGCCTGAGTGATTGATGTGATTGGATGTGAGAACATACTCAAAAGGGTGTTCTGTCTGTGGCGGTTTTCTCTTAAAGTAGGATATTGCTATCTATGGTTTCCCTGTGATAAAATTATTGTAGGTGAAGAAACTGAGAAAAAAATCAGTGGGAAGACAAACTACAGTTTCATTTTGGCCGTGGCAGGGAATTAAGTTGTCCCTATCAGCCAGCTTGGCAAGCAAACTGTCAATGTTGACATCCTATACTTGATGCTGGCTGGAAGAACACTCAAGGGAGGGGTGAAGCTTGAATTAGAGTCAAAATACAAAGCAATAATGACAGGACGGAGATAACACCAGGAATGTAATACTGCTAGAGGACTTACCCATGGTGGCAGCTCTGAAGTGGGCACACTTTGCTTCACTACTTTGTCCTCATGGTCCAGGAATGCTAAGGCACGGTTTATCCTGTAGTCTTTATTGCCATGGTTTTTCCTCCAATAGAACAACATGGCCAGTCCGATCAGAACCCAACTAAAGCTGAACTCAAAGTATCCCAAGACATAGATCGGGAAGATGATTGCAAAAGTCTTGCCGAACTTAATCCACATTTCAGTGACATCTGTCAGAGATGACTGTGGCTCTCCGTCCAGCTCTTCTGGAGGCAGAGGTGGACCTGTAGGGGAGCTCACCGGGCTGCTGGGCGCTGCGATGGGTCCATTTGCCCTGGCACCTGGTCCCTCCGAACCCTCCATCCTGTTACTCATTTCTCCACTGGAAAGACAATTTTGACAGCCATGTACAGCAAACATTAGTGTCACACACAGCGACTTAGACTGAGATTTTATCTCAACAGGTCAAAGGTCAAATAATTACACCACAGACATGTTGTTATTTACCCTCTAGAATACACATAAATCATGATGATGAGAATCAACAAGCAACTAAGTTATTTGATTAGTGCTAACATTGATCAGAAGTGTAGCGAGTCAGCTCACTCGAATCTTTTTAGAAAGATAATTTATTTAAAATATTGGTTTATCAAAAAAGGATACTTCAGATAACTGTGCAGTAGAAGGCCTTTCCTAAAGGCCCCATGTTACAGCTATTCCCCTTCAACAAGTAGGCAGTAAAAAGTTAATTACATGTAAATGACTAAAACGTTTGGTCCACATTAGACCAAAAATTACTTCACTGTTTTATCTGTTTACTCATACATAATGTTTTCACAGGCCTATACTGCATATTCCTTCAGGATGAACTGTTACTCAGGTGTCTACCCTGTATGGAGAGGACGTCATACAAAACTCCTTTGCAAAAATGTCAACTTTTCGATACCTTATATCACTGACAAACTGGCAACAGTCCGAACTTAAAAGGTTGGAATTTACTGCATAATTAGATCTTGTACAAAGTACTCTTCAATTCGGCGCATATTAAACACACCTACACACCAATTTTTTGCAGAATTTTAACTTTTTAAAGTGCTTCAACCGGTTGCCCCTGCGGTTTTCTGTCACCAAAACATAACATCGTAGATGGCAACGTCAAGCGTGAAGTGGTTATAGAAGTAGGGGTTTCTACTGTAATACGTGTTGTTTGGTTTGGTTTTATTTTGCCGAATAGAAGAGTATCGAGTACTAAATCCAAATTGTCCTTAAAAGATTGGTTAGGGTGCGTAAAAATTTACCGTTAAGCACACCAAATCTTAATTGCCAGCTTTTTTGAACGGAGCCTGTCGTGACGTTCTATCCACAAAGTGACACGTATTGGGGCTAGGACTTCACCACCAGCACTGCGTAAACCAAACACCAGCGAAAAAACTACTTCTTCCTCTCCGCTCACCGCTGAGCACGCGACACACTCACCGATATCCGCCTGCGACATCCGCTCTTCCCTGAAAAATAAACTAAAATTCACTCCACCAGCCCGGTCCACAGCATGCCGACCAGCTAAACTCAGATAACCCTGTCTTCCCCGTCAGTACATCTTGCTGTGAGGGTGGCCAGTCCCTCTCAGCCAGCCTGCAGGAAACTGTCATCGCGGGAAAGAGGTCAGCCTCCGACAGGGAGGGAGTTTCAAAACACTAACACAGCAGCAGACCTGGGCGCCATCTGGCGGCGGGTAAAAAAAAGGCACCTTAAAGGCTTCACAGTATAAAAATATGTTCAGAGCAATCTTTAGAGCAGGAACTCAACTTCCTTTGCTCGGGGGCCACTTGAGGAAAATGCTGTCTGCTGTTATCTTTGCCAGGAGGCAAATTTAGTTGCAGTTGCCCAGGACAGGTCACGTGCACCCAGGGGCGTTTCTAGGAATTTAGCACATTTGAGGCTGAACACAGACCCCTTTTGGGTTCCAGGCTCTACTTAAATGCCTCTTCATGAACCTTATTTACATTCTGAGAACAAAAATAATCACAGTGTGAATCAATTTATTTTAATTGTGAATTAGAAAATAGTCTAAGTCCACCTGGCACCCTATCAGAGGCCACATTGGCCAATGGGCTGCAAGTTGATTATCAGTGCTTTTGAGTTTTCATGGGCATCCTGTCCAGGTTTGGCAAGACTAAATGCAGTATGTTTTACATAGGCCTGGCCCATAGTGGTCAGGTTATAAGCCTGGAAATCACATTTTTTTAATTTAAAGGTCAGGTGTGGAAAAAGTGGTTTTAAACAGCAATGTTGTGTTTTTCACGTTGTGTTACTTGTTCGAGTTTGAACGCTAGAATATTTTGTGTCGACTTGCTTCATACGTGCAAATACTCACCTCATACGGGTGTGAAATCATTGAATCAATGAATGAACTTCCGCAGGTACGTCCTCGGTGTCATACGTCCCTGAAGGATCTAAATGCTGATTGGCTATCTTGGCGCAAATCGGTCGCTGAAGTTCACATTTTTCAACTCTTGTGAAAAAGCATATTACCCAAATCACGTTACTCGCTTAATTCGCATCATTCACATCATGCTCATCGTGTCACCTGGTTCAAATTTACATCTAATTGTGTCTTTTGACTTTAGATGTAATTCACTAGTGCAAATTGTTTTATTCGGGCCTGGTGTGAACACAACATAAGAGTCTCCATGTTAAGCAAGACCAGATTTGACAGCTATTTAGTTTGTTTTATCTAGACCAAGATCAATGTGCTCATGGTCTTGATTTCCCTTCTTACTGGTATGAAAGCCTTTCTTGCACTTTTTAGAATGAAATGGTGGTAGGTATTATATAGCTCTTACTCAAATTTAAACATGCCAAGTCTTAAAACAGACTACATGAATTAGCCTGTAACCATGTATGACAGAATGTAAATATATTTCAAACATTATTCCACCATTTTTTGTTCATTTTTCTGTTGTTGTTTTCGTCTTCCCCTGTAACACAACTTTAACATGGTCGATAAGATGCCAAAATGCATCATACTGTATCTGTTCTTGTGAATATAAACAAGTGGCGACTGGTCATCTCCATTCTTTTTCAACTTAGCCAATCCTGTCAAATGCCATCAGGGCTACAAGCCTTTGACCTCTGACTATTTCATCCTATTTGTTGCCTGTAATGTTGGAGCTTAATCTGCTGTTGACCTCATTATAATGTAGAGCGTATTAGCTAAGGAGGACAGCCTGGTAATTAAAGAGATATAAATGAGACTCTACAATCCAAAGAGAACATCATAAGTTAATTTAAGGTTATTAAGAGTAGGGTTTAGGGTTGATACAGACTTGGACAGCAGAGTTTGCGCAGAGGGTATTTCCCCACTAGATGTCATGGTAGTGTTTGTAAACTGAGTTTAAATCCACCTCACAGACAGTGAATTCAATCCTGAGAAAAAAGGTGGACCATGCAGCAACAGTTGATATTATGTGAACTAATGAAACGATGATGATGTGCAATATCAAAATTATAATTTTTTTAATCCTTTGTGAATCAGTTGGCTAGTAACATTAATACGGCATGAATGTTCAGTCTGTGTCCTTACACGTGGGAGATCAGACACACAGGGAAAGAACACGAAGAATCTGGACAATATGATTAAACTAAATGCCTGTGGTGGTAAATGTAGAATGAAAGCATTAGACAGAGAAGTAAATTGGAAGAAAACATGTTTGTCTGCAGTCTTTTTTCTTACATGCCATATCTTTAGCCATACGTTTCTTTACTCGCCCACTGTTTGCTATTCAAGAAACTCCTGAAGGTTAAGTAGATTATCTTGGTGTCATCCTAGTCTCAGTGTGCGACCCCTACGAGTACTCTGATGATTGGATGCATTACAGAGAGGCCATTTAACTTTGGGTCAGGAGATTCTCAGGAGGCCAAAGTAATAGGTATTTAAGATGAGCACATTTCTGACCAAACTGAAAATAAATAAAAGTGATGATCACAAATTAATGGTAAAGGATTATCATGCAGCCTATAACATTGCTATGTTTATTATTCTTATGTCGTTCTCTCCTCTCTATGAAACTATGCAGGGTAGCGACAGTGAGAAGGATGAGGAGGACGATGAGGAGGGTTCGGTCATGAAAATGTGGCCGAGCCGTGCTCTAGTGTGCTCACCTGTGTGTGCGCACGTGTCTGTTTGTGTGTGTGTGTGTTTGGGGCGGAACTCCGCTGTGCACGAGACAGAGAGCAGAGGAGAATTGTGAATGCGCAACCATGTAGAGACAGAAATGACATGCTGTGGTGTAAATAAGATAAATAACATGAGGTTATTTAGTCAGT
>JAPZEB010000004.1:29437314-29453785 GCA_029783705.1 Chaetodon striatus
AGCTTCTGACTACCTATGCTCCAAGTCGTGACCTGAGATCCTCAAGCCTACCCTCGCTAGTCGTCCCTAGATCGAGGCTGGTCACTAAAAGTGACTGGGCTTTTGCTACTAAGGCACCGAGGCTCTGGAATTTTGTGAGGAGATTAGGCTGGCTAGCACATTACCAGTTTCAAATCATTGCTTAAAATATATTTTTAAAGGAAAGCTTTCCCTTATAATGCCTGATTTGTACTTTTTTGATTTGTAACTTTTGTGTTTTATTTCTTTTTGTTTTATTTTTACATCTGTACACACACTTTTTCTTAGCTCGTAACATTTTTTTAAAAATATTGAATTGCTATTGTTGTCTTATTCTCATGCACTTTGTGAAGCACTTTGTATCCTTGTTTAGATAAGTACTATACAAATCAATTATTATTATTATTACACTATAGAAGAAGAAATTCTGCAGACTGCAAAACGTTTGCTTAAAGAAAAAGAAAACAAAACAAAACTGTTTTTCTTGGTGACCCTTTAATTTCATTAGTATCTTGAACATCTTGGTTATTTGGTTACATTTTTGTCTGCCCAGGATTCGTCATGTTTTCCTTATGTTTTAAGACTTCTTAAAACACTTCAAATCATCTCTCAGTGTTATACTGTCTGAACAGCCCAGTCGCCATTAGAAAATGTTGGCATTGAACATTTCTGCAAAACTACAAAATCCCTTAAATTTGTACATTTCACTGTACTATCATTTCTAAAGGGACATAGTAAATGAGCTGTATTTGTCATCTGGAGGTGGAGGGGATGGTGGATGGCGAGATACCTGCCAAACTGTTTCAAAACCAACAAACAATAAAACAGGATGTTTTTAGTCACCTGTCTGCGTTTTTTTCACGACAAGTTAGTGCCACAAATTGCGGTTGTTGTTTTTTTTTTTTTATCAAAACATTGCTGCCTTTCCAGGTCAGATAGTGCTAAGAAAAGCAGGTATTCATGATCTTTTCCTCACCTTAACCAAGTGGTTTTTGTGCCTAAACCTAACCACATGTTACATACACATGTCCACTACACAGTAACATACAAATGTAACATATCAGTGGTTTGCAGTACAATATACAATGCCAACATTTTTTCTGGTGCCTGAGTCGTGTCTGAATCATCTTTTATTTTCTGGATAAAAAGAATCTGACCTGGTTAATTGGTGGCAACGCATTACAAGACATTTCACAATACAGACTGGAAACAGGACAGCAGGTCACAGAGAGTGCAGGCCAGATGTCCTCAAAAATTTCCCAACTTACAGTAAGTGACAAACACATCAGTGTCTTAAAGTGATACAAACAAGCTTTAGGTCTGAGTGTTCTCATTATTAGAAGCTCTTTTCTTGTGCCTCTACTGGTTTTGTAAAATATTTGATCTGTTCCCTAAACCTACTTCAATTTTCAGTTTCAGTGATTAGCCACACTAGCAGAGTGGCCAGAGAGGGAAAGCAGATTGAAGTTCTTGCCAGAACTCCTACTCCAACCTTCATTGCTTTAGAATGTTTTCCTCTGGCCCTCATGCATCCCTCAACATAACCACTTTGCTCTGCACCAAACTATCTCAAAAATGAGGTTTGTACAGACATTCATGGTCCCCAGAGGATGAATATGAAACAATCTGGAGTTTGCTTGAATTTTAGTCTAGCGCCATCATCAGGTCCAGATTTGAATCTGTCCATTACTTTGGCTCATGATCAAATACCTGCAAAACTAATAACATATCCATCAGCCTCAATCAGACTTTATGTTCAGTGCTAATCATAAACATATTAGCATGCTAACATGATACAATACTGTATGTTGGAAATAAATCGACACGTGAGCTAACATGTTGTTGTTTATTAGCTTTACTTAGGCTGTATACGTAATTATAAGTAATGATATATCAAATTCTAACTATAACTATAATGCTGTACCAGCAGGCAAATAAAGAAATAAATAAAAAAAAATCCAACAAGTAGCATGTTAGCAGATATCTGATCACTTCTGCTTGTTCCATCAAAACAAATCTCTTCTGGTAGTTCATTGATTTTCACGTCAGAATTCCTCTCTGCTTTATGAGCTGCCTCAATATCTTCCTTCAGCAGAAAGTACAATAAATCAGGGGAAGTAAGGTGCGTTTTTATGGTGAGGCTTCATTATGCAGAAAGATGATATTTTACTGACTGGATCTCTTCACTGTAACAGCCCACATCACTGCAGATGTCATACCAACCTGCCTATCCATCTCACGCTCTATTCTACACCCACTTGTGAACAAGACCTCGAGATACTTGAACTCTTTGCTCAGGGTACCAACTCTTTCTCAATCCAGAGGGGGCAATGCACTGTCTTCCAGCAGAGAACCATGGCCTCAGACTTTGAGGTGATGACTCTCATCCTGACCGCTTCAAACTCAGCTGCAAACCACCTCAATGCATGCTGGAGGTCACATTGTGATGAAGCCAACAGAACCACATGCAGAGATGTAAATTTTGAGGTCCCTAAACCTGACCTCTTCCTCCCTTGGCTGCGTCGTGAGATCCTGTCCATGAATATCACAAACAGAATTGGTGACCAGGGACACCCCTGACCAACACCCACTGAGAATGTGTTTGACTTTGTGCTGAGTATGCGGACACAGCTCTGACTTTGATTATACAAGGACTGGATGGTTCATAGAAATGGCCCTGGTACCCTGCATTCCTTCCTGCAGTGCCCCCACAGGACTTCCTGTGGGATGTGATTGTTTTTTTTGTTTTTTTAAGTCCACAAAACACATCTAGACTAGATGGGCAAACTCCCATATAGTAGGTAAAAAAAAATAAAAAATAAAAAACATAATCTGTGTTTTGAAATTTTCTAAATTATCATCAAATCATCCAGACTTACATAATGACAGACATGTTTCAGTGAAGAACCTGATTTTTCTATCGTCATTGAAAGCGCTGTGAGTTCCTGTATTTTGGCTCTTTGCTGTTGTGTAACTGCAGCTTCCTCCTGTTCACTTGCTTGGCTCGTTTTGGGTCACGAATGGTATGGCTGAATTGCCCATTGTACTTTCCTGCCTCTCTCTTTGTCGCTCTCATATTCCCGTGCTCTCCTGACCTCTCTCTCCCCGTGTGTTACTACCTCCTCTGAAATCACCTCAGCCCAGATCAGTGAGCCTCACTGACAGGGAAGTTAGCAAATATTGCCTAAGTGGCATCATTTAAATCATTAGGCTTTGCTGATCATTTTAATTTAAAAAACCCCACAAGATGTTTTATTTTTCATAACACTTGCGTTCTTACCTTTTTTTGTCTTCCATTTAATTTGTTTGTTGTTTTTGTGACAGTTCTTCAATTTAATTTTTCCCTTTGTGTCAGAGTTGCCCTGCCTTTACAGTGTCCCTCTAGAGAGATGTAGAACTATTAGTTGTATGATAACTCCACTGTACAGAGAGAAGCCGCTGATAAATTGTTCACATCATTACAGGCTGACAGCAGAAACACACACAAGCATCAACAATGAGGGTGTAGAGAAGCCTCCACTGTTTATCTTATGTTAATAGTTTGCATGGTTCTATGGGTGTGGGTGCGGTAGTGTAAAATATTAGTTGGGAGGTGGAATCTAAATCTAAATTCACTCTCTCTGTCAGTTTAGTTTGTTTTCAAGTGCTGCCTTTAATATTGGCTGCACCACATCTAAATACAAACAAGAGGAATAGACTAAAGGTGTAAAACAGCTTACATTTCATTGTGCAACAGTATTATAAAACCTTGTTATTACTACCAAACAAAGAGGCTGATAGCCGAGGCTGATGAGAATGTAAAGGGGGTTTACAAAGTGGTGGACAAATTAAAATGTCAACCTCATGGTGGAGCATGGATGGAGACAGACATTGTAAACATTCAGGGCTCAGCCCAAAGGAGATTTTTTTCCCCAAAGAAAAAAAAAACATGACAGTTGCAAAGGAAAACAAATCATCTTGTAGAGCCCACATCCTGTTTTTTTTTTTTGTTCTGACTGTCTTCATCATAATGAAACCATAACACAACAAAGGTTAAGGGTGGCTGAAGCGTCATTATACTTCTGCGTCGATTAAACGCCATACCTACGGCGTAGGCTCTGTGTAAATGTGTACCCTAGGCTGTAGACTGCACAGTAGCCTGACGTGGACCTCCTCAGAAATGTACCTAAACAATGCGATGCCACAGTACTCCTGTTTGTTTTTGTCAGCTAAAAAAAAGAAAAGTCTGCTAGCCACTAGGCTAATTTATGCAATGTAAGATATCATAGGCTAGTGCTAATAATGTTAGCATGTTGTGGGGAAAATGTGTCTAGCAAAAGACAAGTGTTTTGTCTGTGAACCTTGAGAGTTATAATGAAGCCAATTTGTGTACTTGTGTTTGATGTCATCAGTTTGTTTAATGTGTGACGGAACGACCATCGTTAAAAAGAGAAGGTGGCCAACAACACCACATATCACCTCCCCAGACGACTTCACACCCATTCACATCTGGTCCAATCTGACCCTAACAACACACACAAGTCCAGTTGCCTATGATATAGTACTTATGAGTGTGTTTTAGGTGTGTTTAAAATCAACCAAACCTTACAGTACTTCATGGAAACTGCACCGCCAACTAGCATTTTGGATAGTGTAACTGCAGAGCGACACAGATACACCACTGCACAAGTATAAATGCTCACACTGGCATAGGCCATTTGCGTAGGCTTTGCGTAGAGCCAACACACAACAGTAAATCAGCCTTTATTTTCACTCCTGATACCTAAGAAGAGGCAAAAAAATATCCAATGTTTTATTTTACTCCTGTATGCTGGTGTAGAGTTCACAAAATGAATGTTTAGCTGACAAGTCTGATAAACTAGGCTGCTCTAATGGCAAATCAAGGATACCCAACAATGCCAAGTAAATGTAGGGGAGAGCATAGTAGAATAAACAGCATGGGAATATATTATAATCTTAATGACACAAAGTTAAATGTATTTAAAAACCTAAAAGATTGGGTGCTTTTGAGAAAACATTTATCTCCGTAGTTGAGCTAGAGGAAACGTTAAGGGACCAACAAAGTGATTACAGTTCATCCTGAGGGGAGCATGAGTTAAGTTGGTATCACCTCAATACAGAGTACAGTACAGGCACAATAACCTATAACTTCAGTCCCTGCTGCTTCTATAACTTGACACTAATGTGAAAGTTCAAGGCTCAGTGAGATGAATATATATCTTCGTCTGGACTGACACACCAGCTGGCCAAGTTACTGACACTGTTATGATAAAGATGACCAGAATGTACCAGTAACCTTGCTCCTTTTCTCTGTCTGCCTCTGCAGCTGGTCTTCTATGTGGTCGTGCAGACGCTGTACACTCTGGGCCACAGTCTGTCTTTGATCGCCCTCACCACAGGGAGCGCCATCCTCTGTCTGTTCCGGTAAGATCAAATATTACTCTGTCATAACATGAAATAAAACCTCTGTGGTCGCTGTGCAGTCTTTGAAATGCAAAACAGTAAAAAGATACCCCAAAAAAACCCTTACTAGTAATTACTGATTAATCACTGAAGATGAGAGGCTGGTGGTAATTTCAAGCTCATCTTTTAGGTTTTTCATGTTTTATTTCTTCATGTGCTGATTGACATTTCAGCTGAGTCTGAGGAAAAACTGTCAGTTTAATTGGATTTTAAATGAACAAGTGCTGGCAGTTAGCCACATTTTAATTTCACAGATTTAACATTAATTGTCAGCAGATGTGTGTTTGTGTGTGTGACAGCCTCTCAGTTTACAGCTTAATTGGATTGGATTGGTTTTATTCAGTTTGCTAATTTGAATTGCATTGTGTGGATTGGAACTTTTTTTTTTTCTTTGCCTAGCTGTCAGGATTAGTTTTAAAAAGCCGTCGGAGGTTTGACCAGATAAGTGAAGTTTCCTAACTGAACTGAGTAAATATGCATAAATCACATGAAGAGATATTATAATCAAGAGACATGAGAATGATGTTTTAAGGGCTCAATTATCTCAACACTTCACATCATTCCTACATTCGCTTTAGAGGTTAAGTAAGGAAGTTTTCTTTTCTTTTAATGGCATCAGTCATTGAGATTCATTTTAAGTGTACATGTGTTTGATGATGATTAATCCTCTTATATAATCAAGATGAAAGCTTCTCTACACCACGGGTATCAAAATTCTACATATTCAGTCTTTACTTCTTGATGTTGGATATGATGATGCATGCTCCGATGAAGGTCTAATAGACCGAAAGCTCAACAATAAAGTGAAAGATGTTAACGTGCAGAAATCTTTTTTACCAGTTTCGACTTATTGATGTTTCCAGCACCTTGCCAAAACCAAGCTGTGTGGAGTGGTGGTTGTTCTGCAACATGGTGCTCTAATTGCTGAAATAAAGCCCATTCAATTTGGTTTAACATTTGTTACATATACTCAGTCCACATGTGACTCTCCATAATGGATGAAATCAAGCCTTTCCTGGTTGTAAAGGTGTGTAGACCTTCTGGCTGCAGGTTAAAATTAGGTTAAACTCAGTCAAATGTAATATTAACAGCTGCATCACATATTGATTGGAAATCAGGAAGGGAAGATAAATTAGGGTAATTGAAGAAAATCCACAAAACTAAAACAATCAAATGAAAACAAAAAGTGTTAAACAAAATTAGAATAAGTCATAATTTAAAGTGTTTATATAATATATAAACTATAAGCATTAAATATGGTCTGCAAAGTAATTGCCATTAAATAAATGTAGTGAAATAAAAAACACAGTTCCCTCTGAAATGTAGTGGAGTAGAAGTATAGAGTAGCGATGTCAGTAGCTCAGTCTAGAGGGACTTCCCAGGGGCTTGGGAACCGAAGGGTCACCGGTTCAAGTCCCAGACCAGACCAAAAATATGGAGCGTGGACTGGTAGCTGGAGAAGTGTCAGTTCACCTCCTGGGCACTGCTGAGGTACCCTTGAGCAAGGCACCGAACCCCCAACTGCTCGGGGCACCTGTCCATGGGCAGCCCCCCTCACTCTGACATCTCTCCATTTGATGCATGTAAAAGGCCCTGTTTGTGCATGTGTGTGTGTTTCAGGCTTGTGTGTATTTGGAAAAAAAACAGAGTGAAAACTTGGAATTTTCGGGACTATTAAGGGTATATATGGAGCCAGAGTTCACGTTAGATCGGGGAGTGGAGCTATGGTATCCAGGTTATACCCATACACCCACTGACTCAATCGTGAACACACTGATTAACACAGAATACTGTCAGTCATAATGTAACATCCCTATTTTATAGCATCAAATTACTAAATAAAAAACTTATTAGTGAACTCTCGAACATACATCAGCGTGATAAGAGTTACCAAAAATGACAGAAACAATCTTTGGGAAAAATTTATTTGATATTTACTTTGATTTTTTAAATTTAGTTATTTGGGGGCGGGATTTACAACCCTCACTGCAGCCAGCCACCAGGGGGCTACTGAAACGTTTTGGCTTAACTTTTGTTGAGCTGTTGCCGTCCATCTTTCTTATACATTATTACAGTGGATGGGTGAGACAATTCAGTAGAGCCCAGTTTGAGTTACAAATTTCAGACACCAAAACACTGCACAGCTGTCTATGATACTATGGGATAAGATTTGACAGCTCTGGAAAGTTATCACGTGGCAATGATTTTATCTTATGTCTCAGCAATCGCAAGGTAGAGACTTGAGACAGCTTCAACTTTTTTGCCAGAGGACCCTGCTTGTTTTTTTGTTTTTTTTTACCACAGCCCTTGACATATGGCCCCCCGCTGTGTCAATGCATTGATCATACCTAAAAGAATGAGTGGGATTGTTTTTGACACAGTGCTGTTGTTGGTCTGAGCAAGACATTGGCCTACATCATCAGGTGTCAAGACCATTCAGAGCTCACAAAAGTAAAAGAAGTCATGAATGAATTATGGAAGCCAGTGCAGCTTCATCAAAACTGGCATGATGTGTGTTTAAGCAAAAGGCATATTTTTAAAGGCTTTTCCTCATCAGTGAATTTAAAATCTGTACATTGTGTATGTGTGTAACATCTGTGCAGGAAGCTCCACTGCACCAGGAACTACATCCACCTCAACCTCTTCTTCTCCTTCATCCTGAGAGCCGTGGCCGTGTTGGTGAAAGACGCCATCCTCTTTAACCGAAACTCCCAGTGCTCCAACCAGCCGTCACTGGTGAGGTCACCAACTCTATCCACCACTGGGCCAGGTCATTTCCTGTGGGAAACGGGAAGCTTCACATTTGTGTGTCAACAGCACAACAATCACAGACGGAAAACAGATTCAGCCCGATGCTTCCAGTCACTGTTTGTAATATGAGATGAAAATGTAAATGAGGTTTTACAGAAATGAGACTCAACATTTTTCTATTAACTAGAAATTTTTGCCAACAGCTCAGTCTCATTGCATGATAAAAACTGGCAACAAATCTACTGTGACAGCTCATTCACTGATGCCAGGATTTAATTTAGTTGTGATTACTCTACATGACTAATATACAGCAAAGATGATGAGAAGCTCTCCTCCATCCACATATCATATTGTGATTGAGCCTGCATATTGTCTTTTCTGATACTTTAGCCTGCAGGCATAAACACTTTTATTCAGCAAAACACTGTAACACTGCAACACTCTCTCAGTCCTTAAACAACAGAACAGGTTGAATTCCACTGACTTCTATTCATATATTACTGTCTTAAAAGCCGCAGTTTTGAAAAGGTCCTTAAATTATGAAACACAGTTACACTATAAAACTTCGTAGTTCAATTTAGGCAACAAAACTAGGTGGTTAGGTTCAGAGAAAATGTCATAGTTTGGTTTCAAATCAGCACTTCTTTTACGAATGTAATGTGACACATGTCCAACACATTCTCACTCCGACCTTGTCACATATTGATGTTTGGTCATGGACTTTCCGTGTCCATGTACAATGTGCAAGGTACCCTGGGTGCATTGGTTGTTGACGTTCTGAGACACTGTGTCAGTTCTTTGCATACAACTTCACAAAGTGATTATTTCCCTCAACAATAAACACACATGGTTGGGTTTTGGCAACAAAAACACGTGGTTAGGTCTAGGATATAAGATCAGGGTTTGGCTTTAGAATCTTACGGGATGCAAATATTGTTCTCTCAGATGAAAGTCGGTGTTTGTTCAACCAATCGATTACCCCTACCACCCACCCACCACAGTCAGACATTTGCCGCCTTGATCTTCGTCCTTGTCCCCACAACTGCCTAAGTGCCGGCTTTTGACGTCTTCGGAGCAGGAGCGGGCTCATATGTCATCACATACATGACGTTACATGTTACACATTCCAGCATACTAGGCTACATTGTTACTAAAAGAAGTCGACGTTGACTTTAGGGCACATATGCTGGTCTCCTATGTGAAAGTCCTGTGCTTGCTGCATAAAATTGCCAAATGATTATTTAAATCAGAAAATATACACAAGATGGATCATCCCTATGTGTTAAAAATGCAAACTATAAACCACAACTTACACAGTTTGAATCAAGCCAGGTGTTGCATCTCTCTCTTCTTCATTTCTTGTCTTCTCCCTGCAGTCATTATCTCATAAAGGCATAAAACACTCCAATCCAAATTATTATTAAAGAAAGAAGTACACAAGACTAAGAATATCACTGACAACTTGACAGCTTTTAATGCTCTCTAAAACTTTGGATGCTCTGAAGCATTGACATTTGATCCTTTCTTACATAGGCAAGTCTTCCCCTGTAATGTTCCTTCTGTACTTGCCTTCATTTTATTTCTTATTAGAGTAGAAATGTCACTGTAACAACTAAAAGAATACTGTCAGGGCGCTCTGACCTTTATACTCCCATCTCCTTGCTGCTTATAATGTGGTGATCTACAAATTAAAGCTCATCCTCTTGGTGAACTCACTGTTTGCCCAGTGAAAAAGTGGAATGTAAAGCCACACATCAGAATAATTAGCATAATTGCCTGATTAATCCGCAGTGTCTCTGTGGATGTACCAACACTGCGGTCACATACAGACCGGCAAAGACAAACAATAGGATTTGCACTAAATGTTGATACGAGAAAATGGCTTGAAGGTTAATTTCATGTCACCAGTAATACCGTTACAGAATTGCAGAAAGTTTTGCGACATTTTCCATTAAACCTTTTGGGGTTTAATACAAAGTCCATGACTAATTTAAGATCTTCAACCTTTGTGTTTTTCAGGTGGGATGTAAAGCCAGCCTGGTGTTTTTTCAGTACTTCATCATGGCCAACTTCTTCTGGCTGCTGGTGGAGGGACTCTACCTCCACACTCTGCTTGTCGTCATCTTCTCCGAGAACAGACACTTTATCGTCTACATGTTCATCGGCTGGGGTCAGCTTTTATTTCATTTTAAGTTTATAGCATCTTTTGGAATTAAGAGGAATTGACTTAGTATTAGTGGTATTTTTTTATGCTCAATCAATCATGCCACTCTGCAGTTTACAAAACTTTTAGCCTCTTTTAGCTTATGGTTTTTATTTGCACAGTTATGGTTTTGGATTCACTCTCATTGCTTTCATCAGCCTTATTTCTAGCAGCAGCTGGCAGCTGTTTTCAGTAAAACAGGCTCTGATAAACCCACAGTACTAAAACCTGCTCAGTACTAAACAGCAGACCAGCACAGTTAGCATCTAAAGAGCCACAAATTTTTATCAGGACTTTGTAGAGGCTGAACCAGAGCTAAAAGAAGAGTGTATATATGACCTACAGTCATCAGGTGGACACCAATCTTGGAACCTATCAGCTGTGGTCCGTTGTCAATATAGCCTCTGGACACATCTGCCAATATTATAGGGTTCTGGTGTAGCCAGTGGATTTGCAGGCCAAGGCTCTCTCTCCTGTGTATTGGTCAGTGTCCACACAACATGTCAAAAAATCTAATAAAAAGCTAAATTGTCATCAGAAGATGGCTGACGGGTTCTGAGATTGCATTTTGGCCGATATGTTCCACCTCTTTAGATGTCTAAATTAGCTGTTTACCTGCATGCAACCAAAGCATGCTCAAGCGTTATTGGTCAATTCTACTTAGACTACAAACAGAAACCTGAAGGCTTTTGATACCAAAATCTTGTCCATTTGCCTCCAGACTGTATACACATGCAGAAATCTGTTTATACAGATAAGGTGGACACAAACACAACTCCAATAACGTGTCAGCTTGTTGATATTTGAATTTGAATAATGCAGCTTTCAACTCATTGTGGCCACTTTTCACCAGACAGCCATTTTAAGTGCTTACATTACATTAATTACCTTCATGAAGATTCTGTTTTTTAGTTCTTTAAGGAATATTTTTAATAAATGACTCTCATTTAATGCTCATCTGCTAAATCATTGCATTCTTAAAACTCTTGCAAAAGAAAAATGTGTGCATCAGACACTTGATTTGACGCTTTTCCTAAACCTCATGGTATAGTTTGTTGTCCAAAAATATTATTTTAATATTTTAGTGCTCAAGACTAAAGTTGCAAAAGATAATTTAATATCTAATGTCATGTTATGAGGATTTAGATTTGTGTTAAAAACAATATGAGGAATATGGAATACGTGTGCTTACTGTAATGTAATAGATTTATGTTGATACATTTAAATCTTTATATTGTAGTTATTCAATCTATTAATAAACAACTTGTAATTGAAATTGAAAAACAGTCAAATGAAGATTAAAAGGTAAAGAAATTAATTTCATTCTTTCATAACATACACAGTAGATAGATGTAATGTATGTAATGTATGTAATGTAGGTAATGTTTTACCTACATTACCATCAATGATTTCCTTGTGGCGTTTTGCAGGAATCCCCACGGTGTTCGTCTTTGCGTGGGTGATGACGAGGATTTATCTGGAGGACACAGGGTGAGTGTTGCCAGCAGCTCATAAACCAGTCACTCATCAGCATGAGAACGTGATTCAGATTTGATATTTGCGTACAACATAGCATCCTTCAATTATATTACATAGATTAAATTGTATCACAGGAATCTGCATGCCACGAGTTGTCTGCTTAAAAACTATCTGTAATTTATACAAACGTACGTCATGTGCTCTTTGGAATCGTATTTTCTCCCTAATTGTGTGATAGGAGACATGGAATTTCAATCACATTAGAGAGTGACACACGCTGATATTCAACAGGGGCTGCATCAGTTGTTTCATTAAGTCCACAAATGATATTTTATCGATTAAGCCATTCATTGTGAATGTGACTTGGTTTCCACAATAATTAGACAAATATCCCTCATGTCAAAGAGCACTTTATTGGATAATTCAGCTGGTGGGATTTGCATGGAGTTGGTATCATTATGAGCCTGGTGCCATGGATCTGCTTGGCTTGTGTTGCACATTATTGCAGCTGACACTGCAGCTCATCATTGAGCGAGTCACACTGAGTGGGTGTATTCTTAAAAAGACTTTGTGAAGAAACTCTGCAACAACAATTATAGAGCAGCAGTGTGATAACAAAGGACAGCCATAATACAGCTCCATAGTGTGAGGGGACTGTGTGGTGAATGATAATGAAGCTTGAGCATGGAAGTTCATTCTTAACCTTAGGAATAATAGCCTGACAAAATAAGCTCGATAGTTTGTTCCACAGCTTTCCACCACTTGATAAAGGCTGTGAGATGCAGTTGAAAGCTTCATATAGATGTTGAGTTAAGGTTTTTTTTCAAGGCCAACCGAGATATATAATCCCTCCAGCTTGTTCTGGGTCTGCCCCGGGGCCTCCCACCAGTTGGACATGCCGGAAACACCTCTAATGGGAGGTCCTTCTTACCCTATCTCTAAGGCGAAGCCCAGAAACCCTTCGGAGGAAATTCATTTTGGGTGCTTGTATCCACTACCTCACTCTTTTGGTTATTACCCATAGTCCATTACTATAGGTGAAGGTTGGGATGTAGATGGATCAGTAAATCAAAAGTTTTACCTTCTGGCTTAGCTCTCCCTTCACCACGACAGTCTGGCACAGCAACAGCATCACTGCAGACGCTGTGCCAAATCATGTTCACCAATGTTCTAAGTTCATTTTAAAAAACACTGTACACATTTAATGAGTAGAACTCTCCTGTGAAAACAGATGTTTATTTTGAAGAGATGATGCATGAAACCAGCATAAATTGACATACCATCCCTAAATGTCCAAAACTGACGCAAGAGCAATACCTAGCGTGTCATATTTTGACATCATGGGCCACCGACCAAGCATCGGTATTTTAAGAGTTTGGAATGAGAATGTGTTAGAGCCTAAAGACCCAGCTCTCAATTCACCAGTCGATCGCTTCCCAACCTTCACCCATGGTCATGAGCTTTGGATAATTACAGTAGAAATGAGATAGCAGATGCAAACGGCTGATATAAGTTTCCCTAACGGGGTGCTTTCTGGGTTCATCCTCAGAGATCTGCTGAGGAAACGCTCAGAGTGGAAACGCTACTCCTTCATGTCTAAAGAAGGCAATTAAAGTGGTTCAGCCCACCGATAATGATGCCTCCCGTTTTCCTGGCATATCCAACTGGGAAGAGAACAAGGGGCAGAAGCAGAACATGCAGGAGGGATTAGATACTCCTGACCTGACCTGGTAATATCTTGGGACCCTCAGGGAAGAGCTGGAAGATATGACTGAGGAAACGGACTGGGCTACCTTGCTTAGCCTTCAACTACTGCAGCCCAAACCTGGATAAGTGGCAAAGAAAATGGATGGATGAATGGATTTGTGACCTCGACTTGCCCTTAAAGACATGAGACTTAGTTAAAGATGTGACTGACTTAAAAAAAAACTCTGAGCCAGACTAAACCTTGCAAACTCTTATAGGTTTGACGAAAATAAATTGAGTAGGTAGAAACCTGGCTCTCCCTCTGCTTGTATCTATCCACTCTTCTGTTACTGTTGTATTTCACAGATATATTATGTCTATACTTATGGTTATTTATGGTGTCCTCAGATGCTGGGAGAGAAATGACAATCCCATACCCAACTGGGTAATCAACGGACCAATTGGATTCTCCATTATGGTAAGTTGAGGTTTATTATCTCAGTTTATGTGCAGGTGTTTCACATAATGCTTGTTGATACAAAAAGCATCTCCAAATGAAAAATGGATGATGATATAAAGGACACAGGTGCTAACCCCACTGCACATATGCCGTTTATAACAATATATACAGTGGCAGATTAACCACTTGAAATTCATGCTCATGTTTCTTAAAATGTGTCCTTGATTTTAGACAGAAGGAAACTAAAGCAGGCTTCTCAATATAGCTGGCAAACATTGAAGTAAAGTTGATGATTCATGTAGAAGACAAAAGTGAAGGAGCCATTTCTTGTATTGCTGGGTAGAGTTTGTTAGTCTGGTGCAGTAATAGTTATTGTAAGAAAACAGTTCAGTTCAATTTTGTTTACTTGAACAAGTAACACTATAGTGCTCTGATTTTCCAGTGTTCCATCTTAACTTGAGAAAAAGTCTTAAGATGAGATATGTTTGGCATTTGTAGAAAGATTATCTAACGCACACCACTTCAGCATGTGAAGACAATAAAGGCTTGACAGACTTGCCATGGTTTACAGGTCCAGTGTGCAGGATTTAGGGGCATCTATTAGCAGAAATGGTATGTAACATTCTTGACTATGTTTGCATTAGTTACATCCACCTGGTCCTCTCCCACAGAGTACACCATGTTCTATCTACAGAAGCCCATGATGGACAAACCAAACACTGGCTCTAGATGGGGCCATTTGCATTGCGTGATCACTCGTTGTGCACTGTTGTTCTCCTTCATGCTTGGCACATGGGAGAAGTTTGGGTTCTGCCACCTCACCACCAGATGTCACTAAATCCTACACACTGGACCTTTAATTATGCCAAATATTAAGATATGATTGCCTCCTAGCAAATAGGCAAAAAGTAACATCTGATAGCAGCATAAAGGCACCGCTTAAAGCAATACCACAAAAAATGCCCCCGAAATCATATCAGGTGATTTCGCAACGTCACGAAACTATTTCCTCTTGTAATGCTTTTAAAGGAACCAAAGATGCACCAGAGAAAATCATTTAGAGTTGTTCAATCCACTTTTCCCTGGATGAAACTCTCACTTGCTATTTTCGAGCTTCTTCTTTCTGTTTCTGTCTAAACTTTTCACGCATTGCTTCCTGTGGGTGGAAAACTGTCCAACACTGCAAAACATAATCACCCCTTGTGGGTTTTTCTGACTATCTTTGCTTGCTCTGATGTTTCTGGTATTTCCTCCCTGTCTCCAAGGTGAACTTTATCCTGTTCATCAGCATCATTCGGATCTTGGTTCAGAAGCTGAGGTGTCCCGACGTGGGCGGCAACGACCAATCACAATACAGGTATCTCACATGGGGCACTGACTTTAACACTCTTTAAAGAGCATGAACAGCAGCTACACAGAGATCTAAATCCCATTTCTACCCACTTGGATGTGTGCTGCAAACTACAGCTTCAACTGTTAATAAAAGGTTGTGTCAACATTTTGCCCCTGCTCACGTGTCAGTGTAAGTTACCATTCATAAAAGAGTCAGCTAAATGTCTCAAAATATATTTAAAAAAAAAAACAGATAATCTGAGACACCCAGAACATTTTTTATCCCCTATGTGTTTGCTTTCTGGAGAGATAAGAGTGACGCTAACTCTCATTCAACATGACGGCAATTCATGATGCAGCCTTTATGAAATGGAGAGTGGTGGGGGGGTGAAACCTCCATGCCTCTATGGAGCAGCACATTCTTGCACGATTCAGTGTCTGAATCCTAGTCAGAGGTGGTGTGTTTAATCTTCAGGCAATTTTACCCTGCAGAGAAATCTTTAGCTGTGCTGAGCTGTCAGGTATTCTCGTGTCCTGCGGCCACAGGGATCTGAAAGTCAGAGGCGAGAGGTGATGAAAAGCCTGGATAAGCCGCTGCAGAATCTCCTGTTAGTGTAGGTGTAGTTTAGTGTAGGGCTTAGCAGAGTCAACAGCCTGGAGAGTGATACTGAGAGGTTTAATTGGAATTACAATACTAAATGAGTAGTTTTATTACCCAAATGTGTTCAGGACCCACCTTCCCAAAGCCATGCAGATAGTTTCAGTTTTATTTGACCAGATTTTGAGCAATCCACTGCTGAGATTTCCCAATGGGCCTGGTAATCAAGATAAGGTCCAAAATTCTGTCCAATCAGGTCGTGTGTTTCTTCTTCTCTACAGAGTCTTGGGTGTGTGAATCAATGTATCATACACCCGAGTGGACTCTCTATGAGCTCTGATCATGTGATGCATCATAATCATTACTGGAGAGACATGTTTTTTGATTCAGGCGGAGAGTGTGAACTGTGAAGTGTGAGAAAATTGACATGTATCGCTGGTCTTTTCATCCAAGGCTGTTCGACTTGACTGCATTTCAGACC
>JAPZEB010000004.1:29462765-29473414 GCA_029783705.1 Chaetodon striatus
TATTCTGTCCTTCTACAGCATCTCTGACACCATGACTCTCCTCCACAGAGTCCAGACCACATTCACTCAGCCTCTCTATGCTGGACTTTGGTTTAATGCAAATGGAACCACTGCTGAGTTCTGTAAACTCAAATAAACAGCGGTCATTGAGGGGACAGTGGGTTAAACTCTGTGTTTTATGTCTTAAACTTATTTTGTCGTCATAGTTATTGCAGTGAGCTGATTATTGTAGTATTTCTTCACTGCACAGAGATCAGCTGTCAATCAAATATTGTGGGTGGTACTTTGACTGCACCTCCCAGTTAAGATATTATATTGTAGCTTATTATAAAAACTGTAATTATCTAGATTGTAATCAATAAGGAGATCATTCATTAGTTTCTTTTACATTGCTCAGATTCTGGTCTGATTGTGTGGATGAAGTGAATCTGTACATGAAATCACTGAAGAGGAGTTATTTAACAAACTTTACTGTTTTTTTACTGGATGTGGAGAACAAACTGGAAGTTTACATGATGAATAAACAAACATAAACAAAGTATTTCCCTCTTGTTGTCATTTGAGGGTATTGTATTAAGTTGATGGAGAAAATATGAAACTGATATGAGAGTATAACTGAGGCAGTTTTCCTCCTGAAACCCCACGAAGTTGAAGCATTTGTCATTCAGTCTCAGTCCTTTCAACTTTCCCCATCATCATGATGTATAATTTTTGTTAAAGTACACAAACTAAACTTTTACTCGTGTAAAAGTACATATATTTAAATCTTTATACTGATGTTGTTTGAAGCTGCCAAAGGCTCATTTAAGTATTTTTTCATTTCATCCTATAGGAAACATCACAGCAGGTGAACAACTGAAATGTGAAAACTGATACACAACACAAGAGGGCGCCTTCATCCTGCTGATCAGGCCTTAGTTATGCTACAGTCAGTTTAGGTTACACTCTGCCCATATTACACAAAAGTTAATCACTTGTGTTTGACATTTCAAACTCTTAAAGGACTATATCATATAATATTGTTTCATAATATTTTCTGGAGTTTTGTTACCTTCACAGCAGTGATTTATTTCTCTGTTTTATCATCTACTGTATTTGAATTATTGTTAACAATAAATAATGATTAAAACTGATTACAGGACAACTGAGTAATCCTGAAAACTGTGGAACCATCTCCGAACCCTCTGCTGCAAAGAGGAGTTTTTGTCTGGAGAGAAATAGAAGAGATTTTAAATTAGGTCTACAGTGTCTACAGTGAACAAATGTTAAACACACAGTTTCTCTCTCAAACTGCTCCTCTTCCTGACAAGAACTCTAGCTTGATAACCCCTCCCTCCCTCCTCTTCCTGCTCTCAATATGGCAATCTACACTCTGTCCAGATATTTGCTTATTCCCTCCCCTCCAGATGTACAGTTTGAAAACGGGTGTAACCAACATTATGATGAAGAGCAAGACTTGACAGGCCCTACTCACTGCACAAACACATATTGTTTAGAACAGAGTTCAAACCTGTTTCAGTGCAGAGAAACGCAGACAGTCGACACTAAAGGGTGAAATGGCGCAGAAAGGAGTTCAGTTTGATCAGGAAACATTTTCCTGTTCGATCTGTCTGGATCTACTGAGGGATCCGGTGACTACTCCCTGAGAACACAGCTACTGCATGGACTGTATTAAAAGCCACTGGGATGGAGAAGATAAGAGAAACTACAGCTGCCCTCAGTGCAGGCAGACCTTCACACCGAGGCCTGTCCTGAAGAAAAACACCATGTTGGCAGTTATAGTGGAGGAACTGAAGAAGACTGGACTCCAAGCTGCTTCTGCTGATCACTGCTATGCTGGACCTGAAGATGTGGCCTGTGATGTCTGCACTGGGAGGAAACTGAAAGCTCTCAAGTCCTGTCTGGTGTGTGTCGTCTCTTACTGTGAGCAGCACCTTCAGCCTCATTATGAATCTCCTGCCTTTGAAAAACACAAGCTGGTGGAGCCCTCCAACAAGCTCCAGGAGAACATCCGCTCTTGTCATGATGAGGTGATGGAGATGTTGTGCTCAGAGCACGACACAGACTCAGTTGCAGCAGAGAGAGTTGAGAAACAGAAAGAACTCGAGGTGAGTCGACAAAACATCCAGCAGAGAATCCAGGACAGACAGAAAGATGTGAAGCTGCTTCAGCAGGAGGTAGAGGCTATCAGTGGCTCTGCTGATAAAGCAGTGGAGGACAGTGAGAAGATCTTCACTGAGCTGATCCGTCTCATGGAGAAAAGACGCTCTGATGTGAAGCAGCAGGTCAGATCCCAGCAGAAAACTGAAGTGAGTGGAGTCAAAGAGCTTCAGGAGAAGCTGGAGCAGGAGATCACTGAGCTGAAGAGGAAAGGCGCTGAGCTGATGAAGCTCTCACACACAGAGGATCACAACCAGTTTCTCCACAACTACTCCTCACTGTCAGCACTCAGTGAATCTACAGACTCATCCAGCATCAATATCCATCCTCTGCGGTACTTTAAGGATGTGATAGCGGCTGTGTCAGAGGTCAGAGATAAAGTACAGGAAGTTCTGAGTGAGAAATGGACAAACATCTCACCGACAGTGACTGATGTGGAATTTTTGCTGCCAGAGCCCAAGACCAGAGCTGGATTCTTAGAATATGCAAATAAAATCACATTGGATCCAGACACAGCACACACTCAGCTGTTATTATCTGAGGGGAACAGAAAAGCAACAGCAATAAAACAACAACAGTCTTAGTCTCATCACCCAGACAGATTCACCAAATGTTGGCAGGTACCGAGTAGAGAGAGTCTGACTGCATGTTGTTACTGGGAGGTGGAGTGGAGAGGAGGAGGAGTTGATGTTGCAGTCGCATACAAGAATATCAGCAGAGCAGGGAGTTCGACTGAATGTGGATTTGGATTGAGTGACAAATCTCGGGCATTAAGATGTGATGAACACAGTTTTTGCATAAAGGCGTCCGCACCCCCGCCTCAGGTCCTCAGTCTTCCAGATTAGGAGTGTACCTGGATCACAGTGCAGGTATTCTGTCCTTCTACAGCATCTCTGACACCATGACTCTCCTCCACAGAGTCCAGACCACATTCACTCAGCCTCTCTGTGCTGGACTTTGGTTTCATTACGATTATGGAGACACTGCTGAGTTCTGTAAACTCAAATAAACAGAGGTCACTGTTGAAGACAAACTTAATTTGTCTTCTATTTGTTGCTAAGAGGTGATTGTTATGGCATTTCTTTGCTGCACAGGGGTCACCTGTCAATCAAACATTAAGGGTGCTACTTTACCATCTTGTCATCTGATTTTTGTAACTGTTTGAGCTTTTTTATCATTATCATTTTACAAATGGGTATTGTGGTGTATTATAGGTGTATTAACAGACTGAATGTCTACATAACCAATATTTTATTTCCAAGAATGAGCAAAGTATTTTCACCTGTATCAATATAGCCTTACGGAGAAAATGTGAAAGTGATATGAGTGTATATTTGAGATTGTTTTCCTCCTAAAAAAAACTACAGTGTACTTGTTTAGAGCAGATTAACATTTGTCAGACAGTACTGTTTTTATTTTACTATATAAAAATATACACAGCAAACTATAATCAGTATAATCTGTGTGTGTCTGTACTTAGCGGATTAATGTGTGGTCCTTTTTTATTGCTGTAACGTTAGGGTCTTCTTGTATGTGTTCATACCACTAAAGTTGGCTATTAAAGCTGATTCTGATTAAACCGACTTTGACGTGTAAAATCGCCGGACTGCCCCTTTAATTACCCCGGGTTTTAGGTGCAGTAAGTCGGATTCCACCACTAGAGTTCTCCCTCTGGTTCAGCAGCTCCGCTCGGCTCTGTTGGCGCTGTCTGTGTTTACCTCCCAGCCCAGCGCTGCTGTACTGTGGCCAGCTGGACACAAACCACCATCCACAGCCTCAACTAGCCCGAAAAAATACTAATGTAAGCTGCCTCGCGTTCAGTCCTTTGCGGATTTCCTGCAGCAGCTGTGTGTTAGTGACACTGTAGCAAAGGTAAGTTTGATTTTTATTCTGATGAAAATGGCACACGCTCACTGACAACACTGCGGCTAGCTCGCTAGCCAGCGACCAGCACCGTTAGCTTAGCTGCCTTTCCTATCCCGTGATGGAGGATTGTGAACATGGCGCCCTCCAAAACAAACGAGTAGGTAGCTAGTTAGCCGACTGTGTGTCGCTGTTTTGTGACGGCGGGTAGGGCTTCAGGTGGACCCGAAATAGTACTCGCTTGTCGCTCTGAAAGTGATTCTCGCCTCGGTTCGCTGACAAGTTGGCTAGCTTAGGTTTACCAACCAACCAGCTACGATTAGCTACGTAACAGTTTACTAGCTTCGCTAACAAAAATTAACTCACCACGACAGCCTGTCTGCCAGCCAACCATTAATTTTAGGTGCTTGTTCGGGGGTTTCTCTTATCATTCTATATACAAGCAATGGAAATTGGGTGGTTTACGTTATGTAGTGCAAATAAACTGTTATTTTGTGTTGACAAGCCTGAGGGTTGTACGTTAGCGAGCATGCTAGCAGCTATATTCAGCGTCTTGAATGGCAATGCCCGTGGCCTTCCACGGCTAACCCTCTTTGTTGCCAGATCTACGAGTGGTGTTTAATGTGTCATTTAATTACGAGATTTGTTGTTGAGTTTTGACTCACACATTGATAACTCAATGATCTTTCACAGAACGGTCCACTTGGTCTCATCATGTCAGTGTCAATCTGGGTGCTAATAGCTAGCTAACGGTAAATGGTGCTAACATCTTAGGAGAGCACTGCATCCTTCATACCTGTGTAGTCGATTTAATTGATATCATGGCTAACATGGATAGTTCTTGTAGTGGATTCACGTTTGGTGGGGATGTCAGGTTTCTTAAAAAGGGAACAACAACACTGTGTAGTCTCGTTGTTTACCCTGGGAGTCACGAAACCCTCTCAACCTGTGCTGGCTGTCATCTAATTGGCCCCCGGTGTCGCACACCTTGTGTAATTGATTGGGGAGCACAGTGGCGTCGGCCTGTCATCATGTAGTAGTGTGGGCTCTCTGGAGGCAGAGGTGCAGGCTGGCAGCGGTGTGCCAGGCAGACGTGGCTGACTGTGTTGTATACATGCCAGCCCATCAGATGTATATGAAGGAGGGAGAGCCGTAGTGGCCATGCTGCCTTGGCATCATGGCACAGGTGGCCCTCCTTCACACCTACTGCACTTGACACAGAATAGGGGAGATCACATTTCTCACTCTGTCACCTTACTGCTCCCAGTCCCTCTAATGTCCCCTTTGATGTCTAGGTTGATTTCCCTCTCCCTCTGGCCCTGTTAACCAAGAGTGATGTGAGGTCTAAAACCAAGATGGGTAAAATGTGGTGTTCCACGTTGCCTCTTTCAGTAGTTCTGAGTAGCATAATGTTCCCCCTAATGACAATGTCACAATATTTATAGCGTGTGGCCATTACCAACGATTACACCATATCTGCTTTTTAGAGAGAGAGCATTAAACACTTTAATTTCATAGTTTTCAAAGTGACATGAGGGTAAAAATCCCTTTTTATTCCCCCGGAGACAGCATTGTTTCATTCAGTGTGGCTGGAATTTATTTAGAAAATTAACAATTTGTGATGTCTGAAAGTTGGAGGCAAAACATTTTCTCATGTGTAATAATTATTTACTTTTGTGCAGTAATTGTCCCTGATTTGTGTTCTCTTCGAGCATGCTGTTTCAGCTGATACTTCAGGAAATTATCGAAGCAAGGAACAAGTAGATTTTTAACCAATAAAAAAAAATCTTGTAGATAATTCAGTCACATTCAAAGGAATCCAGATGGTGACAATGAGGGCTTTTGGTCAGCCTGACTAGCAACTGTAATATGCTGATATTGTTGTACTTAAGCCCAGGCTCAGATCTCATCTGTACCAGTGTGAAACAGAGCACCTCCTCTTCGACCACCACCACAATATGAACTACGACATTGCTAGACAATGTGTTTTACCTGCTTGCTACAACTGACCACATGATTTGTGTAGCTATTGGCTCGATTTGCATTTATTTTTAGATGATTTGGTGATTTTTATCAAAACCTAATACTTTTTTTTTTTTTTTTTTACATGTTTTTCTTTCACCTTAAACCACAGTCCATGCTCTCATGAGAAAAGTGTGAAGATGAACATCCTCTGTCAACAACTGTCACTGCCTCCTCTACCACAAAGTGTGCTAAAGCCAAAGCATCTTCTTCACATAAAAATGCTCCAAGCATTATTATGGTTAGCTTTTGGCTGCGATTTATGAAAGTGACACCTTAAGTTTCACGGATGGTTAAGAGGAGGACCGCATAAAATTGGATTTGAAGATATTCGGGGAAGGCCAGGCCTGTGCATAGAAGTAAAGAGGCAGCCAGTATTATTCAGAACCTTTGAAGGTCTCTAAGAGTTTTCCTTGTCATATTCCCTCTGACATTTTGTGAGCATCCAACGTCACCATAGTATTTGTTTTAATGTCCACATGTCACGGAGGGAAAAAGCCTGAGGTATTACAAATGTCCTCCTAATGACAATAAGGCATGATGTTCATATGTCTGATATGCAGTCATTGCTTTCAGAAGGATTATGACTTACATATATGAATTTTAAAAAATGGTGCTTTGATAGGACGTAATGCTAAATTTCTGTCTGCAGTAAAAGAAAAAGTTGAAGCTTTACTGTAACAGACCTCAAATACCCAGCATGCGAAGAGTGATCACAACAAAGGTCACTACAAATATTTCTTGGAGTTGTTGTCAGGGCATCAAAGCTACCACACATGCCATTTCCCAAGAACTTTTATTCAAAGCGTTTTTAAACTATTGTGATTGCATGTAGTTCTCAAACAAATGACCTTTGCACAAAAATCTCAAACAGATTTTTATCGAGCAGTTTGCTTCACAAACTTAAAAAAATGATTTAGTTATTGCTCATTTTGAAAATTGTTAAGTCAACGGATGTGTAATACAAGTAGCCACTTGACATTCAATCAGCATAAGAACTGTAATGACAATTAAATAAACTGAGAAGGGAGATCTAAAAAGGCTATTGAGAGCCTGGGTTATCCCATCTCGTCGGTGTAACCATCCAGATTCCCTGTGTGTCTTTTACTCATATTTGTATGGTACTTACAGAGGCATTAAATGTAGTTTGGCTTCTAATTTACAGCTTTAAGGCTAGCAGAATGGATTTTAAAGCATAATGATTTATGAATCTTCTCTGAAGGAAGGTAAGGTTAAATCAAACAGCCACATTTTAACTGTTGGGTTGGTAGTTTTCTTACAGTTTATCTATTGTAATGAGGAGTGTGGATGAAGACTTTCCAAGTGAGTTTTACCTTTGATTCCGATTATTCAAGGATGATTAGTGAAGGCTGAAGTGTTTTGTCTCAGAAGCTTAGAGCTCAATTAGGATAATGAGTTTGGGGGTTTTTATTTTGAGAAAGCCTTCCTCAGCAAGTCTGGACAGATACTCTTTGTTTGCATTGCGTTGTTATTGTCATGTTGTTTAAATGACTGTTTGTCATATTTGTGTGATATCATGACATATTGATGTGTATGTGTTTTTAATTTAATAAGCAGATTTTCTTTAAAATCTGACTTTAGATATATTTATAAAGAATGCAATGTGCAACTGTATCGAAGTACACTAAGCAAATTTTTGTTTCTTTTTTTTAATTTTTTTTTTATGACTATTAATTATAACACAAAGAAGATTGGTTTGATCATTAATTTGGTTAGTACAGAGGTATAAGACATATTTTGCTGTCCAGCATTGCTGATTAGTATTATGTACTGTCTCTCACAGAGCAGTGAGATACACAAAGAAACACTATTACTACGGTTGTCATCACTATAAACAGCACCACTGGTGTTCTTTAATTGGTAGCTCTATTAATATGAACTGTGCAGCCTCTCGTTTTATTTCTTGGTACGATCTACACATAGTCTTTACTCACAGAACAAAAGCAAATACAAATTTCTTTGTTTCCCACAGTTGTGATGAATAAGGAAATCATGTCACGCGTGGTGAAGAAGAGGCAGGCGGACCCTAAGGTGGTTCAGTATGTGTGGGCGGCCATCGAGGTCGTCCGCAACCAGAAACAGATTGCAAACATGGACAGGATCTCCAAGTAAGTTAATCAGACAAGACAGACATGGTGATGTGTATCTTTCATGGAATGTGTGAACATTGTCCTTTGACCAAAGTTCACACCATTCTGTTAAAGGGTACTTGTAAGGGTTAGTTCAAATACATTTCAAAAAGCATAGTTTTCCACTGATCCAGCCATGTAGGCTGCTCTGATTTCATCTGCTGAGATTTTAAAATATGTGTCCCTTGAGTTTTACTTAACGAGCCCAGTACAGATGAGGTGAATGGGATTTTGTTTGTTGTGTTTACAGCACTAAGAAGGGAAGTTTGAAAAGTCAGCGGCCATGTGTCCTCTCAGAAGCAATGTCCAGGTTACTCTGTATAGTCCACAGAGCTTACAGACAGTTGTCACAGTGACTACTTATATTTTTGTTAAACAAAGTGACAAGAGACCTGGATAAGAGTGAGAGGGGTAATGGACTTGTGAGATATTTTAAGGTGTGAGTAAATGGAATGTGTCTTGGCCCACTTATACACAAGGATGTACTTTTTTTGAGACTTAAAAGGTGAAAATGCAGTGCCCTTTAGTGAGGAATTTTATCTGGAGGGGATCTTTAATCTATAAAAAGCTTTTATAGTTTGGCCTGCTTACGTGTCCTCAAGCAAGGTATTCCCTAACAGCTGCCTGTTGAAAGGGTTTTAGGTGATTCAGATCAGCACAGCGATGACCTGAGGCGAGAATAACAGCTCCACACACCAACATGCCATCACTTGAACCTTCTCTATGCGGACATGTTGTGTGACATGAATCATTTCTCAGGCTTTTTATGTTAGTGCGCAGGGTGACTGGTGTCAGCAAAGCTTTGAAAAATAACTTTTGACTTTGAAATGAAATATCTATACTTAGGGCAAGTGTTGGGTATTGTTTGGGTTTTTTTTCTCATACTTGCTAAAATGATATTTTTAAAATGGTACCAGAGCCTGAAAGGTGTTTTAAATTAATAAAGCACAAAGCGATGGTCAATTTCATTAAAGAACTTTTTTTTTTAATTGCAAAATTAATTAATTAATTAATTGACACTAAATAACAGTTACAGCACTAACAACAGAAAAATCAATTTTGAGTTGGGATCAATAATTATTTCCAGACCTCATAAGAGACTCAGCAGCCAGCCATTTCTCCATTATCTATTTAGGAGCTGCTGACATCGGTATTACAATGAGTATAGGTGGTCCACCATAACAGCCCACCTTGAATGAGCCTTGTCAGATTCCAACGAGAAGCTGACTTCACTCGCTTACTCCGGAGCTAAACCCCTTCACTTTAATCAGCAGTGGGAAAGTAACACATGGGAACTTGTCTGGGGTCTTGAGAAGATGTAGCATTTATTAACTGACAGATAGCCTAAACTGCGCTCAGAATGTACTGCTATGTTTAACTTCTTACTCTGTGCTGCGGTCATCACAGCCTCACTGTCTCGTGTCACTATTACGCACACATACACATACACACACTCTTTCTTTTGACCACACACTCGCTACGCGCTGAAATAAGACAAAGAAATCTGCTTTGAGATTCGGTCCGGTAGGAACCGGCTGTGTAAGAAATGGTGTCATTTTGGTATTAGGTTTTGGTACTTGTTGATAAAGACAGCTTATAACTCACAAATACAAAATTTGCAACCAACTGTTTTCATTGCCAGTCTGTTGACATATTTAAAAAAATAAATGAAAAATCATTTAGTTTATGAAATGACAGGAAATAGTGAAAAAAAAGCTATCACAATTTCTTGGACTACAAGACCCAGAGACATTACATTTACAATGACATAAACTCCATAAAAGCAGTAAAATCACACATTTGAGATGCGGAACCAGAGAAATTTGGTATTTTTTTGCTCTATATACAATTTAAGCCATTTATCAATCATCAAAATTGTTGCTGAGAAATTTTCTGTCAAACAACTAATTGATTAATTCACTGAGAGTGTGGAATTTTTGTGTGTATTGGCACAAGCTGCAAAGGTAAGGCTTGGATGTTCTGTTGAGCTCTGTTTGCATTCAGTGCCACACCAGACAGCGATCAATATTAAGATTGACAGATGTTGGAGTTTTGATATTCTCCAACGGCTATTCACTGAAATCAGCCCATGTTGCACCCCTCATGTAGAAACTGGGCCTGTAGTACCGACAGCAGGTTTGGTTCATGATGCTTTAAACATCATTCTTTTATCCGTGGAGTGAATCTTACATTGTTCAAACAATGAAAATCGATGATAAATCATCTACGGCAGACCTCACTGATCAGTCGTTCTTTGCAGTCGGCGGATGGAGCAGAGACTAAATGAACACTTAGCACATCTCATACAGCAAGTTGGCGAGCACCTTGGAGCTGGCTGCCTGCCAAATCAATACCCGGCAGCGAGCGGCTGTTGTCATGGCAACAGTAAGCAGCGGCATGCAACGGATAGCCCCAGCACCGCCGCGGGGGGGGGGGGGGGGGGGGGGGGGGGGG
>JAPZEB010000004.1:29477004-29490370 GCA_029783705.1 Chaetodon striatus
CATTCTCTTCCCCTCCTCTCAACTAACATTCATTCTGTGAGAAATCGGTTCTGCCAAATGCAGTGCTGTCAGGGATTTGAGTGAATCTTTTTTTATGCAGGTTGCAGTGAGTCTAAACGGCATAGTGTAATGTTCTGGTAAGCATAAAAGTTGTAGGCTATATTAAAATTAGATGGAAACCCTTCTGTGCCAGTGGCAAGAAATTCAGTCTTCTTGCACTATGTAATGCCTGTGACTGAGTCTGCTAGCTGCACCTTAAATGAAATTATCACACAAGGTGAGAGCTGAAAACATATCAGGTTTCCATTTGGAATTTGCCTACAGTGCATTATGTTAAACACACTGCCAGACGCTACTTGCTGTCATTCAGCTCTGCTGTAAAAAGCTTCATGAAAGTCCATTGCAGCTCTGTTTCTACGGAAGTGATCGGTGATCTTGATGAAATATGTGCTCGCTACTTATCTACTGATGTGCCGTTGCTTGGTTAAAAACAAAAACACTCACTTGGTACAGCTCAAAGCCGTATCTGGTTCTCGACAGTTAAACGCTGCCCACCAGACTCAAATATTGAGTGTAAATATCAGCTTCAACACCAAACAGTGTTTGTTTAATTGAATCATGAAAGATGACAAGCAATGCTAGCATAGCCGCAGGTTGGTAGCAAGCATCTGTGCGTTTGTAGTATTTTGGTCTTGGTAGTTGTAGTTCTCCTCAGAGGGGGTGTGTTCTGCCGTGTTCTTAACTTCTGTCTGGCATGCATTTTTTTTCTTCATTTTTAATTAATGAAACAGGGTGGAGGCGGGGGGAGGGATGTGTGGTTGTGGTTTATGTGGTTGTGCTCTTTAGTTTTCTCCGTGCCTGCTGCTAGTAACACAGCCAACTGGCTCTTTTAGGTTAGCGATTACTCAGTGGACACAGTTTGAATGTGAGATGCAGAGGCAGCTCTTCCTCTACAGGTGCCTGGATTCAATCCAGCTGGCATGTGCTGTGTCCTTGTTTTAACCTCAAGAATATTTACTCCTTAAACTGATAACCGCAACGTTTCAACACTGATCATAACATTTAACTAGGAGACCATCTTGTGATGGGATCACTCCAACTGTGATGCCAATCTGCGACTTAAAACGGATGTAGGCCAGGGGCGTAAAGTGTGGGGGGGCCAATGGCCTCTTTCCCACTTCTCACCCCCTACTCCTGGCTCCTTTGCTCGGACAGCACCGATCTTCAGACTCGGCCTTTACTGTGATCTCAGCTACAAAATTGACAAGTTTTGTGACTGCATCTTGCACACTTGTGACGCTATCCCAGTGACAAAATCTGTCCACAGTCAGACAGACAGATATATAAACACCTGCAAAGTATTCAAAATGGTCTTTGTGGTAGTTCCTATTTAAGTAGGTTTCTCAGGTTTCATGATGATACACATACACATGCACACACATAAAAAATAGCACAGTCAAATTCTTGAAGTCACGTTTTTGAATGCACTGCCTAACGTCAGATTGGATTAAATCCAGGTTTGCCCAAATTGATTGCCTTTATCTGTGAATTCATAACCTAAATTTAGCATTTTTAAGTGTGAATTTCATAGTTTAATAGTTTGAAAGTTTGGTGGTTAAACTAACTTGAATCTGCGCACTTGTATGCATGATAATGAACATGATATGATGTGTTGATGCACTTTGACAGTAACCATTTATACGCTGTAAAAGAGCGCCCAAATACACATTATGTCATTTAATTTACTAACCCACTATTTTGAGAAAGAGCAGTGAACTTACTTATTCATCTTTATACCCTCCTCAGTCATTGTACTTTGTTTTTGAACCTTTTTTTCTGAATGCTCTACAGGGTTCTAAATAGATGATGCTCTCAGATGTATTTGAATTTTCATTGTGTTAGAACACTGTTAGTAATATTACTGAGGGCAGAGTCTCCCGGGGAGTTTCACAGTGGAGGTGGGCCACTTTGCTTGAATCAATGACCACCTCCGCTAACATCAGAAATAATTTCTGCACTCATGAAATGAAACATTACCCTTGGGGAAGAGGAGTAGAGACACTGTTTCACACAGTTAATGCTGTGTATTGTAATGTGTGTGGTTTATCATCTTGGTTAAACCATTTCCTGAAGGAAATCCTGAAATAGAGGAGGGCTATTTGGTGAATCATGCAGCGAGACAATATAGATGTATACTTTTTACAGTTAGATATTTATAAACTGGTTTTATACATTATAACAATGTAAGCTATGTTTCAAATCACCCAGGAGGACTGTTTCATGACAGTATTAGACTTATTTGAATTTTGCAGTACAGTAATGAAGTGCCTTAAAGTACAGTGCAGTGATTTGTCAGGTGGTTAATTTGCTTATTAAGCCCAAAACAGACATTCATATCAGGCTATTTAATCCATCTGCAATTATTCAGTTTATTTATAAAATTTATTATATTGATGATACGCACTAATTTTTTTTTTATTTATAATTCCTGGCAGTATGCGATATTCAGAGCATATCTATGATTTAGAGTCTGATTCAGGTTGTGTGCACACAGTTCTCAATATGGAGGTGATTGAGCTGGTAGCTAGCAGCTAATGGTGCTAACAACAGCAACAGTGCTGAGTGAGGTAGTCTTGTTAAGCCCTGGGCAAGTGGGCGTGGATGTTATGCTTCTGTGACGATGTTGTGGGTTGGGATTGCGTTATTAGCGGTAACCACCGTATTAATGCAGTGTAGAGTGATGTGAATTAGCTAGCCAGTGGCTGGCTTGTTTACCACAACAGCGAACGGAGAAGCTCAGATTACAACACACACTGTGTGACTTCATTCTCTGCTCAGGATGCCATTACTACCCTATATCTTCAAACTGGAAATACTTGTTTGCTACTACGTTAATGCTCTGTATGTCATATACAGGTCCTTTAAGCCATGATAGAGGATTTTATCAATGTCATTCACGCCTACCCTGGAGTGCACTCAGCCCTTAACCTTGTTTATGTAAGCATTTAATACACAGAAAAAAAATAATATTAATAGATTTGAGTTTAATTATGCACCCTCTTAATTTTGTGGCAGTTGCACTTCTGTTAGTAATATGTCGTTGGTAATACATCTCACTTGACGTGAGCATCAACATGGTGAGGTGTGAACACTAGCCAAAATCTTGACATGCAGTCAAGAAATTACTGTCTGACATTAGTTGCTATGAGATAAAAACCTGTAGAAAACTTGGTTTCTACAGCTTCAACTTAAAGAAGTGCATGCTCGGTTACAGGGCAGTGTCAGATTTATGTGGACCTGTCAGACTACATGTGATGCAGTTTACCTCTAATGGCAGAAGGAGGTGGAGATTAATCCTGGGGTTGTTTATGTGTAGGTCTTTCGAAAGCATGCTCACCCTGCTGCTCAGCCTCTCTCGGCTCTCTGGCGTGTCCCAGCTTGAGACGGACAGTGCAGAGCTGTTAACCAGAGTAGGAAAGCAGTGGGAAAGATGGCTAAAGGCAGCCAGCCCTCTGGCTGCCTCAGCTCCTCCTCTATCACTATCCAAGTCCCTACCCTTGTTGGCAGCTTTTAGTTGAGGCCCATTTCTCCCTCCAAAACACACAGAGGTATTTAACGGATGTTTAGAGAAGTGATTTGAACCCCAAAGCAGATTCTCTGGCTTTGTTTTGAAGTTTTTTTTTCCTGATTTTGCTGGTAAGGGCTTTGGTTTAATCCAGTTTTACCAGAATATCTGATATTTGCATGGCATTATTTTAACACTCAGTGTCAGACATTATGTTGCTGTAATAACATCTGATTTTGCTTGGGCCCAATCCTCCCCACAATCCTGTCGAAATTCACTTTGCTGTGGAACGACAGACGCTGTGTCCTTGGCTCGGAGAGCTGCAGCTTTTGAAGTCAGCCACTTGTCTTTCATCAGACAGCCCAACAATAGTGAAGTGCCTCTTGACATTCGACAGAACACGAGGACCATTTCTATATTGTCAAGTGTTTGTGTGGGTGAAGAGTCTGTTACACGCTAAAAAGTAGAAGTCCCTTTGAGGAATCTGTGGATGGATTTTCTGAGTGTATTCACACGTAGATGAGCTTTAATTGTGAACTCTGGAGAAATTTCACTCCTTCAGTTCTGATTATTTGAGAATATGTGAGAACAGCAGTTGCACTTAAAGACTAGTTTGTTCCTAGTTGAACCTTTTGAAGTGAGGATTAGATCTGACCATTATGATCAAAAAATCTATTATATATTAACGAAGGGCTGCAACAAATGATCACATACCTTATGTTTTTATCATTTTTTAGGGTACTTCACATAGTGTATAAAACACCAGAAAGTTGCAACTTCCCTGAGGTGTAGGTGATTTTTTTCAAATGGCTTGTGTCGATATTGTAATAATAATGATTTAAAAACAAAGAAAAACAGCAAATCCTTTACTTGTAGAGAAGTTGGAAACAGAGAATGTTAAGCATTCATCAAAATATTTGATAATTAATTCAGTTTGTTGCCAAGAAGGTTTTCACGCACAAGGAATTTGCTTTGCTCTATTGGTGCATAACAGAAACAAAGACAAAATGGAAGGATATAATAGGAATGACTATGAAAAAATTATTGGAAAAAAAATGTGCACAAAATATCTGAATTAAAATGAAAGAATTTCTAGAAGTGGTAACGTTAGTTTGTAAAGAAATGTACAAAATTGTCCAAGGAATCTTCCAAGGTTCACAGTATGATGTATGAAAAGAAAATATATGCAATATATAGAGATCCAGCCCCAAATTTGATTGACAAATAAATCAATTGATTTTAAGAATCTTTACTAGCGTTTCCATGGGTGGTACAAGTTTAGGGAATATTAGATTCTGGTGAGGTAAGGGCTAGGCAATATATTGATATTACATCAGTTTGAGACTACATGTTGTCTTGGATTTTGGATATCATAATATTGTGTCGTCTCTTCTTGATTTTAAAGGCTGCATTACAGTAAAGTAGTGTGATTTGTCTGAACTTACCAAATTGTTCTAGCTGTTAGTTTATTTGCCTTCACCCACTCAGTTATCATATCCACATTACTGATTATTATTTATTAGAGATTGTCAAATAGTCAACCCTGCAATAATGTTGCAATATTCATATATAGGTATTTGGTCAAAAATAACTTGATATTTGATTTTCTCTGTATCACCCAGCCCTAGGTAAGGTATCACACACTTAAAGATTATCCTTTAACAGAGCCCCCAATGAACCCCTGCTTTCAGAGTGTGGAGTGCTTACTCCTGGCAGGCCCTGCGTCTGATCAGGGCGTTTTGTCTTGCAGCGACACAAGTAGGGTGGTTGTCAGAGCTGTCCTCAATCCTTTTGTCCTCATGACTATTTATGGTTGTGTTTGGGCTCGTTTCAGCCCTACACTTCCGACAGAGGGGCTTTAAATCTGTATGTTGCTGCTGCAGTGTACGTTCTTTTTAAAGTCCTCTGCTTATCAGGGTTATTTAGGAAAACACTTTCCCGGTAAGATGTTCTTTTGTGATCAAACCCACAACATTGAGCAACCTCTCATCAATGAGAGTTCCTCAGAAAGTTCTATACCTGATCATCACTGCAATTATAAGCTAAATCTAGTGTGTTTCCTCCAACTCAAACCCAGCGTAAGAGCATGAACACATGGAGAAAAGATCAAGAAAGAGACTTTTTTTCTTCAGGTTTAATTTAGCGGAACTCAGTCACGACTTTCCTGCTCTCCCCTACTAAGTCAGTCCAGACTGTGAGTGGGAGTAGTTGGACTCTTGACAGACTGATAAGTAGTTGAATTTTTAGTGGTTCATACTTCCCGTCTCTGTGCCCTTCACTTGAACCCCTTATGGAAACTACTACTGCATCATGTATGCACTGGCATTAAAGAATGCATTAAATAAGTTGTCAGATTTGCCTTGTACCCTCCAGCCATGAACACAAACACAAATAAGTTCATATTAAAATTTAAATGATCACAGTATAAGGCAGTTTATGATGTTACTTTTATTTAGAACATAACAACAGGCAATTTATACTTTTTTTTTTTTTTTTTTTACAGTGATATGAAGAACAGTACTTGAGTTTTGGTGTAAATACCTTTTATGATGCTAAAATTCCCAGCTTTGATACAACTAAACTTTTTTTCCCCTGAAGAGTTCCAGCCAAAGTTTTCAGATGGTAAAAGTTGTGCATTTGTACAAGCTGTTTGCTGTAGTCTGAATTTTTGATAAAATCAGGAACTATCTGAAGAAAAAGAAAACAAGACTACAAATCTGACCTGGTATTCAGTGGCAATGTTTGCTACTTGACAGGTTTCGATACTTTGTGCTTTAAACAAGTAGTTCTCAACTCTTTTTGTGTTGTGGACTCTTAAACTGATACACATTTAGTCAGAGACCCCCATTTGATAACATTTTGCTTTTGTGACCTCCATCTAAAAGGACTTTGGTTGTTAGATATGATTAAGACCACCAATTCTGTAGTTGTCAATGAACAGCTGAGATTACTGTGGAGGAAGTGAAACCCATGATGAGAATAGTCATTCTTATGACTCTTACTCACATTGGGCTCACGTGTGTATGGAGTAAAATTGTGAAATACACTATTCCCCATTTTTAGGGGGGGCCTTCTGGAACTCCTCCAGACCCCTGGCTTAGAACCACTGCTTTTGACACAATTGTGGTCTGTACAAAAAAGAATTGGACGTTTGGTACCCAGCCATAAGGCAAACCAGTAACTACCCAAAGAGGCACCAGGTATGTCATTTGAATTTAGCGCTGCTTGGTGAAATGCACATCAGTTTTAGGGAGGTGAGATAAACCCTCACCCCCTTGTTTTCTTAAACAGTGGTTCAAGCCTGTGTATAGTTGTACAAAGACTACATGTACTGGATACACTGGAGTGTGGTACATGCACAAACATGTCAACAATACACATAACTACATTCTTTTTGATGTTGTTAATGGATTCTGGGTATAAGTCAGTGAGGTCCCCCTTTTCCCTGTGACACTCAATCATTACATACTTTTGAAATTAGATTTATTCTGGAAAGGATTCAATAGATGTTTTTTTTTTTTTTTTTTAAAATCAGAGCGAAGTTTGGCAATAATACAATTCTACATATTCACACTTGGGGACAACTCAGTACAACAGGTTTATTTTTTTCATTCGGCACCCAGCAGCTCCACACGCAGGAAAAAAAGGTCTCTTGCTGAAAAGTGTATTTTTATAGAGGGGTAGAATTTTTTTTTTCTCATCCATTTTTCCACCTACGTCTAGCTGGTTCACAATTTGAATTGGCGACCTTTTGGCACAATGCCATGAACTCCATGCTGTCACCAACTGCTGTTGCTAAGGCCGGTGTGACTTTTCTAAATTAGCTTTACAAAAAGTCACCTCCGTTTCTTTACTCTTCCTTCATTGAGTACTGTTACGCTGGGTTTATTTCCATATTCACCTTCAGGAGGAAGGTATAACTTTTTAAAAAATATTTTAATTTTTTTCATGGAGTGTATAAAAGTGTTTTTTTTTTTTTACTATTATTATTAAATTTGCATTTAGAGTGCCTCATGTAGAATTTCAATGAAATGGTGTATATTGAAGTTGCTGGGGAAATACACTGAGTATGCCTAGATATAACAGTCATGATACCAGATCTGGAATTACTTAGTCACCCTAGCTGGAATTTATTAACTCTTATTTTCAATGCAGTACCAGGATTTGTTGGATTGGTGCATTTTGAAACCGTAGCAACTAAAAAGCAGTGACACTTTTTGTATACCTTGCGGTCACTTTCAACAGGATTAAAGTCAATATTCTTTTTTATTCAGCTTACAAAGTGGAATACAAATTATACAAATGTGAAACAAGTTCAGTTTGAGGCATCTAGATGTTTTTTCTTTTGCTCCAGCGAGTGACGAGTTCAGTGTTGTGGGATCAAATTTGAAACACCCTGACACCCAGGAGTCCAATCAGAGCCAGTTTTAATTCAGGATGGAGGATGGAAAAGGTTGTTTACTCCCCCCCCTGCTGTGGTTCGCAGGTTGGAGGGGGGGGTCACCCAAACTCTGTGTTCTGCTGTGTCTTCCCTGCAGGAGTGGGAGGCAGAGAGCCACGACTGGTACTGCTTTGACTGTCACCTACCGGGCGACGTCCTTGCATGTGACAACTGCTTCCGGGTTTACCACCTCAAATGTCTGTCAGAGGACTTCAAGCCCAGAGATGGAGGGTCCCACTGGCAGTGTGTCGTCTGCAGGGTAGGTGGTCACACAGGGAGTGTGTACAAATGCTCTTAAATGGCTGTTATGTCTTGTTTTCTCAATGACTAATGAGCATACTTTTGAAAAGGAAAGGCAGTTTGTCTGGTCTTTGATACGTCAGAGGGCAGTTTAAGGATTTGGAATAGTTCAGAGTTAACATTAAATTTAGGATATGGGAGAAGGTTATCTAGTTAGTAATTATGTTTTAAACAAAAGATGGCACCTTTAATAAGTTAATGTAATAAAAAAAGTGATATTTTAAGCTGCAGTCTCTCTAAGTTACGTAAGATATAAAATGCTCTACTACAAGTTATGATCTTTCTTCCGTGATTCTTGAAATCTTTGTTATTCTCATATGTAATAAAATGTAATAACTTTTCTATAATAATCCAGTGTCAACAGACACAAACAAATCAAGTTTGTCCTGCAGAAATCTTTCTGAGTTAACTGCATTTCTCTTAATCTCTTTACCAATAAAAAGTTTGTTTTTACAACATGTAAGATATCAGTTTATTTGCCATTTAAACCGATGTTGGTGCGACCAGAAAACTACCTGTTGGTTTCACTGTAAGTGCCATCAGAGATGCCTGATAAAGAAGAACAATGAACTATTACTCAGCTTTTATCATTTTTTCTCTCTAGCTCTTTTTTGGTGTCTCGTTGTCTTTATTTCCCTCTTGTTCCTCTTTTCACTTCCCGTCTCCTCTGCAAGGCTCTTGTCTTTGTGTATTTTTGCTATGTTTTAGTGACATTGATTTAGGCGATTCTAAATAAACATTTAAGTGTGTCTGTGTATTAGAGCATTTGGGTTACAGGGTCAGGTCAGACGTAATCTAAACGTTCTCTCTCTCTTTCCTGGTCCCTCTTTCCCTCTGCAGGGCAGTAAAAAGAAGAACCTGAACAAACAGGAGATGAGTAAATACCTGCGTTTCATCGTCCAGCGTATGAAGGAGAGGGTGAGACTGACTGTTTCTTTCTCTACCTGTGACACAACAGCAGTGTTCCAAATCCTATTGTTCAAATTCTTTTCATATTTCTCCAGTAAGGATTTTGTTTTTTGCAGATTTAGGCTTTGTTTTGCAAGGTGAATGATTGTTGTGCTGTGCTTGATTATACTTGAGTTGGACTGTATTGATTATTGGATATCATGACCACTGGTGACAAGAAAAAGCTGCATTATTCTCATACTGCACGAGTTTTTGATCATGTCTTCAATGACTGCACCATTGCATGAAAGCCAGTGATTCTCTGCAGCGATTATACATTTCTGTAACATGTTGTCATCCTTCTTACTACTTGCACTGGGCCTAATTCTTAGTTACCCAAGTGAGTTACAAGTACAGGTTTGTTTACATTGTATCTTGACAGCTGACTGTCACTCAAATACACACACTAGCCCATCCAATCAGAAGCTTGGAGGCAAAGGGGTTTTTGAAATTTCTCAAAATATGAGTTCAAATAATAAAGAAACCAATTTCAACATCATTTCTGACTGCAGAAAGCAGCTTTAATTCTTCACTCAGTCTGTAGTCTGCTGTGGTAGCTTCTGTTGTGTACTTGAAAATATTCCACTAGTATAACTACCCAAATGCCAATGTTCTAAATTTTGATGGGGATGTGCTCCCTGCTTCCCTCCCGAAATCCACACCTATGTAACTACCCTCAATAACCCTTACTCCTCCCCTCAATTAGGAAAAATAGACTGTCATTCGCCCATTACCCCACCCTTCATCTGCCTTTTCCTCCATTACATTTCCGTCTACTTGCTCATGTCCTCTAGCACTTCTTCAATCCCTCCCTTTCTCTCCTCCCTCACTCTCCACTCTTTTGAGTTGCGTTAAATCTCATTACTTTTCCTCCACAGCTCTCTTGTTCTCTCCTTCCTATCTCCCTTCGTCCCACTGCTCCCTATAAAAATGGTATCAGATCTCATCAGTTGCCCTCCATGTTGCCTCCATGTGTCCCTGCTTCATTACTCCAGCCCCCCCCAACTCTCTATAAAGTGGTATTAAATCACTATCCCTCTACATTTGCAGGCAGTGGACCTGAACAAGAAAGGGAAAGACACTAAACATCCCATGTACAAACGACTGATCCACACTGCGCTGGAAGTCTCAGACATCCATGAGGTAACCATCATGCTCAGTGTCTTCTGTGAAACCAGTATCAGTTACTGTTAAATCCTTTTTCTTATTCATTTATTTATTCATCTGATTGACTGTCAGACTGAAACACCCCTGCACATAGTCTCTGGACTTTAGAAACAAAATTAAAAGACAACTGCCTTGTTTTTGTATCAATTATGTATGTGTGCACATTGAGGATAAGGATGTCCTTGGTGAGTGTAAATCACAGATTATCTAAAAATATGTGTATCATGCCTGTTTTTACAAATTTGCCTGAGTGTCTTAGAGAAGAAGTGCAAATTGCCGCAGTCAGGTGCTAATGATCGTAAATTACCCTAACTGCCTTGATGAGATGTTTGGCTGAACCACTGAGCGTTTTATTGAATTTCTGTTTTATTTTATTAACATTTATTGTTGTTTTAGGTCTTATTGTTAACACCTTATTTCAGTGTGAGTGTGGTCAGATTTTGTGTGTGTGTGAGTGAGAGGTTAGGCAGGACTTGACTGTGCTGTGGTCAGTGGTGCATCACACCCAGCCTCTGCCAGACACACTGGAGCACTGCCTAGACCTGTGTGTGTGTGTGTGTGTGCGTGTGTGTGTGTGTGTGTGTTAATAAGTATACTGCCCTCTCCTGGACCCCTCGCATGTCGGTCACCAAACACACACACACACACACACACCCAGCATGTGAATAGACGTCTTTGTACTTGTTGCCTCTCTGTCTAACCAACTGTCTCTCTCTCCTTTTTTTTCCCCATTCCGTCTCTTTCTCTCTGTCTCTGTGTCTCTTTCCCTCTCTCTGTCTGTCTCCCACTCTGTTTCTCTGTCTGTCTGCCTCTCTCTCACAGAACCTGTCTGAAGGAAAGTATAAAAGCTTCGAGGAGTTCAAAGCAGACGCTCAGCTCATTGTTCACAACACTGCCATCTTGTATGGAGGTGGGTTAAAGTTTCAGTGTGTTTCCCTCTGTGGTTTAAAGTTTGATAGTAGTGTTGATACAATCGTATCAATGAATTCACTCTGAGTTTTGTATCAATATGATACTTTTTTGACACTTCATGTTAAGTTTTTAAAACACATAACCCCTTTTTTATTTAACAAAAGAAGCTAAAATTGTCAGCAGTTGATTTTTGTCTAAACACTAGCAGTCATACAAGAACAAAAACTTAATTTAAATTTTGAGACTTTTGTATACACAGAGAGTATCAGAGGATTTGGTCAGTTGTCTTTGGGGATATTAAGGAAATTTATAATTGTGATGTGGTAGGAGTTTTTCCATAAACAAAATATTACAGCACAGCATGTTTTCGGCCCACTTGTGACTGACATTAAATCCCTTTTTAAAAAGTAAATTATAATAAGCCAGAAAGACATAGTTTATAGGATGTACTGTATGTGTGCATCATTTTCTGTAGCTTCTGGCCTTCTCCACAACCAGAAACATGGCCCAGCATTTGGACAACAAGATGAACATGAATCACGAAGAAATATAGCAATTACTTCAGAGTTATATTTATATATAAGTCCAGAAATACAAAAATAGATAATATTCAAAGATCAGTCATGATTTCTTTTTGCTGTCTGGCTCTCATTCATTTAAATATCACTTGTGTTATCAGTCCTAATGGATATCTTTCCTTTTGAACATATTCTAACTTGATCTAACCTGACCTTTTCTTTCTTGCTGACCTTCTCACTGAGCGTTGTCTGTTCTTGTTTAAGTTAACAGCGACCAGGCAGAGATCGCACGGCTGCTCTTCAGCGACACATGCCATGAGGTAACATTTTGTTTTTCTCTCTTCACACCGTTCACAGCAGTGAGATTCAGTGTAGTTCCTAAGTTTAGAGCTTTTAAGTGTAAGTCTCCTCAATGTGTTGCATCCAGATTTGTTCAAAAAGTTGTCAAAGTTCTTGAACATTAAACTTTTCTTTGTTTCTCTTTCCCTTCTTCATCTTTTCTCCTTCATTCTTCATCTCTTCCCATATCTCTTCTCTTCCAGTTGAATGAGTTATTGTTGTGCAAGAACTGCTTCTACCTGTCGAACGCCCGGCCAGACAACTGGTTTTGTTATCCATGTGTGAGTACAACCAAACCTGCTCTCATCAGGTTGAGCTACAGCTTCTCGGGACAGAACTGCTATTTAGAGACTGATGCACAGTTTTATTTTAGAAGAACTTACGTTTGTACTACTATTGCTATTTGTAGGGGCTGTAGGATGCAATTCTAATACTTTTGTTGTTGTTAATGAATACACCTCTCCCTTTTAAATCCATTTAATTTAATGAAACTCAGATATTTTAACAGTAATGAAAGTGTGACTTTTTCATGTTCAGGTATATTTGCACAGCACAGGATCACCAATAGTTTGACAAAACAAACAAGCTCTTGGAAAGTGACTTTTACTTTTTAACTTATTTCTGAACATTTTATATTAAAAGGCCTAAACAAGAAAGGATCATTTACAATGTAATTGATAATATGAAACATGCTGCAGGCCCAGAAATCAAACATTACATTAAAAATGTTGTGCTTAGTACAAAAATAAGAACTAAGCAGGTAGTCTTGCCACATTAAGTCCAGTTCAGACCAAAGATTCGCGACAAGATGAGTTGAATCATACAACTTCACACCAATGCAGCGACCTGAGATGGTGTACCATCTCTTTGTAACAACTCTCTGTACCTCTGCTCTGTTTGCAACTTTTCAGGCTTATTTTGTTGCTGAATATAATTTGTAGCTTCTTTAAAGATGAATGAGGATAGTGAGATACTGGCTACAGTTGCATTTGTAGTAGTGATGAAACTGAAAAACAGAAATAAAACAAGCATCAGATGGACTGTATTCATAGTATGTACGCCTACAGTAGTATCAGTAAGCAGCACCAACTCGTCAGTTAGAGTGTGTGTGTGTGTGTGTGTGTGTGTGTGTGTGTGTGTGTGTGTGTGTGTGTGTGTGTGTGTGTGTGTGTGTGT
>JAPZEB010000004.1:29524139-29535653 GCA_029783705.1 Chaetodon striatus
ATACATACACACACACACACACACACACACATACACATACACATACACACACTTCCACCGGATGAATAGTGGCAGAGAAACAATGTGTTGACTATAGGATGCAGGTTTGTTTTGCTGCAGCAGGAACCAGTAGGCGCTTTTATCTTTAAAATGTCACCACCATCACAGATCTTATTTTGTTAAATAAAGTGTTTCGCTCAATATACACAGAGATATGTCAGCGCTGATGATGATGATGATGATGATGATGATGGTGATGAAGGCGTCTCCTGGGCCACAATTACAGTATTATAGCTTTGGAATGTCGTCCTTTAATCAGTGTTAATGAAGCCAATCAGTCTTTATTCTTCAAATGTCAAAACACAAACCGGCTGATGTTGTCAAAATCAGACTAGATATGACATTTTACTTATTATATAGAACCACTAACCACCCAATCAATGTCATGTGTTAAACAAGACATAAGAAAATAAATACTGAATCAATGAATCTTTGAACAATGGTGGGGAAAAAGTTAGGTCATGGTCATATTGTTACCTTAAGAAAATAGTTCTCTGAGCTAAATGTGAAAAAGAAACTTCAGTATTTTTTAGCCTGGTCCCTATTTATGTTTTTTTGTCAAAGTGACTGTTGGAGACAACAGTCTTGCTCTGCATTCCAATCCAAATACTACCATATTATATAGTACGCCAGAGAAAGATTTAGTATGTCCTAATTCATAGTATGTCAAATGCAGTATGCCAAAAATACCAGGATGTTCTACTACATTCGATCGGATTTTGCACTATGCGAGCCAGCATGCTTTTCTGGCTATGCTGACCCATAATGCTCTGCGCAGGGGAAGATTTGTAATATCTGTTGAGCTGACACATGACAGCTTGACAACTCGTTGAAATCTGTCAGAAGCGGCAATGACAGCTGACAGTGCGTTTAGGTGACTGATGACCAGTTGATGATCAGAATATTAGTTAAGTGAACAAAATAATCATAAATATTATAAACAACAAAAGGACATAACTACAAAAATAACAATGACAGAGAACTGTGGATGTAATTTCACTGTCCCAAATATAATATGTTAGAATCTACAATCTATGCAGTTAATACTTCAAAGTAAACTACATATATTGCATAGTAACAACAGCAGAGCTCTATGAGTTGATCTCCGTCTCGGCAGAAAAGAGCTCGGCGAGTGGCACTTGTTTTATCTACAAGGTTACAGATATAAAAGCGAGAGGGTCAAAGTTCAAGGCATAATGTTAGGAGGAAAAATAGGCTATTTCCCGTTTGTGTGTATACTGCATGAAACAGTACGTTCTTTTTAAGGGCAGCTGCAGTGCCTAATGAAAGTAAAAAGAAACCATGCAATTTGGAGCACACCCTTAGTTTGTCTGGTCCTCAAACAGGACATCTGAGTGTGTGCGTGCGTGTGTGTGTTTTTACCTTGACTCCAGCGAGCATGCCAGTGGTGGAGACACTGAAGTCCAGGTAGGCCAGGGTGTCAGGGTTGGACGGTTTATACAGCAGAGGAGGTTTCTTCTTTGGCAAATCGTCTAAAAAGAAAATGAACCTGATTCAATCAGTGCTGCTTTTAAATACAGAGCATGTACAATACACAGATTATTACACACAGATTCGCAATTTAATTTTTCATTATACTTTTTTAATGTTTGCCTGTTTGTTCTCATTGTTATAGCATTTCTGGACTGATCACCTGTCTATTAAAAAATGTGAGGCTCATCAGTTTAATCGGTTTGAGTTTAATGTATACAGTGCTTTCTGTAATAGCCTTTTAAAATTCAAACTGTGCAGGATTTTTTTTTATTTGCCTTTATTGTAACAAAACTTTGTGGAGACAGTATAACAAAATGTTAAGGTCTTTAAAGTTATTCACTAACTGAGGCAATGCACAATGTACCTGTTTATCAGAAATAACAACACCAAAGTATTTGCACGGTTCATGTGTATATATGTATTATGGCTGTCAATATAATGCATTCATTTTGATTCATTAATCACAACAGTGGTCCAAAAATTACTGCTGATTAATCACGTTTGACCCGGTGCCTCGATGAGGGCCACAATGGCTTTGTCACATGATGGAGTCAGACAAGACAATGCTGCTTGGCACTGTGAATAAAACTTTTACATTTAAAAAACGCCCAGATCGAAGTGTTGATAGGAGCACTGTTCTCTGCAATTTCTGCAGTATGAATTTTTATTCCATCGGAGTACTTCAAGCCTGAAATATCCCCTTAAGGCATATCATTTAGCAGCAAACCCAGAGGTCCGAGCTAGCACAGCCTCTGATGCTAGCACTAGCAGCCAGCCTCGTCAAGCCACCTTTTACAAGGCGTTCAGACACAAATTGAGTAAGTCTGCCTGTTACCGGCTCACTAACTCCCTTGCAAAATTTACTGCAGACCAGTTTTGTTGGTAGAGCACAGGGGGACAATTGTGTCCCAAATCTAGAAGCTTTACTACTGAAACATCTGCCAAGATTAATTTGAATTGAAAATTTAAAAACCCTTTAACAGCAAAAATTGATGTATATGATTAATTTATATTAATTAATCACAGAGCATGTGATTAATTAGATTCATTTTTTAATCGCTTGACAGCCCTTATATGTATATCTATCTTGATGAAAATCTGAGCTTGTGTGTGTATGTGTGTGTGTGTACCTGTGTCCATGACAGGGGGCCAGGTCCGTACGTCTACGGTGGCCGAGGCTTCCTTCGACCTCAGCAGTTTAGAGATGAGCTGTGTGGTCATCACACACACCGACCGGCTCACCTGCAAGACACAGTACAGAGCACTTAACATCTGACAACATTCATCAACAGTAACCAATGGGTTATCCAACTGTGTGGTAGAGAGAGCCTCACTTTAAATCACCTATTGAAATGAAAACGGTTAAATTCCACTGCTTGTGAGATTTACAGTGAAGTACCTGCAGCTCTGACCTCCTACATCGCCTCCTGCCAGCTCTCTTAAAAAATGAACGAGGCTCGCCGTTATTCACAACTCACATTCATTCACTCACTTATTTTTCCAGACTGCTGGCTGGTTTCCCGGTTTCTGCAGGCTGTCGAATCCTTTGCCCCTTCACTCCGTCTTTCTTTGGTTTGCACTCTGTCTTTTTATTTTTATGAGTTGAGCACCAGTGGCTTCTATTTGTATTGTGATTTCATAGCTATAAGGCTGCTTTGTAAAATAGTTTTTTTGACAGAGCAGTTTCTACAAGTTTCTACCTCTTATTATTTGAGATACTGAATGGAAACATACAAAGGGAGAAAGGTAGAATAATGATAGATTACAGTGATTAAACTCACTGTTTTCAGATGCCATTTCATGTAGGTGTCTCCTGACGCATCATCATTGTTGCTTTGATGAATCACTTTGTTGACATTGTGTTGAAAAAAAAAATCTTCAAAAGATTAAATAGTTTTGGTCTTTCCATTCATTTCTGGTGTTTCCATTTAGAGTATTTTTTACTGCTCACATGCTCAAAATGATGATCAGCTCAAAGTTTTTGTTTTTGCTGCTGTGAATTCAGAGAATCTGTGAAATGGTGACTAATTTGTTTCTGGGTATTTCAACTTTTCAACATTTTTTTCTTTATAAATGTCACATTGTTGTTGAGGGTATTAATAATCTGTCAAATGAAGGTATCAAAGTTTTTACCTCCACGATCATCTTGACGGTGGGCAGCGTGGTGGCGATGTTCTGTGGGTGAGGCGGTCGCACCGTGATCGGCACGCAACCGGCGTAAAGGCAGCCGTAAAATGCCACGATGAGGTCGATACCTAGAGAAGGGAAAGGAGGAAAGAGAGGAGAAGAGGAGGGAAGGAGGATAAGGAAGAAGAGTAAGGAGACATGAAAAGGAGAGGTTGGGTGTGAGGAGAAAAGTGGAGGTAGCAACAAAGACAAGGAGGAAGGGAGGGATCAAAGGGCAATGGAGACGGAGGAGGATAGAGAGGGGATAAATGGAAGAGAGACAACGGTAGGAGCAGGAAGGAAAAACAGGGAAAAGGATGGAGAGGAAGAAAAAGGGAAGGTGACACAGGACAAGAATGAAGGAAGAGGAAGGTGAGATGAGGAGGAGGGGAGGAAGGAAAATGGAGAGCGACAGAAATGCACAGGAGAGGGAAGGAGGATAGATACGCCAGGGAAATAAGGAGAGATGGGAGGAGGAGGAAATGATAATGCAAAGAAAACAGAGAAAGGAAAAGCAGAAAAGAAATGGTCACACACACACCCTCACAGAGGCCAGGAGGTTAAGTATTGAGCGGTGGACTCTGGAGGCGATTAATTGAATGCTACTTTAAGACAATCTCCTCGTGTCTGGGAATTCGTCCTGCACGGCTGCATCCGTCCCGCCATGATGGACATGAGGCTCCGTGTCTCTGAGGGGAAATTACAATTCTTGCTGTTCCCCTTCATTTTCCCTGCAGCGCTGCCTTCGATCTGAGTGCACGACTGAACTGCTCTGAATGTCTTTGTTGTGTCCTTCTTCATTTAAAAACATCCAGAGTCTGTCCTTGTTTACATGTCAGCATACAAATCAAGGGATCGTTACAACGTTCTGGTATGTTTCAATCAGTTTAGTACACACAATATATACTTAATAATACCAAAAAAAGTGAACTATTTGTTTTACGTTCATTTGATATTTGAGGTATTCTGACAATTCTTATTATTGTTGCAAAGTAATACAGACTTTTCAAATCCATCTGCACATATAACTTTCCTTTTTTACAGTACCCAGGGGCATTAATCTGCTGCTCTGACAGCCTCCACTTTTCTGGTTTTAGGCTTTCCATCAGATTTTAGAACCTGGCTGCAGAGATTTGCTCCCATTAAGCCACAAGAGCATTAGTGAGGTCCAAAGGCTGTGTGCAGATCAAGTTCTTCCACACCAAAGTGGAAAAATCATTTCTTTGTGGAGCTGGCTTTGTCATGTTGAAACACAAAAGGTCTTCTCCAAACACTTGCCACAAAGTTGGAGCACGCCATTGTCTAAAATATCATTGTAAGCTGTAGCATTTACATTCTCATTAATTGGAACCAAGACGACCAAACCATGAAAACAGACCCCGACCACACAATAAGTATACTAACATATGTGTCCATATAGTTTAGGCCATTTCCTGTATTGCTGTAATATAGGATCTAATCAGTTTCCATAGCTGTTTTACTGCATTAAGTAACAGAGTTTGCAAGGTGGAATCAGCTTTTACTTTGAAACTTTACTGTATTTTTCCTCCAGTTTGAGATTTTGGAAGTGATGCCATCACAACAAACATATGTAAATAAATAAATAAACTGACACTGATATCAAAATGCAAAACATTAGCACATGGGGCTCTTCTCACTTATTAATTTAGTGCGTCTTTTGTGCCTTTTGCTTCCTATGACCCGGAAATCGATCTCAGCACACCACATTGATCAATGTCTTAATTCTTGAAATGCATCCCAGCTGATGATCCAGTGGTGCCACATGTCATATGCGATTGATGGCTCTTAAATGATGGCTCCAAATCATGGATGTCTCATTTTGTTAGATGCCTGTTACTCAACCACTCTCCTCTCGTGTCTCCTCCTTGCCTCCTCTGCTCATCTTAGGTTGGAGGGACTAAGATGCAAGTAGAGGAGGCAGGGAAAGGAAGTGAGGATGTACAAAGTGAGAAATGAGAGGAGGGAATGGAGTTGAAGCTTCATACTGATATGAGGTCAGTGTTTACCTGGAGGGTAGACCAGTGCGACGTGGTCTCCGTCCTGCAGGTGGCCCCGTTCAGCCAGCATGCCAGCAATCTTCTCTGCCCTCTTATGCAGCTGAACACAAGTCAGAGAGCTGGCTATCGTACCCTGGATGAGGACACACACACACACAGACACACACACACACAGACACACACACACACACACAGGAGGATGATTGACACATTCAATCAGCAGTGTGTATCAGCCAATGTCATGTCACATTTTCCGTTGCAGCATCTCAGTGCTGAACAGCTGTAAACAAACCAGTGGATCATATTGCCATTATGCAAACTACCAATTCAAACACAATGTCATTTACAAACTGCATCATAATAATAACAATGCCTATTCTTTTGGCCTATTCTGTGATGCTGTACAACAATCTTTCAAACAAACAAACGAATGAATAAATATGTCATGGATCATTCTTTCTCTGCCAGTCTGCACAGTGAATATGAAAAACACAAAAGCACCATAATATAAAGCAAATGCTGCAACATAAGGAAAGGAATCTAGCATTTTTAATTTCCATCTTGTTCATAACTAATATTATACAAAGTGAGATAAATATGGAAACAAAATTGGAGCTTTGAAAATGTTATTGTGTATATTTAAGAGTAAATCTGAATCAAAACTGGTCATTGGCTGAACATGCTCAACAACCTGTGCAGGCTCATTTAAAGGTATTGTGTACACATTTTATATTGCCCCCCAAAACAACATTGATATGTACAGTATGTGTGTGTGTTTGTTTGTGAAGTCTTACCCTGGAGTTGAGCAGTGTGTACAGGACATGGTCTGGAGTGGTCTGGGCTCTCCACTGTAACACCTCTGACAGGAAGAGGAACTGAAAACACAAATACAGGAACAGTGAGACTGAGTGATGACACACAGATATATAAATATTCTCAAATAAACATGCACACACACTCCCACATATTCATATATTCATCCTTAACACATGAATAAGGCAACAGTGCAGCGAACAGAGCCAAAGGAATCCAGTCTACCAGTGTTAAATATTAAAAATATCAGAATTTAGAGAAAAACTTTTATCACATAAGTCAATTTACTTATTAAAGTTATAATTTTAAGATTCATTTTGCAACTTGCATCACAAGGTTCTTGACTTGAAATAATAACTGAATCCACAGGTTGGCTGCTTGTTATATCACATCTCATTCTATTTTTCTACATGTGTTAAGGCCCTGACACACCAAACTGATGTTTGGCTGTCATTTACTGTTGGGCCATTGATGAGCATCAACGCAATTTGGCTTTTTTTCCACCGATTCAGTATGCTGAATCAGCAATGGCGACTGTGGAGCCCATCCGTGAATGAAATCACCGTGATTGGTAGTTCAGCTCAGGGCAAGACAAGAGAAACAAAGTGAGGAAAGTAAACAAAAAGCTAAAGTCAACAGGGAGTGGTACCAAAGCAAACTTGTTGTATGAGGTAAAATCATTTTTCCTCAGTCACTGAGCTCTTTAGCAGAAATGTTTGTGTTATTGTTCACTGGCACACCATTAATATGCTTTGTTCTTTCAACATTGGATTGTGTTGTAGATGTGGCTAACTTGCCTCAAGACAAATTTTCTGCTTCCCTTCTTGAATGAAGGTTGAAGTCATTGCAATGTGTTCATGTGCAACTTTTTCGCCTCCACTAGTTCTCTGAAGTCGGTTTGGTCTGTCTGGGCCTTTGAATACATGTGATGTAACATGCTTGTGTATGGAGATTTTGAAGTTTTAAACATACTGCCGGAGCTGGGTGGAGGGACCAAAGTAAGGTAACTAGTAATGCAACAAATTACTTTTGTTGTTGAGTAATGTAATCACTTATTTAAATAAGTAACATGTCATGTGTAAATGATTGTGTTTCAGACATGCCTAACACTGTGTCGTTTCTTACAGCTTGTAAAACAGTTGCAACATAAGCATAATTTCTTGGAAATGCAGCTGCAGATTCACTTGTTTTGAGCCTCAGTAATGACAGAAAAAACTCTGCTAGCTCAAAATCTCAAAGCATTTTAGAGTTCAGGAGCTTTGCTGAGAAACTGATGGTGAATACTGATAGAGTGTACTAGCTCGGTGACTTGCAGGGTGTTGGAGTGTTGGGGAGGTTGCACTTAATTTAGAAAAGAGAGAGTAAGAGAAGGAAAGAAGTTAATATGGATGGAAGTAGGAGAGCAAGTTGAGGTTATAAGGCTTCCTACTTTACAACAGCAGAGATGAGAAAAGAGAGATGGAAATTGGAGATGGAGGGAGAGAGCAAATCAAGGCAGAGAGTTTGTTTCTGGCCTCATGAATTTTTCAAGATTTGCTGCCGACTGTTGAATCGCAGGGAGAGTAATTCATGTTACGTTTTGTTCTGCCAGAGAAAGTCAGTTTTATTTGTATGTGTGCTGCCAGCCGGTCGCAATCGGTGATGAGGATTCAGCTGTCAAGAGTCTTAACCCGGCCAGCCGCAAAACAAACGGACCTCCGCTCAGCACCACATCGTGTTCGTCACGTCTGGGAGGAACTCTGGGCGTGCTTGATTTGTACTGCAAATTTCCCCGACTGTTCCAAAGTGAATTATTGTGCTGGAGGAGCTCATATGTGAACCTTCGTTCCTCCAGCTGAGGGCTGAAATAAGCAAGTGTGATTCTTTTTCTGTGTCACATTCAGGCAGCTGCAAAACAAATAATGGGTGAAACTGATGTAGAGATCGGGTTTGATATTTTGCTTGAGGGCACTCTGGCAGTTACTGACTCAAACACAACCACTAAACCATCAACGTCTACTGACATATGAACAGTACTGTGTGTAATGGAATTTCAGTATTAATATTATACTCACTGATCTGTATGTTAAGGCTGTTTACCATATTTACTGGTACTCATTTAGAAATCAAAAGACTCACTATGTCTTCCTGCTTTCAAGTCAAAACATATCAGAATTAGGGATGTTAGCAGCTGTGGCTTTTTTACTAGGGGTGTAACATCACACAAAATTCATGGTTCTGTATGTACCTCGGTTTTGGGGTCAGGGCTTAGTGTGTTTTCGATACAGCAGGGAAAATAAATGCAGAACATTCAACAGTGGCTCATGGTCATATGTCTAACTGTAACTCAGCTTGGCACTCACCTTGTGGTGCCTTAAAGAGCCAAAAAAAAAAAAAAAAAAAAAAAATTGAAAAACTCAACAACAATGTATCTTTTCAGAAATCATGACCCGGTTGCTCAAGATAGTTCACAGACCTTGTTGTGAGCAGTTTCATGTTGGAGCTACTTTCTTTCTATCGTACTACACCTGCTAACCGCATCAGCACGAGCATGCATTCACTGCTAGCTCACCTAGCTACACTAAGCTAGCTCACGTTACAGTTCAGCCGAGGAGGACGCCATTCATGTTTGTTTTGCAGTGCAAGAAGATGAAGAAGACATGACTGCAACATGGGACTGTGGACGCTTATGTCGCGGTTTCTGTCTTGGTTTCATCACTGTTACATTACTATTATTTACCCATCCAGCAGATACAGGGCTTTTTTTAGTTGTGTTTTTGTCCATCTGATAACTGTAAGTTCAATACTCACTCTCTTGTAGCTCTGTTTTTGGTCTCCACCAACTCCTGAGAAAAATATTTATGACTGTCTGCTGTTTGCTGGTAAACAGGTAGTGTATAGGTTTATTCAGAGTTGGATTTCTCCTTGCTGTGGCTTGAAACAATGTTAAAACAATAATCCAAATAGACTAGAGTGCTTCATAGAGCTCAGGGTAACTGTAGAGTTAGGTGATAATTCTCTGTGGGTTTGTCTCTATGAGAGACACCACTCACATTAAACACAGTCATTCTATCCATTGTTAACATAAAAATATTGATTAGCAGCTTTAAATAATGGTTAAATATTTTAGTTTGGTCACCTTCACATACATAATAGAGCCTAAAAGGTAAAAAAAGTAAAGTCAAATGTCTTTAATGTGTCACTGATTCATGCTGTGAGGTTGTGTGATCACTGTACTGTGTGTTTTATACAAGCTGTCACAAAGACTAATGCCTCAGTTGTCATGATTGTTAATTTAAAAGATTCTGTTGTACAGGAACCCTTAACGTGGTAAATATAACCTCCAGTGTTCTCCTGCTGAAAACATCACTCAGCTCCACATCGGCCAAAGTTTCCTGTTTCACCATTTAGAAACTCGTGTAGTTGACTCTCAGAGTTTGGCTGACGAAACGCTCTCTCATCTACTCACCACCAGCTTCATGCATCGCAAATCTCTCGGGGGTTAAAAGATTTAAAGACGGTTTTCCCCCCCCGATGAAAACATCACTCAGCTGCTTGTCGGCTCGACTCTGAGCTTTCATAAAACTTTCATAACAGCAAATGAAAGTCTGCTTCCTTTCCAGTTTCCTGCCTCATACATTAACATCTACTTGTTGGTGGAGGCGTTTATCCAAAATGCCCCAAAGCGCCACAACTGCACACACATGAACCCTAACAGTGTCAACGCCTTTATCTAGCCACTGAGTAAGAAAAGGATCTCCTGGTAATGAAACATGTGATACACAATCTTCTTGATAAAACATGACAATCATCCAAAACCTCCCACTAAACCGCAACTTTTTAAAAAACGTCGATAAGGTGTCTTGTTCAGAATGTTATACTCAGATTTTAGCAAAAAGAAAGTCGTGATCTCAAATATATAATATCAAGGGTGTCATCTCTTAAAGTCATGAACTCAGTACAGTAAGATTTGGCATGTAACTTAGCCTAGCCTACCAGAGTCACCATCAACACACCTTTCAGTGTAACATCTTATCAGCAATTGGTCAACGATTAACTTTGGCCAAAATATTTTCGCCATCATCTAAGTTTTGGTGCCACCTGATCCTGGGACTCAAAATTCAGTATTTATTGAGACAAATAAAGGTGAGGAATGGCCTTATTTTGTTAACCATGGTCTTAGTCCTCAGTTTCCTTGAAATTCAGTTTCTAATTTGTGCCAACATACATCCTGACATCCTGTAAAAGATGCAACAAGTCCTTCACACTAAACCACAAAATATGTTGCTTGTCATTTCACAGAGTGTCTACAGGTAACAGACCCTTAAACTGAGTGTTTTTAAGACCTTTTCAAGATGATTTTGAACCAAATCTAAGACAGATTTTTGGACAAAACATCTTATTCTCATTTACGCATTGCAGGTAAGTATGGAGGTAAGTATATCTGTATGTCCCATGCAGCGGAGGGTTTTATACAAGAACATGGTTATTACAGTGATTTAGGTAAATCTACATTTTTTAGGCTTTTCAACAAACAAGAAATGATGTTTTACTTGTGAGGATCTCAAAAGCTGACGTAAAGAATAGGAAATTTAGTGTGCTGTGTCTTTAGCCAACCCTTACAAGAAATGAACGTAAACTTTTCAGATACAAAGATAAAACACTAATAAAATGTGTTTCAATCAGCTGGACTTAAGTGAATAAAATGCTCTTTCTGGAACATCTAGTACAGTAAAACCAGATCCTTGTGAGATAAGATTAGTTTCAGACTTGAGCTCTTCGGTGTAAGCCAATACTTCCTGCTTTCATTGAAAATCCCAAACTATTTTCTATATTACAAATGTTACCATGGATGCACAGATTCCGATTTTCTTGAAGTAGAACAAGTACTTTGACCGGAATACTTGTAGAATGAAATTTAAAAGTTTTTTTGCCATTTATATCCACTTACTGCAAAATATATCATATCCAAACATATTTTCTT
>JAPZEB010000004.1:29535753-29559496 GCA_029783705.1 Chaetodon striatus
ATACAAAGATAAAACGCTAATAAAATGCTTTTCAATCAGCTGGACTTAAGTGAATAAAATTCTCTTTCTGTAACATCTAGTACAGTAAAACCAGATCCTGGTATCATATCATATCATATCATATCCAAACATATTTTCTTTTAAAGCAAGTGTAAAAAGTTTTTGTAAGGTACTAAGTTAGCTTTTAGTGTTTCAGACTCATAGTTTTTAATCATAAAAAGGATCAAATCTGGTTTGTGTTATATGTTAAAGAACCCATGACCCTGAGTTAAACTTCCAGAGCTCCACTGAAGCCTGAGATAGAACAAACTGGAACCTGCCTGCAGATAAAACCCATGTTATCTGTATGAGTGAGGACTGGCATGCTAAATACCAACACAAAGACCCTCTGTGTCTGGTGTGTGTGTGTGTGTGTGTGTGTGTGTGTGTGCGGGTGCGTGCGTGTACTTGTGTGTGTGTGTGTGTGAGGAAATCTCAGGCCATAGATAGAAATCTGGTCTCATACAGTACAGTTTTATCAGTTTGTGAGAGTCAGTGTTGAATTCTCATGTTAATACACTTAAGTCTGGAGCTCGGTTGTATCTGATGTCATTATCAGATGTTCACTAAAACCCAACACGTCGACCACCTGGCACTAGAAGCACTTTACTTTGCTTAAATTTACATAAAGAAAGTGGTTAAATCCTTCCAGCAGCATCTATTGTACCGAGCAGCCTGTGAATCTGGGAAACTGGCACTGGATCAAACAGCACAGACAGCAAGCAGTGCTCCACTTTCTAACCCTCCTAATTTAAAAAGAAATATTTTAAGTAGATAGAAAGTAGATAGTAGTAGCGGAATGGCAGAAAGATTACACACCAGTAACATCTTTATTTCACCAAAAATGTATTTTTAAAAAGTGTGAAAGGATCGTTTTTCAGAAATTTGATATTTCCATAACAGCCCTCATGTTTTCCAGTTTGAAAATCAAAAGCAAAGACATCTAAGTGACTGGTGTGTTTGCCTTCTAACATTTGATCTGTTTTGACAACCCAAGTTTTTATTTTTATTTTTTTTCCAGAAACAACGATTTAATATATTTAACATTCTATAATTTCCTCCCTTGTAGCAATTTTCATGGCAGCGTCAGTGTTTGCTGTTCAATCACCTGATGTCGAAACCAGATCTTTAGATTTTACCTTCTTATCGTCATTGTCACTTTACCTTGAGATAATTTTACTACTCTTTACTACCTCTCTACATCTCTGCAATATATATATTTCTTACTAGTTCTCACTAGGCATATACATTTACTACATTTCTGTTTACACTCAAGTTCATTCACTTTGCAATTACTCTACAAGTGTTGGCCTCAAATATATATATTCTATTCTATATATGTTAAGTTCATCCTCATTGTTAACTTCTGCACTATTTTATGTCTTACATTCTCATTTTTTACTTGCGTGATTTTCTTTTTACACAGATTTGTTTGAGCATTGTTGGAATGAGCCTGAGAACTCTGCATTTATTGCCAACAACTGCTTCTCTGTCGTGAATTCAGGGTCGTGGGGGGGCTGGAGCCTACCCCAGCTGACATTGGGCAAGAGGCGAGGTACACCCTGGACAGGTTGAAAGACTATCACAGGGCTGACACATAAAGACAGACAACCATCCACACTAACATTCACAAATATGGGCAACTTGGAGTCAACAGTTAACCTAACCTGTGTGTCTTTGTACTGTCGGAGGAAGCCGGGGAACCAGGAGAAAACCCAGAAAATGCAAACTCTACACAGAAGAGCCCTGGCCAGCCAGTGGATTCAAACAAAGAACTTGTCTTGAGCTGGATTAAGTCACGGTTAATGCTAACTAAACATTTCCCACTGCTGCTGCTTCACTTTAAAGGTGTTTAACTAGCTTTTATTGTCACACAGTCACAGGAAACACAATGTATTGGTCCATTAGTTCAGCCCTGACAGCATGCGTTTATCAAATCTTCAATGTAATGTCTTCGATGTTCAACTGGAGAAGAAAACTATTCAAACCGTGCATAGCACAAAATCAATTTGCAGTTGAAATCATCATTGACTTTATTAAAACAACATGGGTTTGTTTGGCTGCACTATAAAAAGATACCACAGTTGCTCTTCTGTTGTATTTCTGACAACAGTAGCTGATCAATCGGTGTTTGCTGTGGTATTGAACCACACTTGCTGTTATTACCAGTAACTACAGGTGTCACCAAATCATCCAGGATTGAAACCTTCAGGATAACATCTATGACAGCAAAATGTACTCGTTGCTAGTTCTCAAATATGCAAGCATCCAGTTCTGCTGATCATGCTCAGTGTGCATGCTCACAAAATAAACCTGCTCAAAATGGCTCTGCATGCATATCTTTGTGTGGTGAAAAGGTTGTGGTTTCTATATAAGCTATAGTACTGTTTGTTTAGTTTCCTTTTAATTAAAAACAATAGGAGTTTTTTCAGTCATAGTTGGGCTTTGCTTTAAACAAACAACAGTAAGAAAACAGAGGTACTCTTGAGCAAAGAAATCAAACTGAGAGGCTGAGCTGGTCCCAGTGTGAGTGTTTATCGGAGTCAGTGTGTAACAGCACAGAGCTCAGTCAACCTTCCCGGGATAAATAAACAGTACCAGAAGAACAATCTGAGACGACGTTCAATGTAGATCACATTTCAGTCTACAAGATTACACTGACACACACACACACACACACACACACACACACACACAGAACATTTTAATAAAGACAGGAACAGTTTAAAGAGAAAAAGGAGCTCATTCACACAGAGGGCTTGGTTTTCAGAGAGATGTTACACATGCAGTGATCGATGAATAAACAAATCGATGAAGGAATGAATCAATGAGCATATCGATAATGAGAAGCAGCAGCGGGAGCCTAAATCACAGTAAGAGTAAACATAAATCACCATGCTCTAAACCTGATTGACATTCAGTAGACATATTTTGCATTTTCACACAAAATCCCCAAAACACAAATTTAATTTTGAATGAATCTTCCTCCTCTGACCTTGTGAAAAATAACAACCTGCCAGACAAATTAAACCAAATTCACCATACAATTGTTCCCAAATCACAAACAAATTTTGCAGGAACACAAACGCTGCTTTATCTGCTGGGAGAAGTTGCCAAAGTCGATTAAACTGTACTTCAACAGGGAAGAGTAAACACGCTGCTCTGTAAAAATGATGCAGTCCACGCCTGAGCTAATCACTACAAATATCATCATCCTGTTTGGACTTGTAATCATGGCATGAAGCCTCAGGACTAATGGTTTCATTTGGAAAATGGCAGAGCAGATTTATATGCAACCTTGTCTCCCAACCAGTGATACTGAGGCTTTTTCCTAAAATAGTCCACAGATTTTTACTTTAGACCTTCAACAGCTAAACTGTGCACACGTAAAATGCAACGTTATAGTTAAAGCATCAGGCCCCTCATTCTGTTCTCATGTGTTACAGTAAAACCAAATATATGTAGCCAGCTGATTGAGATGTGTAAGACAGCATTTCTGACAACTGGGTAAAGAGAGGAAGGGTTCAGATTCATTACCGCTGATATTTTCAGTCAAGCTTTCTCCATCTTTAACTTGCCTTAAAACATAACAACAAGAAGAGTTTCACAGGTGAATTCTTTCCTAATGACAGGATTCGATCCTTCCTTTCCTCTCTTTCTTATCTTTGTTACAGACTGTTGCATTGATCCTAATGATCAACATTTGGGGTAAATAGGCCGACTTTTCAGGGGAACAACTGAAAAATGAGGCAGGTTTATTTATCAAACAGGCAAGCATCAGTATCTAGCATGTGATGGATGTTTGATGTGTGAACAAGACATAATTTACTGCTCATTTTCTCCCCAACTTTGGACAGAGCCAGGCTAGCTGTCTGCAGTTTTTGTGATAGGTATTGCTGCAACAAAAGTAATTTATTTACATTTAAGGCTTCTGGTGAGGTTTTCGAATAAAGATTCAAATGTCTCTCGTCGTATTTTATGGTGTCATTACCCTAAAAAAACATATATAAAAACGTCTCAAACTATATCCTGAATTTTAAAAAAGAGAATCATAAGATTAAATCAGGTGATTTCAGGTCCTGTCTTTTATGAGTAAACATAATTTATGGTGCTGTTAGACTGCTGCCAGACTGCACCATTAAAACAGATGGGTGGCTCCTGTTGTGTGGGAGAGCAAACCATTTTTACCACAGTGAAAATGTTTTCGAAAGGCTGAACGCCAAAAAATATGAGTTGAAGCAGAATATTTTGTTGGATAAAGATATGCTGTGCATTTTGGAAATTACTACATCAGTCTTTTTTCAATAAATTTTGGTTTTGGACTTTACAACACTCTGGAGTTACTGGAAATGTTTAGTTCACACTAATGGGAAACAATTCTACACAGCTACCACTGGACCCTAACTCTACAAATGGTATAATACTAATAACATTAGCATAGGCTTATTTTTTTCTGCGAGTGTACAGAAACAGAATGACTAAAAAAAAGCTGTGCAGCATTTGAAAACTGATTTTAAATTCAAATGCCTACATTATGAATGTAGCTTTGCAGCTTCAAACTTTTCGCTACAGCCCTACTGCTAAGCTAAGTTATTAGCCTGCGGCTGGAGTTTCATATTTACTGAACAGACAGATGAAATAGCACGGACCAATTCATAATCTTTGTTTGCAATAACTTCCAGGTAGTCGCATACAAAAAAGTAAATAGAGCTGATCAAATGCTGCCTCATCTGGTTAGTTTTAAGTCACCTAAAAAAGGCTAACCTACAAATACTAAAGTTCAAGTGTACGCTATATTTAGAATATTTTCATCGCTTTATCTTGCCGTCAGACAGCCCTTTTCGATGAGTAACTCAAGCCCTCAAAGTAACCAGACTCCATTGACAAAAACGGTAGTTTTACTAAGCAGAATATGGGAGTTGATGGTCTACTGCTGCCTTGATTGGTTTAAGGTGTAAGGTAACACAGAGAAGATATTTTAAATATAGCACATACACTTAAACTGATATTGATTTTTTTTAAAGTAAGTCTTTTTAGGTGGCCAAAACACATTTTGCTGCAGCCCTTTTGACAGCAGCACATTGCTCAGCTTCAGTGTCGGTAGATTTGGTTTATCAATGACACTAAGCAACACAGCACGTCAAATAGAAACAGCAGACAGGTCGGACCACCATGCTTTACTGTATATCTTTAAATGTTAAAGTTACGATGGAAAATGAAAACAGAAATAAACAAGTTTGCCAGTTTCATTTAACAGCATAATTCACATCTATTGCCAGTTGCCTACCCGGAAGTAATTGTTGTTCTCAGCACAACGTCACAGTGATTCAGTCTATTGATTTTCTCCTCTCAAAAAAGAAAGTGAATAAGTGTATATCTCCCAAAATGTCTATCAATTCCTTTAACTGTCAAATGAAGGCAAGAATAAGCCTTAAACCATTTTATAAAATAGACAAGATGACATTTTGCGTCAGAAAGTATGTTTGCTGCTACCTGTGTGGTCGAACATGTCCTGGCAATGCTGATTTTTGAGATGCCAGAAGCCAAAATTTGGGGAAGCGTGGGGAGTTCAGTTGGCAAGATTTTGAAAACACAATTCATCAACATCTGTTTGGTGACATCCAAACAAATAAGCAGGCTTGCAGCATGTTGCGAGTGCGGCTGGTGATACAGGCTGCTGCAGTGTGCTGCCGTGGAGGTGGTGGTTGTTATTATTTGGGGCCTGTCTCTTCTCATTAGAGTCTACATGTTGTGTGCAGCCGCCGGCTGCCTGACGTTGTAACTGATGACATTTTCAGCATGAGAGAAGCGAGGAAAATCAGTTCTGTCGGTAACACACACCGCCTGTTTCTCTCTCACTGTTGTTCTCTTCTTAAATTATTCTTTGTTGTTTTCTCTTATCGGTGTTCTTTTTCTCCATTCTCTCTTGTCCACATGTTCTCTTTTTTTGATGTCTGTTTTTTTTCTTGCCCCTATGACCTCTATATCTTATTCTCAGTCTTGTTCTCTGGCTTCTCTGCTTTTGTTTCCTCACTTACTTTCTCTCCTGTCTTGCTCACTTTTGTTGGCACAAATGCAACATGAACAGTGCCGCTAAAGCAGCTGCCATCACCTACTGGCATCAGACTTTCCTTTTTGCTATATTAACTGCTTTTTCATCTCCAGTCCATCTTGAATCATGAGTCCTCTGATAGAAACTTGAAATGCACACAGACAGTTTTGCTGTTATGATAAATGAAAATGAGAAACGAAAACCGCAGCATAAACTGCAGGCCAAAGAACTGATAAGAAATGATCCAAAAAAATGACACAAAATGAGGAGTGTGACTGGGAATAAACCACAGCGGTGTAAAACATGAAGTGATCCAAAGGACACATTACATGTATATGTGTGTGTGTGACAATGATGTTGATGATGATGGTGAAAACCAGCAGCCCCCCTCTCACACACACCTTTCTTGCCTGGTCATTGTCTTCAATCTGACCCAGATCCCTGCCGCTGGCCTGAGCGATCCTCTTCCCCGACACCAGGTTCCCGACCATGACAGACGCAGGACCGATCTCTGAGGCAGAGGAAGAAGAAAGCACGAGGATGGAGAGGAAGGACAGGAAAAAAGAGGAGGGGAAACACAGTATGTGAGGTAAGAGGAAACAGCATCATCATCATCATACACCATCACATATCGTTTCATACTGTACCTGGTTGTTTCTGCCGGGGTTTGGGCAGGTTGGTGACGCAGGTGTGCGGACACATGAGAACGTTGCAGGGGTGCAGCGCCCCCTCCAAGAAGAGCTGCTTGGTCTCTGACAGGTGGATGCCACCCAGGGGAGTCTTGGGCAGAGTGTTGGAGGGCACCAGAGCCAGGCAGTACACCCCTACCTGATGGATACCGTCTATCGCCTGGAAAGTTGATATGGGTTTACTTTTAAAGACAAATCTAGCTTAATCTAGTTCCTGTAGAAAATGGAGGTTGAGGTAGGACATTACACAGTACAGGATAACAGAGTAAAAGGTCTAGACTACTTAAACACTAATATTAATTAAATATTTTATTGTTTAGATTCAATCTTCACACCTATGAATGCACGATAAGGCCACCATTTAAGATTTGCTGTTCTCCGGGATCTTAAAGTATGCATTTCATTCTGCTGAGGCTCTTTAAATGTTTCATATAGAAATAAATGACCAAAATACTTAAAAATTACAAGTGAGACTGTAATGTAGAGTAAGATTCACTCCAAAATGAAAGGAAATTACTATTTTGAGAAAAATATGTAAATCAAACTCTCAGTGCTTTCACCTCTGAAATTAAAACATTTATAAAATCTTTGTTTACAAATGGAGTAATATGTAAAAATAGGGAGTAACTTTCTGTAAGTAACTTCAAGCAACTGCATTTTTACCCTGAAGAAACTGATGGATGATAAAATTACATTTTCATTACTACTTACAACTGGAATTATGGTATATCATATTTAAATAGGATTATATTAACATCTGACACCTGATATAGCAAGCCCTAGCTTTAACACCTTAAACACCAGATATAATTGTAATCAAGGACATTTATTTTCTTTATCTTTTATACTTTTGACCAAAAATAAATGCTAAACAGCAGCCCTCGATCAAAAACCCTGAGTATGTGAAGAATCAAAGGAGCTGAATGGAAAAACAGCCAGGAAGTATCTCTGATGGTAAAGGAATAAAGAGATTTGGTTTTTACTGCAGCTGTAAAAATGCAGACAGCTTTTATAGTTTCACCACAGTCTCCACGCTGGCTTATAGAGATCTGGAGCTGGAGCTCGGACTGAGATTTTATCTGTTCATGCACAGTATGAATGTACAGCACAGTATCATATACTGTGTGTGTCTGAGGCAGGCAGAGCCAAAGAGACAGAAATGTGGTGTGAAAGAATGTGTGTGAGCTGTTTTGTCTCTTTAAGAGGTGGCCTGTTAAAATGTGTCTGTCTGGTGTGTATCCTGAGTGTTGACAGTCGTCCTGAGCTGGTTTGTGTTAAAGGATAAGTCTGGTGTTATTCAATAGTTTTCTTATTGTCAACAAATCCCATGAAAAGACCAAAAAAACTACAATGTGTTAGTCCGTCTCTCAGTGCTATCCAACTTCTCTGCCCTGTCTGTGGCATTAAACCCTGACTGCACTGGTTCCTACTGAAGATGTAAATCTTAAAAAAGGAAAATAACAAATATATAGTTAATTTCCTAAAATAGCTGGTCAATTTTGTTTTTATCAAACAATCAGCATTTGTTGGGGACTATTTTCAGCAGTGGATGGAGCTCTGTGTCACAGAGGAAGAAGATATATCAAGCATCATATCTGTTCATATTCAGGATATAATGTTTATGTCATAAACTGCGTATATAATGTACATAAAATGTGTGTGCTTGTACCTGCAGAACTCGGCTCATCCATTGAAAGCTGTCTTCCTCGGTGGAGTCGGGCCGCTGCTCTGCCACGACCACGATCCTCTCATCATGAAGCACTGTAATTGAGAACACTGCTATCCTGAAACACAAATGCAGACAGTGTCAGCATGCTGCTTAGCCACATACAATTATGAACTAGGAATAACTCAGCCAGCTGTTTATCAGTGTCACAAAATGAGTTCTAGTGCATACAAGCTAACGAAAAAGGCTCTGCTATCACCCTCGCAGTCTAAATTACTCTGACTGATGTTCACCACTTTAATTTTCAGCTGACACTGAGGCTAGCCAGTCTATATTTAGCATAATTAAAGAAAGATCCTGTTCATACAAAGATAATTTATCAGTTATAAAGCATGGAAAATAACAAGAAAAGCTGAATTTAGCATTTCTAAAAGACCAAAAAAAGACTTCTTCCAACAATTGTAATATTTTGTTTTAATAGTAATAGATAGATTAAACTATCCATACGTAGATTAAGGAGTTAAAAAGTAGCTTTACCTCAACCAACTACAACATTAAAATGCTGCCTACACTGGAGAGGCATCAGCAGTGATAGTCCATTAAAAGGTTACAACACTCTGATAACAGATCCGCAGACATACAGACCAAAAACAGTATCTGGAGGATTAGTGCTGCATCAAACACTTACCTGCCCCTGTAGACAAACTTCATAGGCTCCACAGCGAGCGCTGTGGCGACAATATCGTCGGCGTTGTGCTGACGGCCCCCGACCACCATCAGACCGTCCATCTTCCCTGCCACAAAGATCAGACCCGCAGGTCCGATGAATCCCAGCAGGCCGGTCCTGGTGAAGGGAAACTCACTGATGGGAGCCCCGGTGTTGGTCACCGGGAAGACCTGGGGAGATTAGTGGGGCAGAAGGTGAGATTAAGTGTGTTATTTAAACAGTAAAAAATGCAGGACATGAAAAGGAAGACTAATAAAATCCTTCACACACTCACCTCGAAGGTGTTCTTGGTCATGCCAGCCAGACCGTAGTAGGAGGTTCCCGTGGCAACAGTGCAAACGCACAACTCTCCAATCTCATCTGTTTTGCAGAGCTGAGGAACACCTTCAGGCTTCACCACACACATCATACCTGCAGACAGAGAGAGAAGACATGTTGGGATTTTATGAATGAAGTCCTTTTTAAGTAAAAGTATCAATAACAAAGAGAAAAAATATAATCTTACAAATACAAGCACTGCATTAATGTAACAACTGATACCAGGAAAATGGAAATATTCATGTTTTCAGATCAGTTAGGGGACAGAAAGAAGACTTCATTATGACAGAAGGGAGGACAGAAGAACTGATTAATAGGAAAAAGAACAAAGAAAGTAGAGGGGAATTAAGGAAACCAACGCAATTTTAAAAAATTAAAGAAGTAAATGAGAAAAAAAGAATGACAATGTAAATGAAAGAAAGATGAGGGAAAGACATACAAGAATGGTACAGGTTTGTGCCTTCATGTAAAAACTGCTGTTTTCAGCTGATGCATCACCATCTTTAGTCAGTATTTCTCCAAGGATCTTTACCCCACTGCAGTCACATTTATCTTAAGTAAAATGTAAAATATGAATTTACAAACTAACAAGTAATTCCAGTAATCAGGTAAATAGTAAAACTTGCAGTATCTCCCTTTGAGAAACAGTGGAGGAAAAGCAGAAAATGTAATACTCAAGTCAAACAGCAGGACCTTCAACTGTACTTCAGTACAACACTTGAGTATCAGGTTCACTACCTGACACCACTTTTCTCACCTCCGGGCATGACGGAGCCGACATCCTGCAGCGTGAGGACTGACAGCTTCTCTTCTGAGTCGACCCGGATCACGCCGTGACTCAGACCCTGCATGGACAACACGCCGCGACCAGGAGGGGTGCTGCCCTCCTCTAAGGGCCTACAGGAGGGGTGGAGACAGCCAGTCAGATGACATGGAGGTTGATAGAGCACTGTTTATCTTTGTGATTCTTTTCTAGTCATCACTGGGATGTTTGAGGGAGATTTAGGTTTAACGTTTGAATTAAATTGAGGTTATAGTTAGGATTAGGAGCCAGGGATGCTGGATGCTAATGAGTGCCCTCACAACTCACAGATACAAATACAGTTGTGTTTGTGGGTGTCCTGTGTTGTGATTTTTTTTTTAATGAGTTCTGAAGCAGCTCTTCTGAAAATAAAGTGGGTTCATTACTACCACACCCGCTGAGGCCAAGTGCTATTTATTAGACTGGCACACACACAGACACACACACACACACACACACACAAACACACGCACACGGCTTTTACAGTGTTGTAATTAAGAGTTTGAAGCATAAATTACAGCCAACACATGAACGAAAGCCGCCCTGGTTGACTGTAATGTGGTTAAACTACAGTGTGGATGATGAAAGAGGTGGAAAGGTTGTAAGTTTAGTGTTTCAAAAGCCACAAAACTGTAAAGTCGGGGGTTTGAATGAGCTAAAATAAGAGCTGGTTGTAGAGGAAGGAGGGCAAAGCCACAAAGAAGCTACTTATTTACTGTGGAGAGTGTATAAATATATGGATCTATATAAGTGAAAAGTGTTTGCAGGGCCTGTGGCACTAAAATAGGTGTTTTTATAACTTTATATTTCATAATTTCTGTTTCAGCCAGAAGATTTGAGTCATTATGATGTCAACCTGATTATGTTTAAGTACATTTGGAGCTGTACATTGAAAATCTCCAAAGTGAAGAACACCAGTGTTTTTGGTTTTTATCTTTTGTTCCATTAAATTTAATTGAAATTGTGTAGCAACTCTTTGTATAATTTCTGTGTGTCTCGTGATGTTTAACGTGCAAACACCAATAAAAAGACACGTGTGTGTGTGTGTGTGTGTGTACCTCCTTAAAGCTACAGTCAGGGCCTCAGGGGAGCTGGCACAGGGACATATGACCTCCGGCTTCAAACCTTTAGTCTGGAAGACGTTGAGGAAGGCGTCACAGGATGAGATCGACCCTGAGAGACACAATTCAAAAGTCAGTGCTTCTTTTTCAGTGTGTTACAGCAGAAGGCAAAGTGGAAGCTGCTCATTACAGCTTTTCTTGATGCCATAATTGTACTCTGAATTATACTTTTTCAAGGGCAAATTTTGTGTCTTTATTCTGAATCTTTAGAAATTGTTCATAAAATCTTCAGATGAAAAGTTTAGCTACTTAAAATACTACTGGACAGTTGAATCTATTATAAAGCAGCATATTTATTAAGCTGATCATGTTTTGTATTTCAAATCTGTGTAATGCATAATTAGGATCCCCTAAACATTCAGATAAAACCCTTTGTTTTGAATTACTTTATGACCTTTGTTCTTTGCACCATCCACAGTGCAAACATAACATTTTTAGAGTGTGTGTTCTTACAGGGATTTGAACCATCAGCCACCACCAGCATGCGCAGGGAGCTCAGGTTGATGTCTCGCTGCTCCCGGTGGGCCACCAGAGCCCAGTGCATATCCCGCGACTTCACACACGCCACCTTAGCTACACACAAAACATCACACACATATTTATACACATTTAATAAATGGCTGCTTGATTTCTGTTCAATAGTTACTTCATATTTTAGTCCAGGGGCTCAGAATAATACAACATAATGAAATCCAACATGTGACTCGGTGTCAGAGACCAATAAATGCAACTCTTCCAATTTTGAAGGCTGCAGTTTTGGGGTGCTTCTGTATTAGATCTGGGTTATATTTTATTACATTGGATTATACAGAGAGATGTTTCCAATAATTTGTTCTCCGCTGTTTGCAGTCAAAAGCTAACACAACAACAATAAAATACAGTCAGTGCAATCAAACACAACCAGTGGCATCTTTCTATTTTGTGCTGTAAAACTATCCAGCAGGTTTCTCCTCACAATATAATCTGCTGGATCACAATATGAAATGTACAACAACAGAAAAAAGAAGCTTCCAGCTAACACTCTGATTAGTTTACAGCAGGTTAAGTAACATGTACGTACATGATTTATTGATGTTGAACTGGGACATTTTCATTCCTTAGCATTACTTTATTTTTGAATAGTATTTGTACTGAGTGTGGGTTGATTAGATTACCTTTGTACTGGCAGCATTTTTGGATCCAGGACAGAGGGTTGACCTTCATGAGGGCGTAGGGAATACTGATGACGTGCATCATATTCATTACACTCTGACAGAGACAGAGAGGGGAAGGAAATAATACAGTGTGAGGGATGTTCTTTTTAATAAAAAAAAAACAAAACAAAAAAAAAAACTTGTGCTTGTACAGTATGACGTTAAAATCAGAATATCTACAACTTTTTTTGTTTTTAGTATTTATCTTTACATTTACTATTCATGACTCAGATGCCACCAAATGACAAAATATAAACCTTCTACTTTCATCATGTGAATTGATTAAGCAAGACCGTAAAGTTTAAGGTGTCATTTTCTTACAGTCAGGACGGCGTGCCACAGTCCTACATCCTTCTTGAAGTCTAATACATTCACTATGGTCTCAGCTGGAAGACGAGAGCGAGAGACACAGACACAGAGAGATGAATCTCAATGCCACAATCAGGGAGGAACCACACAGTATTTTAGCCAAAGTGAAAGGAACTGAAGTGTAAATGTGTGTATGTGTATGTGTGTGTGTGTGTTACCTTCTGTGTATGAGCAGGACTGCGTGAGGGACTGGCAGTGTGTGAGCATGGCTATCCTCATCACCGTCACACCCAGGACACTGCCGTCCTTACAGGTCTTATACTGGACACACAGAGACAGAGAGAGTGAGTGTGTGTACTACAGAGGTGTACTTGTTGTGTGTCTATGGGTCATTGATTCAGTTTTGTTTTGACAGATTATTACCGAAATATTTCCACAAAGGAACATGTACGACACATAAGACGACATAGCTGTTGGTTTGTTTTAATAAATACCTGAAAAAAACCTATTGTACAGGTCAAGCTGCCATTAAATTTGGGGTTAGATATCCATGGCCCCCAGAGGATGAACCCTTTCATTTTGAATGACTTCATGAGCTTTACTTTAGCACATAACATTTTTAGAGAATGTGCTCTTACAGGGATTTGAACCGTGAGCCACCACCAGCATGTGCAGGGAGCTCAGGTTGATGTCTCGCTGCTGACTGCAGTGTAAAGTAAGTAAGGTTCTCTTGTGATTAGGACAGCTCCGAATATTCTCCTGGTACTACATGCCAGCGTAATCTACGACGTTGTAATAAGAGGTAAGTCAAATAGTTTAGACTGCAAAATGAGTTTTTAAAACCTAATTCAAATTTCTGTATTATTGCTCTTTTAAATCTAATTTGAAAAAAAGTTACGCTGGAAATTAACAGGAATAAATCTGCAGATATTTTAATGAAATTTAAAACAATTTTAAAAATTGCATTAATGAAATGCAACCTTGTAATACCAAGCCAGGAAAATGTCACTGTACTGTTTTCAAATCATTATCTGGCATTCTTTTAACCATAGGGAAAGTACACTTCTTTTCATAATATTTCATTTTCTATGCCAAAAGTAACAGTCCACTTACACCCAAAACATCCAAAATGTCTCTGTTTTGTATGTAGATAGCATTAATAGCTTAATAACTTTCCACTTTATGCAGCTTTATATGTCTACACCACTACTCAGAGGGAAATATTGTACATTTTACTCCACTAGGTTTATTTGATGACTTTTGTTACTTTACAGATTTAAATGAATAATACAAAATATTACCAATTAATAAATTATGATGAATTATTATAGGTTAGCGCTACAGTTGGAAACTTTTATTCAAAATAACTTTTTGTCATGTTTGCCGAAACTGCCACTAAAATCTAAAAGTACACGAGACAGATAATAATGAATGGGAAAATGTATGTCCCTCCCTCTCTCTACTGCTGCTAATAGCACTCGCTTGAACCTACTGTGGTGCACAGACAACAACCAATCAAAGCTGAGGAGTCTCTAACACAGCTGTCAATCATGTGTATTGCTGATTGCGTGCAGTCAGCCTGTTAAAATAGGCAGCGTTGATCAAATATGAATAATATTTTGTTTCTGCATAGCCTATTTGTCACCTAAAATGTCTTCAGAAACATATTTTAGTGTACTGTTTAGCTGTAATATGAGAAAGTTTATCACCTGGCAGCCATGTTCGATACACCAGCCAGAGCAACATTCTCATTTTACCACTAAACAGAACACTAAAATATGTTTCTAAAACATTTGAGGTGAGAAACAGAAAATGCAGTAACAGAATCTTGATTTATTTTTGATCAGCACTGCCTAGTTTGACAGTTTGACCACAGTTTGTGAGAGCAGTGACTGACATGATTGACAGCTGCCTTAGAGACTCCATGACGTTGACTGATTGTTTTAGTTAATGTGCAGTAAGGCCATTAGAAGTGCTACAAGGCAATAGAGTAGGAAGAGGAATATGATTTTTTTTCCCTACATATTATTTGTCCCATTTAGTGCTGTGTGAATATAGCAACTGTTTCAGCTGCAACATTAAAGTGATACATACATTGTGCATCAATTATTATTATTCAATGATGTAATATACTGAAAGGGGCTGTTCTACATACTGAGACCTCTTGGTACTTTTGGTATTAAGTATATTTTGATGCCTATACTTTTGTATTTTTCCTCAGTGCTGTCAGAGTCAAAATATTGTGTATGTGAAAAGATATCGCAGCCGTCAGTCAACTGTGAGACTAGAAAAACATCTTCAGACATTGTGATAGAAATATTAATATATTTCTTCAGGCCTGAATCAGATGTAAAAATGTTGATTGATGAATCTGAGTTTCTTTTTTCTTGAGTTCCCAAAAGCAAAATAATGTCTGAGTGCTGTGGAGTCGACAGTAATAGATGAGATTCTTTCCAAAATAAGATCTCTGTCTGAAAAGTCTGGCACATTTCTGACAAATGACCACTGGAATGAAAACGAAGCACATTATAGGCTGCTATTAAAGTTATGAATCATGCTGAGACATTAACACAAAAACGTTAGTCTTACTGAAACAAAAAAGAAAAAGACAAATTTCCTTGAGTCACGGTAATTTCATCTGTCTCGGCTGTCTGGGACGCCGCCTCTGTTAAAAACAAAAGGTCGATCGTTTTTCAATCATCCCTCTACTTTCATCATTTTCCTTTCGGCCTTTTTCAATCCCCGCTGCAATCAGGGAGACATTTCACCTTGCTGCCGGTGCAATTACTGCCCAGCTGCTTAAAGGTGTGTCAGGTAAATTTAAATCAATCAGACAAGATGATAACATTGATCAGCAGCCGGTAGGGAAACAGTGAAACATCCACTCAGCTGCAGTGTGATTCAATCCAAAAGACATGTAGCGCCATCGATTCCCATTCACTAGATAGTAATGACTCGAACTACGGGAGTGGAAATGTTTGGTGCCCCAGAGCAGACACGCTTCAGTGTTTGTACCAGTGTGTGTGTGTGTGTGTTACCTCGATGTAGGCGGTGTCCTGGTTGGCGTCCTTGATATGTGGGAACCAGTCTCGGGGAGGTTTGGAGAGGTGTTTGGACTCTGTGACGAACCACAGCACCTTGGGCCAGCCTGGACACACAGGGACACAAAACAAACATCCTCACGTCTCCAGTGACTGTAAAGATTTCTGCCATGAGCAGCCTGCTACTGTTTCAGATGTTGTAATTTGGCGGTTCTGAGACCGCTATGGACACTAACATTCATAGGATGGTCTTTCCTTCCTGGTTTAGCTGCTCAACCTCATTTAGACTGAAGAGACTGGAACTAGGTTTTTATCTAGAGCTAGGATTGGATTTACACACTTACTGTTTGCTTTCTTTGGTCATGAGTAAAAAAGTTGACTAAGGTTACATTTGCTGGTTTCAAGAAAGGCATACACATCCTTTTTTAAACTAGAGACCATCTTGTGATGGGATCAGCTGCGATTCAGTGATCTGCAACTAAGGGAATGTGGGCCAGGGAAGTAAAGTGGGATAACCCCTCTCCTACTTCCTAACCCACTGCTACTGGCCCCTCCTGCTTGGACCACACCCACTTTCAAGTGTGGCCTAAATTTTGATCTCAACTACACACCTGTCAAGTTTTATGACTGCATCTTGCACGACTGCAACGGTATTGTGTTGACAAAAATATGTCCATCAAAGGACAGACTGACAGCCATATAAACACCTGGCAAAATACTCCAAACTGCTTTTGTGATGGTTCCCACTACAATAGATGTCTCAGTGACCACATTTTGCCATGACGACGCACAAATCATCCATTATATCATAGATTATAATCATAATCATAGATTATAGTCAAAGGTAACTCCTACCTCAAAGAAGACTGTTTCTAATGTGTCTCTGAGGATGGTTTTGGACATCAAGCACTTGACGATAGATTGCTGGTGGTTCCTGATCGCATGCCGTCCACATATCTGTATTATTTGGCCAATCGGGAGCACCAGTTTTACTTCTTCCGTTACAAAGATTATCATCCTAACAAGGACGTGTTGCTCAGTGTGTGAGTGTTTACATGGCAGAACATGAGTGAATGTAAAATCCTGAGTATGTGAGGGGCTGTTAATGTCTGAATTAATGCTGCGCGGGCGGTGAGACAGAAGAAACAATCAGCCATGTGAATGAGATGAGTTTAAAGCCTGCTGATCGATAAGTGGAGCACTCCACCTTAATGAGACACACAAGCGCACACACACACTCCTAAATCCATACTGAGTGAGGAGCAGTAAATCTGGCGGCATCATGTTGCTATTTATACATCCATTACTGAAAAGCAAACAGTCGTTATTAATCACTGGGTTACTCTCTCTTTCTTTCTGTCTCTGTTCGGTGCTAATGTCTCTCTATTCTCAATTCATCATGCATCTCTTTCTCTCTTCCTTCTTGTTGGCTGCTTCCCCATCGATTTACAATACTGCTTCACTGCCTCTCTCTTTCCCTCAGTCTTTCTATTTCTCTCTCTCTGTCTATGTGTCTCTATCTTTCTGTCATCCGTTACTCAGCCTCGCTGTCTGCTGCCATCAGTCTGTCCATCTATCCTGCAGAGAGACAGGAAAGCTGTCCTGAAACAAGAGAGGCACCGATATACTCTGACCTCTGATCTCTGAGTGTGTGTGTGCAGTGCACTGCTTTGAGTGAAGATATCAGTGTGTTTGTCACATGTGGTCACTCTATTATTTGACTTATCACTGCCTTGTAACTACATTATAACAGCATTTATGGGTCTTTTTTTTGCTCATTTTTATTTGATTTTATTCTTTTATAATTCATATTTATTATGTTTTTAATTGTTGCCCTAATGCTTTCCTTCGCCTTCGCAAAGCACTTTGAATCGCCTCTGTGTTTGAAAGGTGCCATGCAAATAAACGCACCCTGCCCAGCATTCAATGATTCCCATAATTTAAAAATTATTACTTTCCGGACATGCATCACTATTTTTGCTAGGAAATTTGTCATTCTTTTGGCATAAACAAACTTTTATTTTAGAAGCAAATCTGTGCATAATTTATCATTAAAGTGTTTTTCTTGCCGACCTAATTTTAAATAATGTGGGAATACATGCACATTTTATAATTCCTCTTTAAAGTATTTTCAAGAGGGAAAAAAAGGCAATGCCAACTATACAGAATCATTTGAGTGTCTTTTTTTGTTTGTTTACTTGTTGCAAACTTTCTGAGCTTGTTGAACCCAACTGTGCAGTCTTGATTTGGGGATGGAAGCCCTACATGTCTGATTGAGCCACTTGTTGAACCACCTTAATCTTTTTTTTCTTTACAGATTTTGCAATTTGCTTATTCTGTAAAATATTTTGTATCACAGCTGCACATCAGATTGTGAAAGTAAAACAGAGAAACGACTGCAGCTGAAAGCTAAACCAGTTATTTTACTGTTAGAACAGCATTTTATGGCTCTACTTCAGTTTGTAGCTATGACAACAGCTGCATGATAGTGATAATAAGGTGTTTTTGTTTCAGTTTATATGACTGTCCTTAGTACACTAACACACAAGCACGAACATGTTAAATATTCCAGGTTCTCACGTGTATTGCAGGAAAGGGAAGTCGATTTTGGCAAGAAGTGCCGCTAATACTGGCATCTCAATTCTTGATATTTAACACTAGGGCATAGAGAGTTCATGCATGTTGCCACAAATACACTCTATACTGGTATGTGCACAGGTGTGACAATAGGTTGTGTGTGTGAGACCTTTGAACTGTGGGATCTCTCCTGTGGGACTCTTGGGTAACCCTTTATGGCAGGCGTCGCTGGTCAGAGCCACTGTCACTCCACAGCTCCCCAACAGGAACCCGATCTGCTGACTGCCGGCATCCTGGACAGAGACAGAGACATCAAATGTGATTAATCATCTGAATTGGATTGTAATTAATCAATAACTTCTTCTTGGTCTTGCTCAGCTCCTCTGCGCTATACAGTTGTAAATTGGGTGGTGGGTTACAGTTAGTCCTGTCCATTTTCTCACAGACAATTTTGGGTGACTGACTGCAGCAGCATTGACATGAAACTTTCCTGGTTAAATCATCACTTCCACTGAGTTAAAAACTAACTGGTACAAGCCTGTGGACATATAAATGAAAGGAGAGAAGTCAACTACAACTCTCAAGGTTCCTTTTGGTATGAAACATCCAATTACTAAGCTTTCAATTCTGACGAATGCATCTGAAACAGAAAATGGAAGCTGAAGTTCACTCTCTGTGGAAACCTCATGAAAACCTTTGGCAGTTCAAATCCTTCACACTCAGATTCTGGATGAAGTCAGAAAATACAGCACTGTGTTTCACAGAGCAAGCTTACATCTTTCAGGGTGAAAATCTGAAAGCGACTCATACATATTATCTGATATATGTGTTACTGACATAAGATTACCAGTGGTGTAGTGGTAGCTGATGACGTGGGTGTACTAGATAGACGGGTAGGTTACCAAGGAGGGAGTGGGTATACTCTCCTATATATTTAGATGGCTTTTTAGCTGATAGGTAGGTGTACTGTAAACAGCCAGAAAAAGCAATGGGTATACGCCATATACCTGCATATACTCACCACTACACTGCTGAAAATAACACTATTACACATATGACCACTTTATATGGTCAATATACCAGCATGCTCTACAAGTACATGCCCATATGCCTGTAATCTTTCTTTGCAGTTTAATTCTCTTTATAATTGTTGTTTGTAGAATTATGATTCTTTCCCTGAAGGTTAATCGAGCAGTCAGTGTCAAGTGGATGACTTTCAAATCCCCTCACCCACAGCTCCAGGAGTCACTTAGACAGGTACCTAGAGGCTAATAGGAAGTTACATTTCTGCTGGATTCATACTATAAACACTGCCCACAGTTTTACACATAGCCCATGTTTTGTAACTGCACCATATGACCCCCCCTTTGGGCTAATCTCCCAGATTTCTTTTGCTCTGCTCTCATAAAACATTCACATTAGCTGTCTATGATTTCTTGCAGTACAGTCAGATGAAAACACGTCATTTTAATCTGAAACATATGAAATTGTAAAAGTGTTCTCCTCCTTGTGGCCAGGATTTTATGGGGAATAAATTTAAATAAAAATGACTTCATGGAGCAGAGACATGTGGCTTTTACTTCTTCTTCTTTCTTTTTTTTTTTAAGGCAAAGTTCAAATTTATTGTTTGAGCAGATAATAATAGCACTTCTCACTCAGTAAGCTTGTTTTGGTGATTTGGCTGTGAAAAGATGTTTGCATGCTATTTTATTTATTGTATTTCAACATGTAGCAGGATCTTGTGGACATATTTATTGCATAAAGTTGTACAGAAACAGTTTTATGGATGTTTTATGGACTATTTGTGGTGTAAGTAAGACGATTCAGTCTTCACTAACAGTATTAAAATGTTGTTTTTTTTAATGGTATGACACCAGATAATACATGCAGTGGTGTTTTTAGTTGGGAAAAATAGTGGGGAAATGGCTAACATTACTTAGGACAGATGCAAAGTCAGAAAATGACACAGTTTGACATAATGTACTGTTTCACATTTCAAACACAGTTTAACACAAGTGATAATCTGACTGAGAACATAATGTTCTTCTCAGTGTGTTACTGCTCAGCTCCCTGTTTATATGCGCTGTCAGTTGGGGTAAAGTTTGCGGTTCTGTTTCAAATATTATGTCATGCATTCATCAAGAATTATATTAATTTAAGTTACCCAGACCACTACAACCACGTTTATTTTCTGCTGCCAGCAGGTCACGCTTTGCTGAACTTGTAGACAGCACTTTCATTGGAAAGACAGTTTCTACATACAAAATCTTACTTAAAAGTAAAAATATTAGCATAAAAAAATACTTAAAGTGCCAAAAATAAAAGTACTTATTATTATGCAGAACATCCCACTTCAGAGTCATATACAGTATATTCACTACCTATAATTATTGATGCATAATGTGTAAGCATTACTTATGTTGCAGCTGTTAAAGGTGGAGCTAATCTCCATTTCTTCACATATTACTAAGTGGCTTAATCCATAATTATACATCATAATTTAGGTTTTGAATTAATGATATGAATCTGCAAAATAACTTATGTTGTCAAATACATTTAGTGTAATGAAAAGAACAGTCTATCTCTCTGAGAGGTCGTGGAATAGAAGTATAAAGTAGCATAAAATGGAAATACTCAGGTAAAGTGAAGTACTTTAAAATTATACTTAAGTGCAGCTTGCTCAGCTTTGTGAATTCCTTTGTGCTCTACTCATTTATTTATTAATGCAATTATCTATTTTGTATTACGTAACATATCTTTTCTATTTTTTGTTTTATAAATGTGTCTACCGTAAATCATTAAAAGATAAAGAAGAAAGCTGAAATTCACAAAGCCACACTCAGACCTCTACTGACTCTGACACACACACTTAGGCCTCCTGATTCCTCCCAGACGACGCTACAGTGCGCTGTGATAGCCAATCCAAACTATGACTCAAACAAACCTACAACAACAACAGCAACAGCAGAAAATGTTTCTTCGGGGACATTTGGCTTTGATTACACCTCAGCAGAGCTCAGTGTCCTCTGTGCTGCACCATGACTCACCATGGCGCCTTCTGATGACTCATGTTTTTAATACAATCCCCCGGTGAAGAATTAGCTCCATTGACTGGTGTGAATTAGCGCTATTCGGCTCTGCTGCGTGTCCTCTTTTCAACTCACTAATGCCGTTTGACGTGAAGAAAAGAAAGAAATGGCAACCCAAACTTCTCCGCCTGCCTGAGGTCCAACTGTTGACTCAAACAACTGAACACAGTATTCTCTTTCTCTCTTTCTCCAACTATCTTTCATCTGGTTGCAGGTTATATATGAATGTTCTTTCCTAGTCTGATAATATCTGGGCAGCTTATTTTATGTTTCCTGCAAAAGCCAAGCTGGGGAATGCCAAAGTTAATGTACAGTATGTACAATAATGAAAACAGAACTACAATTAATCCTGTTCTTGCAAAGCTACTTATGTTACTTTGACATACATCAGCTACAACTGATTGAAAAGTCGCAAGCACTTAGTGCAAACCTATGTTTTTCTCTTGTTGTTTTCAATGTTTTTCTTTCTGTAGTATCTCTGCTAATACAATATAAATATGTGAAACTGTTTGTATCTGGATGTATGCTGCGCTCTGCAGAAGTAAACTGAGACTTCTGTGAATATGAACGACAAATGAATGCACTGTTTTGAATTGCATTATACTGACAGGTGTTTTGTCCCATCTAATGTCACAGAACACCTCTCAGTGTAACATCACCATCGCATCACCATCCAAACTTAACGATTCAGTGTGTAAGATTTAGGGGGCTTTAATGGCATCTATCATTGAGGACTGCAGAGTGTGACTAGCTGAGACTTCTCCTGGTGAGAATTCATTCAGTGTTCATTGTTTTTACTTGAAGCCGATTTATCTGCAGAGGTCTCCTCCTCTCCAAAACAAACACACCAGGTGATCTAAATCGGTAAAATTACTCAATGAAGCAGTTTCACATAGAACATCCATTTCTCTATGACGCTGCTCATTGCAGATGGGCTTCTAACTACGGTGGCTGACACAAAAATACAAAAACAGAAATGGCCCTGTCTAGAGTCAATGTTTGGTTTGTCCATTCTGGGCTACCGTAGACACATGGCAACAACATGGCGATCTCCATAAAAGGGTGCCCACTCCCTACATAGATGTAAACATGTCATTCCAAGGTAACAAAAAGACAATTAGTCTTGTTTTTAGGTGATTATATACTATTGAAAATATACTTATTTCTGCCAATATATCCCCCGAAATCCTACACACTGGACCTTCAACGACACATTTGACCTTCAAAGGCTGCCATTTTATTCTTTGGACTACATTTTTCAGTATCTGGTTGAAGTTCTGCACCATGAAAGCTTACCTTCCTAGTCAGCGGTACTTCTATTGGCACAGGGACGACTTCGGCCAGCAGGCAGCCGTAAAAAGCCGTCATGAAGGCAGCAGGGTCGTTGTTTGGGAAGACCAGCGCCACCTACAGGCAGATGGAGAAAAGAGAGGTAAGAGGTTAATTTAGAGAGTGTTAAATCATGCTGTAGTTACCATTGTCAGACAGGAAATAGATGGTTGCATCTCTGCCTTTTAAACCTGAAATTGTATATGGACACATTCACAGATGGGTGACAAGGGAAAGGGAAAAACATCCTCAAGTGAGCTAGTAGGATGAACAGCTTCATCTTCATCAAATCATTCAGTGAGCCTGGCCTGCATGGCACCATCTGCATTCATTACATTTCAACAAATGTTTGATTCAATTTGTCACCAAACTGTGACCAACACAGAAATACTGTGAGGACTGGATTTTGTGTTGCACTATATCATGAAAAGGCAAAGCAGCACAGACGTCCAAAATCTGCCAAATAATTGTGTGTGTGTGTGTGTGTGTGTGTGTGTGTGTTGAAGGATGATCACTGATATGGACAGTTTCCAGAGAGGCAGGAGTTGAGCCCAGCACTTCATGAATTTTATCAGAGAAGAATAAAAGCCAAATCTTTTGAGGGGCGTCTGCTTAATGTCTCTTGCTTGCTTTCTCTAAATCCTGTCCCTCGTAACTTCCTTTTTCTACTTTTGCTATTGTTTTCAATCAGTCTACCTATCATACTGTATGTGTGTGTGTATACATATATATACACACATATATATATATACATACACACACATATACAGTATGATAGGTGTATATGTATA